>SAUG01000003.1:0-135455 GCA_011316305.1 Rusavskia elegans
CCCCCCCCCCCCCCCCCCCCCCCCCCCCCCCCCCCCTTCCTCCGCACTCCGCGCTCCACAAATATCTCCGTTCCCGTAACCTGTGCACACCAGCAATCGTCCTCCGTTATACCATGGCCGATCGTCTAACGCAGCTCCAAGACTGTCTCGACCAAGCAGGTTTCCCCTTCTACCACAACACCAAGTCCCCAGACCCCACTAACTCCTACCGACCAGCTAGCAACGCAATTCTACGCCTCCCTCCGCTACCTCTCCTCCCACCATTCCTCCTCCTCCACGCTTCCCCCCAATCCTCACATCCCTCCATTCCCAGCCACCGATACCAATCCCCACCAACGTCCCGACGCTCCAACGGCTTTTGCCGGCGCACAGCGGGAATTAGCCTCTGATTTGGTCGAGAAGGTCAAGGAGATTGAGTATCTGACGGGGACGCTGCCGGGCTTGGAGAAGAGTGAGGAAAGCCAGGCCACGAGGATACGGGAATTGGAGGAGGAGTTGAAGATGGTGGAGGGTGAGAGGAAGGCGGCGGTGAGTGAAAGGGAGGAGTGCTTGGAGAGATTGGAGGAGGTCATTGGGAGGGTGGGGAGGGTAAAGACTTAGGTGGATTAGGATTAAGATATCGAGAGGATGGTTGTGAAAGGTATATGGTTGGAAAGATTCAGCGGAGGCAATATGATCTGGTATCTATTGTGCTAGCTCAGCAAATGATTCATCCACCTCAAGTAAATCGACATCAAAATTCCATTAGAAGCAATTCCTGCCGATGACCCGAGCACTTCGGAATCAAAGCCAATTCACCGTGCGCCTTGCTAGAAGTATGAGATAAAGAATACTGCAAAAGGCGCCGTCCAACCACCCATAGTTTGTTGTCGTAGAAGCCCCAGAATCTTCAGACAGAAAGCAGATGAGGGTTATCTTTGCCGAGTTTTAGATATCGAAAATTCATCGATAGCCAATGAATGAGCGGCCCAAAAGATCATGGAATCGTAAAAGTTTTACTGCCCGCAGGTTGCCTTCTGCTGGGAACCAGCAGAGGGCTTTCCAAAGAGATTGGGAACGGAACCGCAAGGGCGAAATGGTGCAGAACCGCACCTCGGAATAGGAGCAGTGGATTACTGCTTCGACGAAGGATAAGGGAAAATGGCCAGCTGCTTATTTGAAGAGACTGCGAAGCTCTTCGAGTCTTTGCTTCGCTGCTTCGGCCTTGTCCAATTTACCGCGATTCATGCTAAGATCTGCCAGGTTTTGTTTCTTCTTCTGGAGTGCTAGCATCTTTTCCTCGAAACTGCCTTCCATGATGAATCGGGTGATTGTCACCTCCCGTGTTTGGCCCAAGCGATGAACACGATCCACGGCCTGAGCCTCAGCCGCCGGATTAAATTGTGGCTCCATCATATAAACTTTGGACCCGGTCGTCAAATTCAGTCCAAGCCCGCCTGCACCGATCGAGATTAGGATAACCGTGACGTCTGGGTCATCCCTGAAGGCGTCGAGCGACGCAGCGCGCTGCTTGCGTGCCATTTTGCCGTCAAGACGAACATAGCGGATCCGGCGTTCTTCAAGAGCGATTTGAATCAGGTCGAGATGAGATGTCCATCCGGAGAAGACCACGCTCTTAATAGGATATTGGCCTGTGGGTAGTTCCTCGCTGTCGATCTTGGATTGCTCAAGAGCATCGAGCAACGCCTTGGTCTTCGTATGTGGTCCGCCGTATCGTCCCATAATCTTCGCATGCTTTGGATCGTCCTTCGCTCGCTCTCTGGCGAATTCTGCCGCTTCGATGCCGTTTTTGGTAAGTTCAAAGAAAGAGGTTCGTATATTTTGGTCACAGTACGGGCACGTGAAATGCGTTTTCTCGATATCGAGGTTCTTTTCAAAGCCAGGGAAGCATTCCTCGCAGACGACCTGATAACATGGTAACATGTGCCCGATAATTTGATCCTGATCCGGGCCTACAACTTCGAGATCAGGTTCGATCTTCTTGGCGCACTGGCAGCAAGTGTCGGCATCCGTCTCTCGAAAAAGCATCAGCATCTCATATGCCTGGCGAGCATTGATAAAAAGCTTGCTGCCGTCAATTTCGTCCGAATCAAGATCGATCGCATTGTTCGCACTATAGCCCTCTGTAAGCTTGAGGTCATCTTCGCTTAACAGTTCTCTTCCGTGAGCGCAAATAAGCCGCAGACGCATTATAGCGCGCAGGATATGAACATATGATTTTCCACCCAGGCTTTTTCTCTGCTCGCTGGCAATAATCCGTACACGACGATCCGAGTCTCTCGCAAACCATTCATAGAGCCTCTCTTCATCTGGCGTAAACTTCAACCGGACGATCTGGTCAGTACGGTCCGGCAAGTCGATTCGATCTTTAAGCCGTCGCAATGTGATACTGTCGACAAGCAAGCGTAGCTTAGGCAAGATCTCTGGGTCGGCCATCTTGAACGGACTCAGGATATACTGACTGAACCCACCTCTCTCGCTGAAAGGTCTGATTCGAAGGAACTTGATCAAAGCGCCCAAATCATCTAGCCTGTTCTGAACCGGGGTGCCGGTGACGGCCCATCGACGTTGAGCAGACAGCGCGCAAATAGCTTGTGACTGTCTTGTAGCCTGCTCACGGATGCTGTGTGCTTCGTCAAGCACTATCCGGAAAAAGTTCGTCTGAAACAAGGGACTGCCATCTCCTTTTAAGCCTCTGCCGAAATACTCACTGGACACTATTGCATACGTCGAAATAATTACGTCGAAGGAGGCCAGCATATTAATATTCTTATTTCTGTTGGATCCGTGGTAGATGTAATAGGATAACTTCCCAGGTTCGATGTGTGCCTTGGCTTGCTCTTCCCAGTTGGCGACCGTACTCAATGGGCAAACCAGTAGAGTTGCCTTCGAGTTCCGGATGAGTGAGACATCATTTTCTTCTATAGTAGAAGCTGTCTGGTTTCCGAACGTCTGCGCGTCCGTGAGACCGTGGACAATCAGCGAAAGGATACTGAGAGTTTTGCCTAAGCCCATCATATCCGCGAGGATACCACCAAGAGACTCTGGCGGTTTCTGGTGCTCTTCCTGTCCAGTAATGACATTGTAGTAGCTTCGCTGCCCATTGGGACGGATCCTTACTCGCCAGAGAGAATTGTTGTTATCTTCTTCATTGTCCCCAAAGACCCGTTCTTGTTCTTTAGAGACCATAAAATGCAAAGCTTGCTTCTGATGTGCGAGCAAGGGCGTAATAATCGAGGCATGTGCTTCCATCTCAGGAAGGGTCTCTGACTGCTGCAGATTATCGAACATACCCAGGACATCGCTGCGGATCTCCTCGGTTGTGCGGGTTACGAAGCCTGTAGTTGTACTTGAGGCAAGACAACTAGTCCTTGGCAGATTGTCGCTCCGGAGAGTTGTAGGTGCATGCGGATTGCAGATTTCTTTCCCAGGGTCAACAGAAAAAGGGGCCAGGAACTTGAGTGACTTGGTCTTAAGAAACTTGCCTATGGCCTCTGCCTTGTTCTTTGGCCCATAAATATTGACGATTAGATCGAGATACTCGGAGCAGGGGGCTGTCGGGTATTGAGGAGACTTCTTTTTCCGTGTCATTAGACGAGCCTGAGCGCGGTATTTCGGGTTCTTCGAGTCTAACAGTTTCGCAAGGGCCTGGGATGTTCGGACATCAACATTGCCGAAATCCTTTCCCGTCGGATCCAGCACGCGAATAATGTTGTCGTTGCCAGGAAACCGTTTGAACTGTAACTTCATTGTAGGCCATTCAGATTTCGACAAATAGTTGGCCTTGATACCAGGGTCGGGTACCTGGTGAGCAAGAACCTTAGTACGCTCAATACGGCCATAGCAGACTTCTTTCTCCTGGCTGTCAGAGATTAAGACGATGTCTTCTTCATCATCTCCTCCTGTCAAATCTACAACCAAAGCGGAGGCCGCTGCTTCCGCCTCATTCTGTCCTTCCTTACGTTTCTGTTTCAGGTATTCACCAATTTCTCCGTTTTTACTACCACCTGTAAATGCTGCCTTGCCGGTCACATCCTCGTGGTCCGTTTTCTGCCTCTTCTGGGGCCGCTCCTGACGTTGGGAAACGCCGTGGATACGTTCGATCATCCCGCTAAGCCCATGTGGCTCTGGTAGCTTCTCGGGAGATTGGAAAGACTGGTTGGCTTGAGGATGCTCTGGCGACTTGGAGGATATGCTATTGTACGGGTTCGAAGGAGTGGAAGGACTATCTTTGAAATTCGATTTGGGGGTCTGCTGAAACCCTTTTGGGTCTAAAAGCTGAAGAGGGCTGAAGTTGGGGCTGGTAACACTACGTGGAGGAACGTTCGAGTCCGGTGTTCGTTTACCTCGACCTTTGAAGTATAAATCAGCATCATCCTCAGTAGGAAATTTGTAAGAAGTTGATCCTTGAATATAGGGTTAGAACTTGAGAGGCTCACTACCGTAGCAAGCTTTGGAAGTAGAGGAAGGAATAATATATCATACCATTCGCGGTTTGCTTCTTCATGTTCCTAGGGTCTAATAGCATAGCAGCTGAGACCGAACCCCTACTGACAGAATCGGACAGTGGCGTTATTTGAGTGTTGTGGCCGTAGGCATCGGCTGCGCTCGAGTATGCGTTCATCTGATTTGCGCCTTGAGGGCAAGTAAGTTACAGTCAGAGCCGAAGCAGCAACCGAAAGAGATGATGGTCATGCGGGCATAATGACCGATGTTCTGACTTCTGAGTGGTATAAGATCAAACAAAGAGTATTTATTAGCTTCCAAAAAGATGGAACTGATCGGTCGAGTTCCGACTGACGGGCTCTATCGATAAGCTTGGAGCCTCCAAGCCCCCGGCCAGTGAGCTGCAGGTGAAGTTGATACCAAGCAGAAGCAGCAATGAAACTCAAGAAATATCGCACTAAAGTAGAGCTCAGCGCACATCTATGTACTCGTGAGGTTAGCAACACCAAAGAATGGGCGAAAAGTACGTCAACCGAAGTCGCCACACCTGTGAGCCGTGAGGTGAAATACTGGTGGGCTCCAGAGGGATATGCAGAGCACCGCAAATGCCGACCACTGCTAAGAATCGCCTTGATAGGTTGAGCCATCTATAACTTTGCACCTGTGCGACTATACTGAAGACCCATGCCTGGACGGTTGGATGCACGTCTCCCATCCGTCCTTCCCCCGACGCCAACGCTGATGCAACACGATACTGGACAACCCTACCCGAATGCATCTTCGTATTCAACACCATGTGAAGACAGGATGCTTGCTTTTGACCGTCACGAGCCGTTCCACAATGACCTTTCGCTGATGCCCTTCCATCCCCTCTGCCGCCGCGTAGCCTAGATCGCCCTCAAGGTCGTCGACATCGTACATGAATGGATGGTTTCCGTGCCTCGCCGTAGATGAATACCGTCGACGTTGGCTGCCAGTGCTCCCTTGCTTTCGATGGCCTTCAAAACTCGAGCGTGTCTTGGACCTCGCGTTAGTTGGCCTGGATATGCTGTCAACCAGCTGCTTCTTGGCTTCAGACACTTCAACGTCGTGGTCAAAAGTCACCCCTTCAATCGTCGCAGGCGTCTCCGGTCCATGAACTCGTTGGTCCAGCTCAGTGAAGCTATTCGTTCGAGAGAGATCGAACCGATTGGGGTTGGGCAAATCTGCTGCCGGCAAAGACAGCCCGAGGAGATCATGCTGAGGCTGAGGAGCAGATGCGTTGGCAGCACTGATGTCCATCTCTTCCTCTTCGATACTACTCCTTCGCACAACGTCTCTTCGATGGCGCATCTCCGCCGAGGGCGTCCTCATCGGAATTGCGACGGGGATATCGACAAGATCGTCGAATACACAGACGCGAGTTCGTCGTGTCAGCTCCAATGGTCCGTGATCAGACGTCTTTAGCGTTTCCACCACATTCCAGGCCTGGCCTTTCATCACGGCTATCTGCTTGGCGAACATGGTTTCTTGAAAGTCCGAGTCCTGGGAGAAGACTCGACGCAAAGCCATCTGCGTCCCACTCCACCATTGGGTCGACGTCAAAAGAGGCAGGAAATGATCCCGAGTCTTTCTGGAGAATGGTTGGCCTATCAAAGACACCGGAAGGAAAAGCCAGCCAAACGGAAAGCTTCGCCACTGTTCAACCATCAGCAATCTGCAGATGGCATGATGTATCAATCGTACTCACAGCATCTGGGTGCTTCCAGGGCCAGGACAAACTGTTGTCGATGGCCCCTATGGAGATTGGAGGTACCTTCGAAACCTCTGGCGGGGTCTGTGATCTGCTAGAGGCAGTCATATTTTCTTGCCGCTTGTAGGGGGTGTTATTGGGACGTCTCGTGGAAGGATTCTGGCCTCTCGAGGTAGTTGGAACGTTTCGACTATTGGCGTTGCCGTTTATGCCTGGGGGCTCCGAGATTATTGAAACATCCTGACTTTGAGAATCGACTCGGATCATCCAGTTATCAAGCCCACGATCAGTGTTCCTCATTATATAGTCCAGAATGACGAGTTTTTCCAGCTCTTCCCTGAAGGACTGCTGAAGGCTCTCCGTCCAGACGAACTTGCCCTGCATTTCCTCCTCATTTGTCGAAGATCGAGTCTCACTAGGTACATCGTCGTCATCGTCGTCGGACATGGTTGCGCCTGGCCGACAGGTCTCTGCCCAAGGCTTCTTCCTCTTCCGGGCAGGGTCTTCGGGACGAAATCCCGAAATGGCCTGATCAGGCCATGGATGATCCCGGAGGAAAACGTTCGCGTCTTTGAATCCCTTCAAAAACACCTGGAAACTGCCCACTTTCGCCGGTAAAGGTTTTCGTTTTCTGTAGTAGTTCGATCTCTCCCAAAAGTCGTAGTGAAATGATTTGGAAGAAAGGTACACGATGTCGGTATATGGTACAAGGTTGGTTCGTAGTCTGCTGTCGAGAACATATGATGCAGCTTCAGAAACGTAGGAGAGATTAGGAATCAAGCATTCGCGGCCGAAAAAGCAAGGAAAGAGGTTTCGATGTATCCACTTGGTCCATTTTGGATTCCGCGTGGCATAGGGTTCTTCGTCTTTTGGCTTGAAGACCCCAACAACCTTCCCGTCACTGTTGCGGGCAAAGTAGCTGCCCGAGCTGCCTTGTGAAATCATTTTGGGGTGTACACCCAGTTCGATAGCAACCCGAACGCTCTCGACGACATCGTCAAAGCCAATCTTCGTCATCCGGTCTCCTTGGTTTTCTGTGACGCAGTCGGCATCGAGCGTCTGGGCACTCGCTGGGCGTACACCTTCCGGAGCCTGGAACACCGAATGCTGGATTTCCAACTGCTCTTCTTCGTCTGTCTTTCCTCTGACCTTATGGATCTTGAACTTTGAAGCGATTTCTCCGGCCCATCGTTCAAGACGTGCGTTGATAGCTTTGATGTCTACCCCAGACGAGCTTCGTCGCGGTCGCCGCCGACCTACACTCCCACGGCGTGGTCTTCCAGGCGGGCTGTCGTCCCTACCAGCGTACATCTGGCCATGGGGGGTTGGTTGTATTGGAGCATAGCGGGAATTAGGTGCGGATATTGTCCGTGAGAGATTTCGGGTCTCATCTTCATCAGATTCATCAAGATAGCCATTCTCCTCGTCTGCTTGAGCTATTCGAGCGTAACCTGTATTAGGGGGTCGATGGCGCGGCATAGTGTTCTGAATATGAGAAGGAGTCTGGGGTTACTCGGTACCTACTAATATTAGGGCAGCACTTAAAAGACAGTCGGTCCGCACATAGCACACACACAACCACTACCTTATAGAGTCGTCCGTCACTCTTTAATCTTGAGTACGTATAGCGCCGTAGTATCCCGTTTCCTAAACCTCTAGCTCGAATACGAGGTATTACTCTAAAAAGCCTCAGATGCGCTTAGTAGTACAGCGAGCTTTATACGAGGAGGCGGACTCTCTCAGCTTCTAAGGTAGGTTCTACGTATTGTATAAAAGACAGATTCGTCATAGTTATGCATGTGCCAAGGACTCGCACCCGCGCCTACCAAACTCGGTTCGGACGCTTTTAAACTTTTTTGTCCTTTTTTTTAGGGGAACGCCTCCGTGTATATCTCTATATCGCTATTATATATCCTGCGCGTCGCTAATATATATCTTTCCTAATCGGATTAAATCCCGCCTACGACTAGCTTAATAAAGTAAAACGTAGGGTATAACCTTGATCTTTCTACTATTAATATTCAGTTTCTGCTATTTCTACTACCTGTATATATTTGCTTCCCGGCGCCTCGAAGCTAGTTTCTAAGAAGTTTAGATAGAAACAGCAGTAAAAGAGGCGGGATAAAACTTCTGAAAATAAAAGAATAGCTGGCGGAACGATAATATATATATTCCGCCTCTAAAACGTATTATATAATTACGTTTTCGCGTATCGATTAGATAACGTTATATAGAATTAACGAGTATTTAATCTAATAATTTAAATACGAAATAACTGTACTAATTAAAAGGTAAATAAATATTTTAAACAGGCAGATATTGGGATAGAGGTTATATATTACGGAACGGAGTTTTTATAGAATTAATTCTACTCGCAGGCTATTCCGAGCGATTTTTAGTAGTAAAAACGTTTTCTAGGATCGAGGTAAATAACGTTAAAAAGGTATTGTTTATCTAATTTTTATCGCGTATATTAGATTTTTTTAGATTTAATAATATAGATATATTGCTAAAATTTTTAAAAGTTTTAATTTTAAAGTTTATATAGTTAGTATATAGTATAAATACATAGAACGTAGTTAAAGAAAAAGAATTCTCGATAAAAATTTTAAGGAAATAGAGCTAACGGACTTTATATTTTACTCTATTAAACTAGTCGCAGGCGGGATTTAACCCGATTAGAAAGGATATATATTAGCGACGCGCAGGATATATAATAGCGATATAGGGATATGCACGGAGGCGTTCCCTTTTTTTTTTCTTTCGAAAGAAAAGGAACCGAGGTTGGTAAGGTAGGCGCGGGTGCGAGTACCTAGCCGACGGACATATTCCTAGCGCCGTAAACCTTGCTGTAATGAATACCTCATGTGTTGGATCGCTGCAATCAATCCCTTCCGCCGAAAATATACGGTCTTCACTGTGCTTCACTTTCCAATACCAGTACTAATTTGCGACATGAGACCGACTTGTCTCCATTCATTGACTTCTGAACTCCCCACTTCCCAATCCCGATAACACATGCAAGCTGGGCGTCTTTTGCCAACGACGTATCGACAGCTCTCTGTGTGTGTGTGCAAATGTGGACCCATATTTCTCATAAGGTTTGCCAAAAGTAATTTGCGTAGAAAAACCTCGAAAACTTGGTATCAATGTTCACCACATGCACATCTCCTCTTTGCGCATTCCTGATGATTGCTTTGGTGTAAGATCCAGTGAGGTCAGGATCAACGTCAATGCCTAGAGAGCGGTAGACTTTCAATTTCAGACTGGTTCACGGGTCAGCCTCAAAGTTGTCCAATTCACTGTGCCCGTACAGCTTACAGTGTAGGATCTTCCATTTCCCGTTTTGCTTTCATTGCATCATCTCCCTCAACGCCTTGCAAGTCCAACTGTTGCAATCTGCTTTTCAGGCCGTCCAGCTCTTGCTCTAGCCTCTCTCCCTCGATTTCTAGGTCCGAAGCTGCTTTGGCTACGCGGAATTTCTGGGTGTCGAGTTCCACGATCTGCGACGCATGGTCTGTACTGTTGTGCGAAGAAACTGTCTCGCTATGCTGTGACGCAAGAGTCTGAAGGTTGCGCGAGAGCTCTAAAGTAGAGTCAATAAATTATCATACTTTCCAAGAACGAGATCAATGCTGACACACTTCTCAAAGCGTTCTCTGATTCACGAATCCGCAGATCGCGAGCTTGTTGCAATGTCGAAAGAGACTCATTGATCCGGCCAATCGCAACTTTGTCGGGGTGGATATTGAAGTTTCCAATCGTATGGTGGATAAGCTATGTATGATGAGTCAGGCCTCGTGAAGTATCGCAACCTACAGGAACTTACGGTTGCTGGGTCTTCGTCCAGGAGCATAGTGAGAGAATCACAGACGAGTAGAACCGTGAGTATGCAGCACCCTTTGATATTCTTGGCGGGATTTTGCTTCACCTTCTCTAACACATGGCACGGACGACTACTTTGTCTGAAAGCATTATTCTGTGTTGACAGTAAACATTGAGATCGCTAGCGGATCGCCGTAGGCCATTCCCGCAACTAATGCACCACGTGCGCTAGCGTGCACCGCCACTTTCCGCTTGATATGTCGTTGTTTGCAGTCACCTTGCCGTGAGAAGACTGAATGACTGCAAAATGGGTTCCAATTTACCATGTAAGTGATCTGTATAGTTGTATTTACCCACCATCTTGGTCTTTTCTCCTGCCTCATTTCACACTATCAACGGAGGAAGATGACTGTCTCAAGAGAAGCCTGTTGTTGGTCAGGTTTGAGCACTTTTCTACAAACGGGTGGCTAATATGGCCCTTTCCTACCAGATGCTGCTGATGCAGACTCACCCCTCAAAGCCGACGAACTTCAGGTCTTGAGATCACAGTACGAGAAAGAAGGCTATTACGTTGGAGTACAGACGAAATTCAACTATGCTTGGGTACGGACCCCGTCATCGTGTTCAAGGGCGCCATGTTGAACAACAGACTGCAGGGTTTGATCAAATCAAGTTCCCGCAACGAACAGCAAGAGGGTGTCCGGTTGTTATCCGACATATTCCGGAATGCGCCTGAGCGACGGCGAGAGTGCCTGTATTACCTGGCTCTAGGCAACTACAAACTGGGCAATTACGCGGAAGCGCGGCGATACAACGATCTTTTACTGGACCACGAGCCCGCCAACCTCCAAGCGAGCAGTCTACGGGGGTTGATCGACGACAAAGTGGCCAAAGAAGGTCTAATGGGGGTTGCGATTCTCAGTGGAGTCGCCATTGCTGCTGGCGTTGTCGGGGGTATGCTGTTCAGGGGCGCGAAGAGAAGATAACGAAGATACGCAGCTTGCCCGATGGACGACCGGTAAATGATCTCAGAGAGCTGTTTGGGAGAAGGCGTGAAACTTTGGGAACCAACACTATTCGATCCTGGGTTGTGCGAGATATGGGACCTTCATGCTGCGTTAGAATCGCAACCGTGGCACAGCGGCGGATAGAGTCCTCAAAATGACGATGCAAAGCTATATCCATGTTGTAGGCCTTTTGAAGGCGATTCAGGAACGCATGTCGGTGAAATGCGCAAGATATTCACTGTGGCGTCAGTGTGGCTAGGTGCGAACAGACCGAAAAAGGAAGAAAGCGACAGAAGGGTTGGGCATTCAAACGTGATCATCTGCTGATTGCTACTTTGTAGTTCCTTTTCACGTAACGTCTTTCACATACTGAATGTTCATCAGCAACGACTACTGTCGTGTACACGTCGCCAAAGTGGCAGAAGGTACATAAGGTACTTACCGACCGATCTGACTATCGCAAGCGGCAAAACGTCATAGTCGTCCCTCTAGAGTACTGGTCTCTTGACAAAGACCTGCCTTATCTACCTGCTTTACAATCTTCCTTCGCTATTAAAATCCTCAGGACACCCTCTTCCTACTATTCTCATTCTCGGAAGTTCCGAAGCTTAATCTGGCCAGCTGTCCGTCTGCGCAAGGCTCACAGCGAAGTCATATCTTACCTGCATACCTTACTGCGCCTGAATTTGAACATCCAACGAGTGGTCAGCCTAACCTCACATCGTCTTCCTGGAGCCTTTCAACCTTCATTCAATATCCTCAAAGTCCCGGACGGACTTGGGGTAGTCTCGATCCTCTAAAAGCCCCCGCCACGAAACCATGTCAGACCAAACTGCGCGACCTGACGTCGAGATGCTTTTCTGTCATCAATGCGAGAACGAATGGAGAGGGAATCCGACAGTCCTACAGTGTCCGCGGTGCGAATCCGAGTTCGTGGAAGTAGTAAGTCCTTTAGTTGGTCGTTAGCCAAGCTTATATCACTATCGGCTGACTTTTGGTTCAGGTTGAGACCGGTCATGATCCAAGAGACGATCGGACTGCCGACGGTACCGAACCCAATTCAAACAGCCTTCCCCATCACCCTCTACACCACATCCATCCATGGGCACATGATCCTCCCAACCCGGATGATGGTAACATAGAGCATGTCGAATGGGACCCGGCTCCAGGCATACGCTTCAGTCAGACATCCTATCGATCATCGTCTCCGCATGGTGGCTTTCCAGGCAATCGTGGAAACGATCCATTTGCGTCGTTACTCCAGAATATGTTCGATACTATGCAACAACCAAATATGGCACGAGTAGGTACTCCTAGAGGGAGTAACCCTATGCCGAACCCTTTCTCTCAAACCCACCAACAAGCTCCCTGGCCCTGGCAGCCACATGCCCATCCGTTCCCAGACCGCCAACACCACCATCCCGGATATGGAGGCAGAAATACACACACCTCAACAACAAGACTCTGGCCGTCACCACCATCCCCGACGAACCACGGGAATAATCATTTACAAGAGTGGTTGACCATCCCTTACTTTACAAAATACGTACTAATGACTATATCCAGTCTCATGCAAGCCCTCTTCCAAGGGATCGACCATACGACAGGGTCCAACGGCGCCGAAGCCGGCCCTCGCGCAGGTCCGGGCGGCTTTCCTGGACTCCACCAACTCTTCGCCTCCGTCCTCAACCCTGCCAACGCTGCTCATGGCGACGTGGTCTACAGCCAAGAAGCGCTCGACCGCATCATTTCTCAGTTCATGGAACAGCACAACGGTTCTTCTGCCCCCGGTCCCGCTTCTGCCGCCGCCATCTCCGCGCTCCCAACGAAAAAGGTCGACAAAGAAATGTTGGGCAGCGACGGCAAAGCCGAATGCTCCGTCTGCATGGACAATGTCGAGCTCGGTGACGAAGTCACATTATTACCTTGTCAGCACTGGTTCCACGGCGATTGTGTTGGCGCGTGGTTGAAGGAACATGATACGTGTCCCCATTGTAGGCAGGGTATCATGCCTAAGGATCCTCCCAGTAACGGCGAGGCGACATCTCCGCGGGCCCCTGGGCAAGAACCCAGACATAGTTTACCGCCGTTGAGCCCTGGAGCGGACTCCGGCCCAGGAGGATTCCATTTTAGGTACCAGAGTGGGAATGGACAGGGCGGCGGGCCGACTACGACCTTTCGATCACAGCAGGATCTTCCCATTCCGAGACCCCGGACAGAGCGGCGGAGGAGCAGTGCGAGTAGATCGAGCGGCGGGCGGAATGGCGGCGAGGGCAGTAGCGGAGGTGGGGGTATTGGCGGCGCAATTGGGGGATGGGTGAGGAATCATCTGGGAGGCGGTGATCGGAGTTCAGGTCGATGAACCATATTCGCAGAACGAGTCTTTTGGCGTTTGACTGGGGCCGGTATGCATTACGATTGGGGACTTCGCACGATTGAGCCAGCATTGAAGCCGCGACGGTAGCATGTTATGGTTCTTTCGTGCAGGGAGCGACGACCGTCAGGTGGGTAAACTGATAACCCAAGGAGATCGGTCATTTGGTTGCATCTGAGGCGTTGTGCCAATAGACTCGCTTTCACTCACGTGCTAGGGGAAACCATCAAGGAAAAAAATACGACAGGCTCCGTCGGAGTGTCTGGCTATTGCGAATACTTCGGAACATAGCACTTCCTCTGTAGAAATCAAATGCCGTGCAATACTCAAATGATATGCAATCAAAACATCTGTCTCGGGCCCGAGGCTGTAGAGTTTTGTTCAATCGTACTTCCAAAAGCCATGGATGCGAATCGCCGAATTCAGGCTTTGATATCTTATCAAGGTTCTTATTACTGGAATTAGTCTATGGGTCGTGTATTCAGTTAAACCCCCTATGTATGTGTACAAGGAAACGAAATGCTCCCAACCTGAACAGCGTAAGCCAATCGGAAAGGATTCAGCTTCAGATGTCCAGCAGTGCCAAGATGGTTTGTACGAGGCAGCCAGCGCCCTCTGTCATGGTGTATCGACGGCGGTACTATTGGAGCCACGGAGCAACGTAGCGAGGAGACAAGATCAGAGAGTATTGGTCATGGCTTTTTCTTCACGTCTCCATCCTTGTCATCGCCATCAAGAATCCGAGTCAAACCAGACAAGGAAAGATCGCTACTGGAGAAATGCAGCGCTACCAGCCATGCGGCAACGCCATTGACGATGTGATGGAGGAGATAGGCGAATGTGATGCCATATACGGCTGCGTATACGGCAAGAGAGAAGAAGAGAGCGTTGGTAACGTAGGTAAGCCTGCATTTGGTCAGCGCAAATAGGATAAAACGTCCAAAGATCTTTATACCGGACAGAGGCTCGCGGGATCATCTGCCCGCTTGTCAGGGTTTCGACAAGTAGGATGAAAGGCATTATCGACAAGACATTATGATGTGATGAGAAAGGGGTAAGCCAATGTACTGCGAGATTGTGGATCCAAACCACGAGGACAGGTATGTTGATGGGCAGTACGCAGAGCATGAGGATGAGGATGGAATGAACGTAGTTGTAGAAATTATGGTTGGCTGCCGATCGCTACGTTGCAGGGATTAGCGATTATCAGCCAGGGTAGGTTGCCATCTAAGGACTCACGTTCTCCTGCGCGTGGCGAAAAGCTCGCACACAAGTCGCTATTTGGACGATGCAAGCGACCAAGTAGGCAAATTGATACGGAATGACTGTTGATACAAGTAGTAGTAAAACACTGGCAGTAACAATCCGCCGTTTGGGTGAGGTCGCTGCAAAGGCCGGCATAGAGGTTTTCCTAAGACGTGTCAGATCATGGTTGTGAACTTCGGGGACCTGCTCAGCTACTTTGTAGGATCATGTCTCCGCCACTTCGGTCGGAGAGCCAGCAGCCGCAAAGCCATTTGAAGTAGGCATACCACCCCCAAGGCAGCGTAATTGATCACCACGCAGAAGCTGGCGCTGAGCAGTCCAAACATTGGCACCAAGAAGCAGAAAATTGGATCTTGGGAACCTAGCAGCAAATCGCTTTTGGTATAGTCTACGGCCGACTCTGTAGCGTTGGTGCCCCAATTGGACCAACCGGTCGATTTCGCAGTGCTGGATGCCGCTAGGGAGATGCCTAGCACGGTTAGAGCCAGGAAAAGCAAAGGCATAGAGGTTCGGAAGCAGAAGTCCATCGATTCCATGAACGTCAAGAACACACCTGGCGTAAGTCAGAACGAGCGCGAATGCATCGTCAAAGGAAAGAGGTTTCGGTGCTCTTACCGCTATCATCGTAGAGCTTGAACTGCTTCCGCAACACAAGAGCGACGATCAACAGGGGGAACGCCGCGAACACTGTTCGATAGCGTATGACGAGTTTCCCCATACTCCCACTGATGTCGACTATCAAAGATACATCGATCGACGAACCACATGTAGGATCTGTCCAGAATTGCAAAGAGAGCCCATTGTTCGCAGCCTGGGATGGCAACGGTGGTGGCATAAAGGGGGCGATGCCATGAAGACTGACATTGGCTTCTTTTACATTGACGACATACCGCGACTCGTGAGGCTCCGAGAGGTACTGTCGCAGGAGGGGTGTGAATAGCTCTGCGTTCTCGCCGCACACTTGATTTCCCATACGAAGCTTGAACGCCAGTAGACTGGAGTGCAATGCTGGTATTTCAAATCTCGTCATCAGTGGCCTCTCCGCTGGCAATTTGAGTCGACTGCCGAGAGCGACGAGCCTCCGTAGGCCGGTGTTGACGGACACGATTGATTCACTAGCGTCACTGAATTCAGCAATGGCCCAGGCACGCATTGTTCCGGACGCCTTATCAACTATAGCAACAAATTGGTGCTCTCCAAGGTCTTCAAGCTCATATTGCAAGTACGAGAATGGTGGACTTTTGTCGAAGGGATGGACTGAAGTCCTATAGGAAGCCGGTAAGACAATTCGATCTGAAGCCGCATTTTTGCATGCTAGACGCGTGGAGCCCGCACGTCCGTCGGAGAGGTCGATGTTCATAGAGAACAACGCGGCCGAGTGACCCGGCTGCAAAGGCAGAACGCTGCAAAACAGTACATCAAGGTGGCCACCATCCGCACCTTGTTCAAGCGGCAGGTTCGATAGAAATGTAAACTTTTTCTGACCAGGAGTACCCTGCGGTGGTATTGGTAGAACATGGGCAATTGGCTTGTTGTTCTTACCGAGGGTCCTCAGCACTAGTCTCTTGCCAGCAGGATTGATCGAATTAGATTGATCCTCGAGTGTCAGTAGCGTGGTTGGTTCTTTGTGCAGAAGGATTTTTTCAGCGGTGTCCTCGATGCCAGTCAGATACCACCTTTTGAAGACTCGCATCCGTTCGGCTCTGGTTTTGGTCTGTGAGGGGCGATGCACGTCCAAGGCCTCGAAGATGGACCTTGCAATGGGCCTGACCAGCTGGACGCACCATGTGGTCTGGATATGGTCGGCACCAGACCACATGCCCGGTATCGACGAAGTGAATACAGTAAAGCCATGAGTGCTAGGCACCAGTGAAGCCAAGCTGGCGTAATCAGACGGTACGGTTGTGTCCAGACTGCCACCTGCGATAGAAATCAGGGTTACATGCCATAGATGGTTATCGCTTGCCCACTTCTGCGAATAAGCCTCCCGCCAATAGTCGTTGATCCGCTGATATGTTCGGACGAGATCCGAATCCACCGAGACGGGAGACCTAGCGTGAGGAGCAGAGATGGTAATGATTGTGTTCACCGAATTTGACTGGTAATTGGGCATTGTCAGCATGGTGCGAGCTGCGACGCCGCCCATGGAATGACCAATCAAGATGACCGAGCACGGGTCGGGCAGTGCGGGATCACGTTGGGATCTCCTTGGGTCGTGGTAGAGGGAAAGAATGTAGGACACAGCATCGTTGAGATACTCAGCCTGGTCAAGGAGGGTCTGTCCATGGAATGCGGTGAAGTCTTCGTTGAAATCGACGGAGAAGAAGTCGATGCTTGTTGCGCCTGCGCTCAGGGCCTCTTTGTTTTGCTGAACGTTATTGTAATAATGCCGGACGGTTTCCGAGGCCAAGGATCTAGCTTGCTTGTAGCTACCAGCGTTACCCGGAATGAATAGCACTGGAACACCCTTGACCTAGAGTCGTCAGTCTCCCTTATCTCAATTCAACGAGTAGCAGCACCGAGGTACCTTGGAATCTTCATCATATCCGATTTCTCGGTACAGGTGTAAGGAGTACTTGCTCGCAAAACGGGTGTGCTCGGTATCGAAATCGGCAAAGTGGTAGAACATTGAACTTGTGTAATACATGTCGCAGCCTTTAGATTCTAGTTGCCTCGTCGCGAAAGAATGTAGGATGTAGAACATGGACAAGAGGGCCGAGAGCGTCGCGGTGAGAGTGAGGAGCGAGCAAGACCAAGGGCTTCGTACACGAAGATTTCGACGTGCTCGAGCGTCCAGCATCTTGTCTCCTGTCTGGCCTGCAGGCAACACTTCGGACTTGGGAGAGATAGGGGGTTTTGTCGGCGGCGTCCAAGTGTCTGGTGTCAATTGAGCAGGAGCCAGGGCCTTCTCGACTTTCCTCCGGTCCAAGGTGTCGGAGTGTCGGGTCAGGTCGTATTTGGCGGTGGAAAAGGTTTTTTTCTTCTCGTCATGGTTGGGTTGTGAATGGTTGGCGGTGCTTCCTTCGTTGTCCTCTTCGGCGGAGGAGGACAACTTTCTTCGCATTGGTAGTAGTACAAAGCCGCATTCATTAACCGCAATGGTTCGAGGCCCACAGACAAGCTCTAGATATAGCCTTGTCGTCGAGCGCGACGTCAGGGAAGCGCAACACGAGGACTTGGGAGTCGAGAAGTGGCTGGGTGAAGTGAAAACAGGCAGGATGAAGCGAGACGTTTGGCGCTTCCAGCCTTCCACGGCTTGTTCCGCAAAGTCAAATTTAACGGTATCAACTTCTTCACACGGTCAAGCGACTTCCAAAATATCGATGACTCCCAGGTTACTCGTGCAGAGAATTCGAGCTGATATAGTCCGATTCCTCCATGGTGCATGTAGCGAACATGACGGTGAGTTTCTAGAAGTGGAGGATGGAAACGGTTTTATCACATTCTATCACTCTGTGTCCTACCTGGGTAATAGAGGGCCGAGTCACGACGGCCACTCCGTTCATGCACCCTCGTGCAAAACAGGCCATGGCAAGACCGCACCGCCTGGTGTTGACCGGCGTACGATTAACAGACTGGTCCGACTTTGACTTGCTCACGTTCCCTCAAAGCAGCCGCTTCCTGCAACCGACCCTGCAGTCTGCCCTCTTTCCTTTTGGCCGCTTCAAGCCTCCCATACCATCCTTTGGCTCCGAATTTAAGCTTCGTGATCATGTCGCCTGCTTTCCCTTTGCTGATCCGGTCTGCCGTCAAGTGGTCGTCAGTGTCCCGGAATTTATTCAGGAACATCAGCTGCCCTTCGGTAGCTGGCTTCTTCCTCCATGCCTGCGCATGATGTACAAATTGCCAGGCGAACCGACGGGTTGCAAAGGTATCAGCTGCGTGGACTGCATCGGACAGAGTCTCGCTTTCGGCCACCAGTCGTGGTCGCATGAACGGGCTCTTCCCAGACTGATAGGCTTCTTCGCCTATCTTCTGCGTGTACCAAACCTTGATAAGCTCTCCCGAGCTGCCGCATGCCGGTGACGTTTGAATGGTCAGATACTCCCCGTTCTGGCCGGACAATACGTAACTAGTCTCGCCGACCAATACCCAAGAGAGTGCGCTGATGCCTCGGATGTGTCGATCAGCGGACGTGTCGTCAATCAGATCATAGACCGAATCATAGTCAGTGAAGGTCACGTTGCGTTGAGATTTTGATGCTAGCACATGACGAGGGTCCGCAGTCGTGTCTTCCTTGACCTTGCGTTCGCGGAGAGCTTCAAGCTCCTTTCGCTCCTGTAATGATCGCATCTCGTTAGCATCCACCTCTTTTACCATCTCTCCGGGACTAAGGCCGAAGAGCGTGGGCGTTGATACAACTCCGACATGAAGTGAAGCAACCATGTCGATGATGTGGCAGTTGATCTTCCCCGGGTAAAGACGCATCCCTCGACCTATCATCTGCACCAAGAGGTTCCGTGATCGAGTGGGTCGAGCGAGTAGGACACAATCTATGTTGGGTATGTCTGTTCCTTCCGTGAATACCCCACAATTCAGTAAAACCGGGAACTGCTGGGTTTTGAACGCTTCGAGCCTTTCACCACGGATTTGTTTTGGGGTGTCACCGCTAATGAACCTTGCGTCAACATTGTGTGCACGAAACACCGCGGTCAGAGCTGTCAAATGAGCGAGATCGACGCAAAAAACAAGGGTGGACTTGCGATCCGCGGCTTTGGACAGCCACGCGCGCACTGTGATCTCATTGGTTTCTGCATTGTTCACGGCCTCCGAAAGAGGACCAGTCTGAAAGTCCCCACCACGACCTTTTCTGACACGCGAGAGATCAGCGCTGGATTGTACGGTGGTGAAGATGACGTTGGACAGCCAGCTCTCCTGAATCATATCAATGTAATCTCTACACCGAATGAGTGGGTTTCAACCTTGATTTCCGTCAAAACTCACTTGTGGTATACGATATGGTCGATTGCATCACTCAGCCTGATTCCATCGAAGCGTGACAGCGTCGCAGAAACGCCGACCAAGGCAGGCGTATGAGCCAGATCTGCTGACTCGATCAAACCGAAATGTCGAAGTGTATCCATATAGCCTGGAGCAACGATATGATGAGCCTCATCCACCAGGACAAGCTTGAACCGCGCTGGATCGAATTTGGAGATTCTGCGTCCAGAAGTCAGACTTCTGACCGAGGCAACGGTGATGTCTGCGGATCCAGAAGCATGTAAATTTCCCATTTCGATGTCGACGGATTTTGTAGGATAGGCAATAGTACAATGTCTTGCAGCTTGTTCGACAAGCTCTCGCCGATGAGCCAAAATGAGAGTCTGGGTGGCACCATGTTGCGAAGGCTCGATACGATCGATGAGCTGGGTGAAGATGACCGTTTTCCCACTACCAGTCGCAAGAGATATACCGAGCCTTCTATGACCTTTGCTGAGGTACGAGAGGACGGATTGAATGCATTCTTCCTGGTAAGTACGAAGGCGCACAGCAGGACTGGACGGTGGACTCAAGGGTGCAGACCCTGCAGATGTGAAAGATCGTTGTGCGCAGGATACTTGATGCCGGATATCCAAAGCCACAGGAGAATTCCACAGTAGGCGCCGGAAGGCTCTCTGCATGCCTCATGGCGTACAGTAGGAGGAGCACATTGAGTCGCCTACGGCAGTGCAGCAAATTTCCGAACGAAAATTAGGGCTAAGGTAGGTAATGAAGTGAATCCCAACTTCGTGCATCCAAGTGAAAATACCAACTCGCTTGTCCAATTTTTAAGCGCTACCAGTACTATATACGGGAATCGTTTAGACAACTATTCCTGAAGTTGGCCAACTAAATACAAACTCCAACTACAGGTTTGATTAGCTAGAGACCCCTGCTAGTAATAATCAGTGCACGATTTGAAGTTGGAATAAAAAGATATAGAGCAATATATCAACTCGAACTCCTGCCATCAATCCTATACCTTAGGGGCAAGTATCCGTTCTTGAACAAAACGTCGATATAAAGTTATCTAAAACGTTGATTTAATTTAATATCTACTAGAAATTGAAATTTAGTTATTAAAAATATAATATCGATTTTACTAGAAATTTTATAAAAAATAGCCGTTTTATTTAATAATAAATTTATTTAATTTATCTATTAACAGTATATTAATAAATAATCGGCTAGAATAATAATTCTTTTAAAAATTTATTCGATATTAATTAGAAATTAATTAAGAAGTTAAAATTAATTAAAAGTTCGAATATTAACTTTCTAAAAAATTATATTTAAATAATCGATTTTCGTTTAATTAAATGAAAAACAATAATCGTATAGATTAAATAAATATGTTAATTCTATATTATATAATTTTTTAAATAATATCTAGTAAAATTTTAATTACTAATTTTGATTACTAATCAATTTAAAATTTAAATACTATTTTTCGAAACGGAATATAAAAATTTCCGATTCGAATTTAATTTAAATCGAGTTAAATAAATATCGATTTAATTTAAATCGAAACTGATTGAATTCGAATCAAAATTACTAAAAATAAATAATTTAAAAATAAAATTTTATTAATCTAATACAAACGTTAAAATAATTTAAATATAATTTTTGATTTTTATATATTTTATAATATTAGAAAAGTTAATATAAACCAATTTAGCGTCTATATTAGCGCGATAACTAATTTATTTATCTTTTAAATAAAATAAATCGATAAAAATCAATCTATATTTTAATTTATTTATAATTCGATCCGGATTTAATTTTATTCGAACTAGATCGAATTAGAAATTTTAGATACTATTTAGATAGACGTCGATTCTTTACTATTAAATAGTAAATAGTAATTAAATTAATATTTATAAATCTATATTATTTTTTTATAATATTTATTATTTAAATATAAATCGTATTAATTATAAATTTTAAAAATTAATAAAACTATTACTCTAAATTTCTAATATAATATATATTGTACGAATCCGTCGCTATTTAGATTCGATATAATCTATTCGCTTGTATTTCGTTTCGTAGATTAATATCGGGCCTAAATAGTTTCCGGATTCGTTTTAAAATCCGATTTTCAAAGCTATATTAATTATTAAAGTAATAGTTCTATTTATATTCAAATATTTCTAAAATTTAATTTTTTATATTAATTAGATTTAAATACATTCTATAAATAAAATTAAATAATTTAATTTTTAAATAGATTTTTTTTATAGAAATCGAATTTTTTAATAGCTATTAAAATAAATTTAACTAACTATTATAATAACGAAAAGATCTAATATTAATCTTTTAAATAATATAAACTTTAGTTTTTAACGTAAGATATATATTATATATATATAGTAGAAAATTAGAGATATTAGATTTAGATAAAATTTAACGCCGGTCTAATAAAGCTGGTAGGACTATTAGAAATATTACTAATAATTCTATTTTAAATATCTAATTATTTAATATCTATTAGTCAGAATTTATTTATTTTTATATCGTTTAAAAATTTTAAATAAATATTTTGATATTTATAATATTAAGTCTATAACGTCGACTGCGTATTACGTATATATAGTAGAAAGTTAAAGATACTAGATTTAGATAAAGTTTAGCGCCGGCTTTATAGAGCTGTCAGGAATACTATTAATAACTTTTACTTATATACGTAATTCTTTAAAATCTTTTATCTAGAATTTTATTACTTTTATATCGTTTAAAAACTTTAAATAAACTTTTTAATATTTATAAATTTTAGTCTATAACGTTAGCTGGATATTATATATATATAGTAGAAAGTTATAGATATTGGATTTAAATAAACCTTGGCGCCGGCCTAATAGAACTAGTAGGACTATTACGAATATTAATAATAATATTAGTTTATATATAGAATTTTTTAACGTCTATTAATTAAATTTATATTTAAAATAGATTAATCCATAACGCTAAATAAATACTTTAAATAGATTTAAAAAATAGCTAATTATAATTATTAAAATAAAAGTTATTCTATATTAAAAAATCTATTATTAAAAATTAAAATTTAATATCCGATTATATTACTGCTGTTTTTAGATAGCTATCTATATTACTTCTAACCTCTATAATAGAGTCCTCTACGCTAGACCGAATCGGGCGAGAGTAGTCCGAATCGAAAGCGATAAACTTTTTTTAAATACGGATTTTTTTTCTAAAAAATCGGAGGTACTAAAACTTTTTTCGTTCGAATTCCAATATTATATTTAATTATATTTTTCGTCGCTTTATTTATTTTATTATTTAAATATAATTATAATATATTTCAATCGAATTAATAATATATAAAAGAAATATTATAAATTATATAATAGCGTTAATATAGAATTCCAAGCTGATTTCCTATAACTATAAAGGAGTAAAATATTTATATATATAAGTATTTCCACGCTAGGCCTATACCCGCTTCTATATCCGCTTTTATAATTAGCGACCGGATTAGTTAGTATCCGAATTCGTATATAACTATATAATCTAGATATATATTCTATAATCTTTTAAACTGTTCGAATAATTTAGAACTTTAACTACTATATTCTCCCTTTCCTAAATAAAATATAAGGGGAAGTAAATATTTTCTAAAGCTAAATAGTAATAGAAATAAGACTATAACTAATAATAACGAGTAAAGTAAAGCGAGGAGTACGAGTTTACCTTTATACGATTTATATAGAAGTAAATAAATATATTAGCAGGAGCTTAATATCGACTACTATAACCTCGAATTTCTTAACTTTCGGAGCTTTTCCTCTTAATAATATTATCGATTATCTGCTTTAATAATAGTAATAACTATTATAGTATATCGTACCTAACCCGGCGGCGGTTAGAATTATTATAAAATCTTTATAAAGTAATAGATAGCGAGTTAATAAAGCAGTAATTATTATTTATAGAGGTAATTACTATCTTTATATAGTATTTGATACTATAAGTCAGGCTATTTAATAGAAATATCGCTTATATTAGTAATTTCGTTAATTTATCTCGGGAAATATTATCCTTTCTAATAATTTCCGGCGCTAAAATATCGAAATTCGTATAGAATACTTCGGTAAATTTAGCCGATTTATCTAGATAATATATCTATAAGAGTTTAATACTATTTTTATATAAATAAATCGTTCCTTAGATATATACGACCTATTTTCTTTTAAGCGACTAATTTTATTCTAGCTATATAGGATTTAAACGAGTAAGCTTTATAGCTTTTATACTAGTAATATTACCTATTCCTTCGTATACTATATAAGTATATAATAGAAATTCGAAAGTATATATAGTAACTATTTATAGAAATATTGCTAAAGTAAATATCCGTATTTATCTTTATATAGATTATAATTTATAGTTAGTATAAAGCTTCTGTTACGGGTATAGATCCCGTAATCTCCTAGGAAACGAGCGGGTATAAGAGCTAGAAGCTATATAGGCGATAATCCTATACCGTTTCCTCCTATTCCGCTATAGCTATATCGATTATTATTAAAGCGAATTATAGACCGTAATATTTTTCCGCCCGATTTTCTATAGAGTAATAGGGGCTTTAGTCCTCTAGCTTTATCCTCCTAGCCTACTATTAATAACTCTAATAGACCTAGATATAAAGATAAACTTTCTATAATCTAAACCGAAACCTCGTTAACGAATATAATTAAAAGAAAAAGGGCTAGTAGTTATATATTAGTTAGATTTCCGTTATATATATTAAGGGCTATAAATTTATTTAACTATATACCTTTATCGGATACCGATTATATATAATTAGAATTTTAGTTCGGCTCTAGGCCTTTTTAGAGATTATCTCCTCTTTTTTCTACGCCTTCGGACCTAGAAAATATACTACCTTTACCGGCCGTTCCTATTAATATCCGCGCGGCTCGCTATAAGGCTCGCTATATATATACCTTTAAAATATAGTATATAATAGTTTAATATTAAATAGATCGGCTCTAGAACGAGAGGGAATATAAATATAAAAACCTCGACCTTACTAATAAGGATCGCTCTAGTTCTAAACGGGTACTTCGGCCTCGTTAAAGGTAGTAAATATACTAAGACTAAAGAGTAGTAGATAGTTACTTAGACTTCGGCGTAGCTATATTTAAGGTACGATAGTTATATTATAAAGGGCGGCCCTATTATATTTTAGCTTTATACTAAAATATAGGGGGATCTAATTTTCTAAACTTTTAATTTAAATTCTTCCGGTTTAATAAATATATATTATACGTATTTTAGAATAAAAGACCGTATCTAAAGTTATTATTAAATTTTTATTAAATATAATTCCGTAAGTTAGTAAAAAGCTTCGCTTTTAATATTGTTTTAGGATTATTTATATATTTATTTACTCTTTACTCTATAGAAAATTAATAAAAATCTCTTTTTTTTAAAATAAATAAAAGGTAAAGACGTTATATTTAAACTGGAATTAACTTATATTTTAACGTATATAAATATATTAAATAATAAATAAAACTCAAAATTTAACTAATTTCTCTTTTTCCTAAAAGATTATATTTTATTATTATTTTTTTTATAGAAATTATTTTTAGATATAGATCTAAATTTAGGTAAATAATTATTATTTAGGTTTTCCGCTAGCTTTAGTTTACGAGGTTTTTCTTGTTTATACTTTTTATTTAGCGGAGGCTGTTCTATAGTAACTTTTCTTAGTTTTCTATATCTATAAGGTATTTTCTATCTAATAGTAATATTTCCTTCTATAAAGTATTTTTTTATACGATTTCTACTAATTAGATATTTATTAGCGGATTTATTAGGAGGTTTTAAAATATAAATATTTAAAATCTTAGTTTAAATAACCTTATATAGACTATACTAGTTAACTTTAAACTTTTAAAATTACTTAATCCTAATTAAAACTATATTCTCTTTAATAAAGGTATTACCTTTTACTTTTATATTCTACGTTTTTTTATTTATCTTTATTTATACTATTATATCTTTAAATACCTTAGCTCGATTACGCGAAAGGAACGGTATAGAATTAATTCTCTTATTATATCTTTCCGGAAAAGGGCTAGAAATATTAGTCGGTAATATTAGGTTAATACTATAAAGTAAATAGAAAAGTAAAAATCTAGTAGTTATATATATATAAATATATATAGTAAATAGAGTCTAATTTAAATAAAGATTCTAAATCTTTTTCGGCTGTCTGATATAATATTTAGTAAATATTTTCCCGAGAATTCTATTAAATCTCTCGATAGCGCTATTTATTTATAGATAATAAGGCGTCGTACCTCGATATTTAACTCCTAGCAGGCGGTATATCTTATCTATAGCTAGAGCCTAAAGGTTTATACCTCGATTAATAATAATTTTTTTTAAAAAGCTATAATTACGGTAGATCCGATAGATAATAAATTCGGCTAGTACTTCTACTATTATATTTAGAAGTAACTAAGTTATAAACTATCTAGTAGCGTAGTTAATCGTAGTTATAATCTATTTATTATCCTAGTTAGTTTCTAGTAAAGAACTAATAAAATCGAATCTCTAGCGTTTAAAAGGATTCGACCTATCTTTTTAGATACTAGAGAGATATATTATATCCTGTTTAATATCGCGAGAGATAGTAGTAAGCTAATATTCGAGATAGTATTTAATATAATATTTAATATCTTTTTTTATCTCGGGCTACTACTATCTTATATAAATAATATCTATTATTATCTCGTACGAATAGTAACTATATTATTTATAGATATAGTCTAGAAAGTTCGTACGAGCCTATACTAGAATATAGGGTATTTAACTATCCTAAAGCGAGTCCCGGTACTATACTATATTATTTTTAACTCGGAAATAGTATTTATATTTCTCTAAAATAGCTTTTATTTCCGGATCGTTAGGTAGGGTTCCGGACTCTATATAAACTCTAATAACGTCGTTAAATAAAATCGTATAATTATTAACTTTACCGGTAAATAGCTAGAAGTTTCCTTTTTAGTTTAATATATCCGCTACCGTTATTTTACTATCCGGCTTATATTTAATATCGAGTTTATACTCTCTAAATTCTATAAACTAGCGAGCGAGTCTCCCGGAAGATTAAATAGTAGTTCTAAAATATTATAAGCCTATATAATCTATCCTAATAGTTATAGTTATTCCGTTTTCGATATAGTAGCGCTATCGCCGTAGAGATTTTTTAATAGTAAAAAGCTCTCGTTTATAGGTAGTATAGTTACGCTTTATAGATATAAATATCTTATTCTCGAAAGTAATAGGCTATTTAATATTATCGGTATTAATTTAGTAGAAAATAGCGCCCTATCTAAAGTCGGAAATATCCGTCTCGATAATAAAAAGTAGAATTATATCGGGCTAAATAAGTACCTTATTATTTATTATTACGTTTTTAATTAGTTCGTATATATTTCGAGCTTAAAAATTTATTCGGATTAGTTTATACTTCTTACCTTTTAAGCCCTAGATTAATTTATAGAAAGGCCTATATATTAGGGCGAAATCTTCTATAAATCTCCGATAATAGATATATAATTCTAAAAAGAACTATATATCGTATACCGTTTATAGCGGCAGCTAGTTTCTAATAGCTTTTACCTTTACTATATCTATACGGACTTCTTCGTTACTAATAATATACCCGTAGAATTTAATATATTTCTAGAAAAATAGGTATTTTAAAGGTTTCGCGAATAGTTAGTTCTTTTTAAGTATTTCTATAACAGCTTTAATATACTATAGGTACTCCTCTTCGTTCTTTAAATAGATTAAAATATTATCGAGGTAAATAACTACGAAATCGTCGAGAAACGGCCTAAATATATTATTTATTATAGTTTAGAACGTTATAGATACGTTTATTAATCTAAATAGTATAACTAAAAACTTATATTTACTAGCTTTAGTATTAAAAGCCGTCTTCGTATAATTTTTATTAATAACGTTAATCTACTAGTAACTATTTATTAGATTAATTTTACTAAAGTACTTTGCTATCCCGATAGTATCTAGATAATTTTAAATTTTAGGTAACGGATACTTATTTTTTATAGTTATACTATTAAGGCCCCGGTAGTCGATATATATATACTAGCTGCCGTTTTTCTTTTTAGCGAAAAGAATAGGCGCGCTTTAAAGAAATTAATTTAGTCGAATTAATCCTCGTTCGGTAAAATATTTAATCTAATACTTCTATTCTTTATTCTATTTAGAAAATAAGTTATAATAAGCTTAATTAATAGGTCGAGTATCGCCGGTTTTAATTATATAATCTAATAGCCTCTCCGGTAGTAGTTTTATTAGAAAGTTATTTTAAAAACGATCCAGAAATTTCGGGCTAAAAATTCTATCTAGTCCTATATAGTCTATCGTTTTCTAGACCGGGTTAAATTATTCCGAAAAGTTAGGTTCGTTTTATATAATATATAGGCAGGCCTATACGCCTTTCCTAATAAGTTATTCGAATCTTTTAAAATTAATTTCGGAAAACTCGGTCGGGGTATTTTTAAAAAGTTATAAACGATATATATTCGAGGTACTATATAATTAATATATAATTCTATCCTTCTGGATTTATATTCCTAGAGTATTATAATCAGGTACTAAGTAGTACTACTTCTAGAAGTCTTCCCCGAAAATTAGATTATAGTCTATATCTAGTACTATATAAGGAGTAGTAGTAGAAAAGGTTCTATAAAACTATAAGAGCTCCGTCGCTCCTAAATTATCTATAGTTTTACTACTTTTAAACCGTATTCTACCCGATAACTACTAAAGTTCTAATTCTAGGAAGTTAATAATATATCTAGTAATAAAGTAGTTAGTAGTATCTAAATTAGCGAAAACTTCGAGGCGATATCTACTAATTTCTAGATTAAATTATATCTATCTATTAAAGCCCGGTATTCGATTTATATATAAAAGTCGCTTACTATCTTATATATCTTTAAACGACGGTATTATATCGCGAGAAGCAGTTAAGGCCTCTTTCGGCGTCTCTTTAGAGGTTATTTCTAATTCCTCGATCTTTACCTTAACTAGACCGAGCTATTCCTCTACTATTAAAGGCTTTTTATCGGTATTATATATACGCCTAGATACGTATAACGCTATTTATTTTCCGATAACCTATTATTAGCTATTACCGATAAACCTTTCTTTTTAGAAAAAATCTATTCTATAGGAATATATCCCGGAATATAAACGTTCCGGTAATCTTTTTTACGATAGCTAGGCTTCCTATAATTATAGTATTTACTCGTACTATTTAATCCCCCTTATCTACCTTTTTCTTTTTAACTACCTCGGCCTCGGCCGCGGCCGCCTCGACTACTAGTATCTATAGAGTTAATCTCGGTAGTACTAGATTATTCGACCGTCGAGGAAGCTATAGTATCCCGGTTATTATAATATTTAATAGTAACCTTTTTAAATATCGTTATAGCGTTTATAATATTTATAAAACTTACTAGTTATCTACTTTATTATTATAAAGCGAGATATTTTTTAATAGCTATCTAGATATTAGGCTTTAGATAATCGATAAAATATCTTAAGATAGTATACTTACTAATTTTATTCTTAATATCTATATATAATTTAATAAAAGTAGAATAGTAGTTTTTAATATCGCTAAGTTTTTTATTCTAGGCTAATCTACGCTAAGTAGTTAAAGTATTTTCTATAAAGTTCGGCTTATCCTATCGCTCTAGAAAGGCCTTTTTAAAATACTCCTAGGAGCTTTTATCTAGGTTAAAGATCTGCTTAACGTACTACGGTTTAGTATCGTTAATAAGATATTAACTACTATAGAAAACGGGGTCTATAATAGTTATATTATAAAATAAATAGTAGTATTTATAGCGGCAGAACCAGGTATAGGCGATATAGTAGTTATATTTATAACTTTTAAAGTCAGGAGGCTTTTTATTATAGGCGTTCTATACTATATAGGCTATAGAGACGTTAGAGATATTAGAAAGAATAGACCTACGTAACGGCGGATTAGAGTCTCTACTAGAAAGCTCTAGTAGCTCTAGATTAAAGCTACTATAACGGGAATAATAATAATCGGAGCCGGTATAACTACTCCTATAGTTCGTACGAAGACGACTAAAGGGTCGGTTATACCTACTACTAGGTCTACCTTTATTATCGCCGTTATAAAAATTGTTATTTCCGGGAATATCTAGGGTACCCCTGAGACTAATACTTTTTCTAGGAAAATCCTTCTCTATAGTAGGGACAGTAGCGAATTAGGCTATAAGTAAGTTATTTAAAGGGGTCCTATAACAGGACTTCTAGTTCGTATAAACTTTAGGAAAGGCTATATTCTTATTATATACCGTTATTCGCTCTATACTAGTACCGAGCTAAAGGTAAAGGGAGTATTTTATTTAGAAACTTATATTCGAGCTTAGAAAATCTCGTTTATAAAAGTAGGTAAAACCGGTTTAAAAAAACTTTAATAATAGGGTAAAGTTAGATCGTTTATAGCCTAAAAAGTTATTACTACTAGTATAGAATTCTAAGCTAATTTTCTATAACTATAGAGGAATAAGATATTTATATATATAAGTATCTCTATACTAGGCCTATACCCGTTCCTATACTCGCTTTTATAATTAGTAACCGGATTAGTTAGTATCCGAATTCGTATATAACTATATAATCCAGATATATATTCTATAATTCCTTAAACCGTTCGAGTAATTCAGAATCCTGACTACTATATTAAAAGATATTCTAATATATTCTAATATTATAAAATCGTTTAATAAAAATCTAGAGAAAACTAGAAATAAAAGAATCGAATAAAGAAAAAAAAAGTCGATAGTATAGTAATAAAGATAATATTCTAGAATAATAAATTCTAAATAATCTAGCTAATAATATATCTATAGAAATATAAATAGAAAGTTAATATTATAACTTTTCGAAATATTCGTCGGTCGTCGCTACTAAAAAGGTTTTAATAATCTAATTTTAAAAATACTATTTACTAGATTATATTATAGAACTTTCGAAGATATTATTATAAAAATAGTTATTTCGTCTAGAATTATTAGAAAATAGAATACGACGTTAATAGTTCTATAAAATTCTATAGAAGTATATATTATTATTTATCTAGTAAATAAATATATTGTTTTTTTATATTACTATTTATATACGATTATATTACCAGAAATATCGATTCCGTTCAAAATTAATTGAATAGGTCTGAGCTGGTAAGCGGGTCTGATTCTATATCCTGTCTAGCGCGTTATAAAAGCGTTTATAAACAAGCTTTCTATTTATAAACAAGATTTTAGCTTACGAGCGCTTTAAACGAGTTTTAAAATTTTTAAAAAAAATCTTTTAAAAACTCTAAATTCCTCTATCTAGTAAAACTACTAGAATTTTATAAAATTTCTATACTAGTAAACTTTTAGCGTAGATTTTAAAAATTTTATTTATAGAACGCTAGCGTCGCTAGTTTCTAAAGTAGAGGCTTCCCGTTATTAAACGAAAACTAACGGATACTAAACTTTAAAAAGTTTAATTTTTAAATTCTAAATATCGATAAAATAGACGTTTTTAGAATATATCTAGAATTTTCTATTTACTAAATAAAATTATCCTATTTAAATCGGTTTAAACCGGCTCAATCGATTCTGAGCGCTTTTTTTATTTTGAAATACTATAAGCGAATTATATATTGACTGATATTATATTTATATTATTTAGATATCAATCTAGTAGTAATTTATACTAAACGAATTATCATCTAAACTAAATTTTTTTAGTTTATTAAAAATCTAATAAAGAATTTAAAAATATAATTAGAAATAATAAATTAGTTAATAACCGAATTTTATATAATTAAAAGATCTAGAAAAAAGATATATAATCTAGAATTTTTTTAGAAAAAGATAATATAGAATACGGCTATTATACTAGCTAATATTGAATAAAATTTATTATCGTTTTATATTATCTAAATAATTTATTATAATTAAAATTATATATTTAAAATAATAATCGTTAATAAAAACTATAGTATTTAACTATCTAATATAATTATAAATCGGATTAAATCGGATTTCTATTAGATTCTATTTTATAATCCGATAATTTTCGGTTCTAATATTAAAATTCGACCCGATCTATTTAGCGGGTCGGGTTAGTTCGATCTGCTAAAACTCGGATCGGATTTTCGATAGTTCGACGAAAATTCGATCCGAAATAACCAATCTACGTATATCTATTTTCGCCGTCCGCTAAAAAGTTTGGTACCTTTATATTCGTTAATTAGCTGCTCGGATAACAGCCGAAAAGCGCCCGAACTCTATACGTACCCCTCGTCCAATTAAAATCTACTAAGATTATCTTTTATCTAACGTGGTCTAGCGTGCGACGAAGATGGATATACGGCGAAGATAGATAAACTCGAATAAATCGATTTAAAATGATAATAATAGCTTGATATTTCTATATAGATGGAAAGTTCTTTAATAAATAAACGAATAAAATTGAACGCTAGATTTAATTAGATATTAAATTCTATAAAACTAATAAATTTCGATTAACGGAATTTTATTAACGTCTAGTACTATTAGCTGGAACTTTTATATCTATTAAATTTTTTATAATTTCTAAATAGTTTATATAATTTATAATCAATACTACTAAAAAAACAAAATAGTATCGTTTTCGATACCGTGATACGCTCGTATTAAACGTTTAAAAACTTTAAAAACGTTAAAAATAAAAGCGTTAAAAGATTAAAAAGAAAATGGTACTACTAGAAATTAAACTCGAACTATACTAAATTTCTAAACGATAAAAACCGACTAATAAAACGATCGAACTAAATTTTTCATCGTTTATAATAGAGATAGTACGTACTACTATTATACTATAGGGTTCGATAATAAAAGTATTCGTTTAGAAACGAATATATCGTAATTAGACCTTATTAGAAATAAAAAAAAAATTAAAAAAATAAAAAGAAATTAGTACTATTAGAAATCGAATCTAAATCTAAAAATTACTAATTAGTTTAAATCTATTTTTTATAGAAATTGTTTATTTATTATTATATTTTAGATTAACTATTACTATAATTTAACGCCTAGTAATTAATATATCTATTGCGAAATTAATAGATAATAGTTATATTTTATCGAATCTCTTTTAGAAAGTTTTTATTTAAAATTATATTGAATTTTCATATATATATATATATTTTATCAACGTTATATACGGCAACGATTATTGTATTTTACGTATAAAGAAATTATTACAGCTAAAAATATATTCGTCAGATAAAATTTATAGCGTAGTCAATTATTTCTATTTAACTATTTCCTTTTTTATTCGCGATTACAAATCTTCTACTATCCAGTCTTTTCTCGACGTTATATATAATTATCAGCTTCTAATATTTCTACTATATCTATCTATAATACTATAAAGTAATTATCTATATCCGTCGCTTCAAATATATTTTTAATATAATCTATATCTAAACGTTCCGCTAAACTATTAAAATACTTTTTAATCTATCTATTTTTAAAAAGGTCGCTAGATAATACGCTAGCTACTACGGCTAAAAGTTTTACCCGGTCGATTAGATTAAAAGGAAATAGAAAGGTCGGATAGCGCGTTTTAAAGGCGATAAAAAAGAGATTTTTATCGAAGTTAAAATAGATTGCTCTAGCTATAATAAAATAGTCGACGACCGCGCGGATAGATATAGTTATTATAAATATAAATATTACCATCTGGTTTAGTTTATAGCTATAGCTATTATAAAAATATATACGTACGTAAAAGTCTTTAGTAAATCGTAGTATTTACGAAAGACTTATATTACTAGTAAAAGAAAAGAAAAAAAAGCGATAACTGCGAGGTTGTTATAAATCATTTGAACTGTTTGGAACTTATATGGAATTCAGTAGATATAAAGGCACTGGCCGATAGTGCCGGCTGACTATTACGCTGACTAAGCTCCGTTAACCGCGGCTTATTGACCCTGCGGGATTTATTATCTAATTAGGCCTAGCGCTCAGCCTTATTCGCTTATTTATAGAGGAGCTTTCTATTTATATAGAAATATTAAGCTATTATTATTATTTTAAATCGATCTATAATAATTAGTAGTAATAAAAGGTTTATTTATATATACTATATAATATATATATAGCGTTTATAAATACCAATTTCCGTTTATAAATACTAATAATACTAGTAATATTATCCGTATTCTCGGAGATACTAATTATTTTAATTAAGTATACTTTATTAGTAATATTTACTAAATAACTACCGTTTTTTACTAATTATATCTTATATATTTAGGTACGATAGGAATAAACCGGCTTATTAATTAGACTTTAATTAATTACGATAGCGATAGATAAACTATCTCTATTTCTCGATAATAGTACTATCTTTTTCGGGTACCAGCTCGTCGAATTTATAGATAGAACCGGCCCTAGATATACTACTAATTAGTACTAGAATATACTAGATTTATTAAATAATATATATAATAATTACAGCGACTTTAGGCCTTCTAGGACCGAAATAGATAACGTTATAGGCGCTAAAATAAAATTATCCTCTCGGCTATTCTAATCGCCTAGATAGCCCGATAAATAGTCAGATAGTAGAACTATAACGTAAACTACTATTAAACGCTTTAGAAAAAGTACTATAGAATTCCGGAACGATTCTATATATATACGAATTATCGTAAATTATTAAATCTCTACTAAAAGTAAAGAAAAGAAAGATACGATCGATAAAGTTCTAGTAAACTTTCCTATTTTATCTAAATCGGATATAATCCGGAAACTAAATATAGCGCGAGACCGTAGTTCTAATCCTATAATAATATAATTCTTCGAAAAATTAAAAAAATAGAATATTATAATCTAGGTAGAATTTATAGAACTTCGCTAATAAAGCTAATAGAGGAAAAAGACGTTTTCGCTACTATTTAAACTTCCTATATTTTTTACTAGAACTAATAAATACGAGAAATTTATTATAGATAATATTAGCTATTTCTATTCCTTTTATAATAATAAATCCGCTAAAACCGGGCCTTATATCGAATATATAGATAAAGATACCTACTTCCGCGATATCTATATTTTTACCGAATAAGTTAAAAATATCGCTAGATTAAATAGTAAAGTTAAAGAGAACCTATAGATATATTTTCGTAGTAAAGCTCTATAATAGTACTCTAACGAACTCTCGGATATAGAAAAAGAATATCTAATAAAGGACCTCGATATATAGATTAACGCTTTAATTACTCGCTTTAAATTACTAATAGAAGAAAGAATATATATCCTAAATAAAGAAAAGTATACTATCGAAGATATAAGCCGTTATTATAAACCTTGCGAATATAGCTAGGCTAGGCTTTAAGCTATAAAGATCGCCGAAATAATTAATATTCGGTAAATTATTATATAGATATAGATAGATCTCGCTATTTCTTTTCGTATTACCTTTATTTCTAAACTAATAGAAAGGACTATTATTAATACGTTCTTTCGATTAATAGATAATTATAAGTTTAAAATCTGGGTTATAGAAAAAGACTACCTCCGGTAATCCCGAGAAACTCTCTCTAATAATTTTAGCTATTAACGAATAGGGAATCTATTTCTATTCCGGCTCTAACCGGTATTAGAGAATCTAGTATACTAATTAATATTTAATTCCGGCTTTTCCGAATACGAATATTAGTATTTTATAATTTAGTAAACTTTTTAGCCTTCCTAGAAATATTAGCCTTCTTTTATTAAGAGGGATCTACTAGGAACGCTTTTTATTTAAAGCGGCGCGAATTCCTTTCGTTCTATATTCGTAAGTAGATTAGGAAATCTATAGAGAAATTCCTTTCTAATATAATAGAACTCTACGCTAGCGTATAGTAATAGACTTTAGAAACCTTATAATAACTAGTTCTAAAGAAGATTTTATTTCGGTCTAAATTTCTAACGTTTAGCGCCGCTAGCTCCGTCTTAATAAGTCGATTAAATAGAAGTTTATAAAGATATATATAGCGAGGATTATTCTATTATAGAGAAAGTTTATATCTAATATACTAAATAGAATCCCGCCTATAGATATTATAGTAATAGATCCGCCGAACTTTATAATAAAGAGGTCGAATACTATAATAGAATTTATAAAAAGTTAGAAAATAAAGAAGCTAGCTAGAACTTCGTCGATACTAGACCGAAGGTTTTATATTTATATTAGAAATATAACGCCTTATTCGAGTTATATAATAAATTATTTAAATATTTTAAAATCGTTTACTAGAATACGAAAGGTAACGAAGCCGAAATATAAATATTTATCGCTAATAAGTAATCCTCTAGTAAAAAAGATACTTTTATATCTCGCGTAATCGCTTTAAATAATAAATAGGTTATAGAAACTGGTTTAACTTTTAAACGCTTCTATTATATCGTTTTTCTATTAACTTTCCGCCCGGATATATCTAATACTAAGGATATATATACTAACTTAAAATATATAATATTAATAGTCGATAGAAAGTTTATTCTAAAAGATATTAAAATTAAAAAATTACCGAAGAAGATTCCTATTTATAGCGTAGGCGAATAAATCTATCGAACTAATAAATTCGCTATTTTTACTTTTTATCTAAAGGGCGATTTAGCTATTATAGAATTTATAAAAGAAATCTATATTATTAAAGATCTATAAACGAATCTACTACTAGATATAGATATCTTAACTCCGGAAGAAATAATTCTGGATTATTAAAAATAGTAAATTATTATCGACAGTTATAAAAACCTTAAAGTTAACTTTAATTCCTATATATATAAGAAGCCTAACTTTAGACGTACTATTAGAATTTAAAGTAATATTATTTTAAAACCTAATAGGGTTATACGAGTACTAGTATAATATCGAGGCGATATTCTCGGAAACCGTAATTTCTTTTTTAAATCTAAATTAAAGTTAACTCCGAAGATAAACTTTAGTTCTAACGGTAGTACTTTTATCTATATAGTTAACGCTTTATTTAGCTTCGTAAATATCTATAACGTAAGCTACTCGCCGGTAGTTTTATCTAAACGAACTCGGCTTAGAAAAGTTATTAAGAAACGGTATAAAAAATACTATACCGCCGTTTCTAACCTAATTCCGCTTATAGTAGAATTAATATAAAGTACTATTAAATATACTATTAAAAAATTAGTAAAAAAAGCAGCTATTAGAACTATAGTAATACTCGCCGCTGTCGCGGTTATATAAAATAGGACCGTATATCGTCTAGAATTATCTAATATAATTAGTACGCGGAATATTCTAATAAATTAGAATACTTTCTATCCGGTTAATAAAGTAAATCTTAGTAAAAATTTAGTAAAATTTAGTACGAATCTAGTTAAAAATATCGAATTCGCTAAATTAGTTTTCTCTACTATATCTATTAATTTTAAATTAGAATACAGCCTATCTAATAGTATTATAGTTTACGGTAAACTACTAGTAGCGTAATAACTAGCCGCTATTACTAAAAAATACTAAAATATATTTACCGATTAGAGAATTATAGTAGATATTTTTAAAGAGGAATAGATACTAATACTTTTAAAGAAAAGAGCGAAGCCTACGCTTTTAAAGGTTTATAATCTAAGCTATATAAACCGTATTAAATTTAATAAAATCTTTAATAAACTCTATAAATAAAGTAAAATAGAGTATTTTAAATAGCTAACGCCTTTTATATACCCTGTTTTTATAGTATAGAGGACTCTTCTAAATAGTATAAAAAAGGGACGAGTAGTAGTTAATATCCGAAGCTTTAATACTATTACGGAAACGGACAGTTATTTCCTTTTACTATAAACGGATATTATTACTTTAGTATTAGAATATTTCTATATTTCTATCGTTAATACTATAGGATAATTTTATTAGTTTAGAATCTAATACTATAATCGTTATAAGTTTACTATAGTTTTTTATCGCGGATAGAAATAAACTTCGGTAGTATTTATAGAATATAAGAGCTTACCGCTATATATATAGTACTAGACCGATAAACTATTTCGCCCGTTTAAAGATTTTACTAAAGCCTATATAGATAATATTATAATCTTTTTATATAGTTTAGAAGAATATTTAAAGTATCTAGATTAAATTTTCGCCCTATTCCGAGAAAAATAAGTAAGCTTTACGTTTTCTAAATTATTTATAGAGTATTCTTTAGTTCGTTTACTTAGATAACGCGTTAATATACTAGGAATAACTATTTTAAAAGACAAGATTAAAGCTATTTTAGAAAAGGCTTTTCCTAAATATTTATAGAATCTAGAAACCTATTTCGGAATAACTAGCTAGTTATATTATATAATTATAGAATATATATAGCTCGCCGAGCCTCTATAGAAAAGGAAAACTCTATTTATAAAAGGACTCGGACGAGGCTTTAAAGAACTTAAACATAAATTCTAATTAATAAAATTAAAATATAATTCTATTCTAGAAGAAAAGTAATTATTTTAGATACTATAAATAGCGTTCGAACTACTAACTTTCTTCTATTATTTCGACTCTATAAAAAAGCTCTATATCGACTTAGATATATTAAAGTAATTCGGCTTTATAGTAATTATCTACTATATTAAAAGAGACTCTAATAAAAACTTCCTATCTACTAAAATATAGCTAATAATATTTCTAAATAAATATTTTAATAGCGCCGAATAGAATTATTAGCCTACCGAATTAGAAGTCGCTAGAGTTATCTAGATAATAAAAAATGCTCGCTACTTTATTAATTTATTATTAAAGCTACTAGTAATTATATATACTAATTATTTAGTAGCGGTTCCGATTTCGAAATAGATTTTACTTAAAATAATAAATACCGATAAACTGAATCTAAAACTCGTTCGTATATTATAGTACCTTTCGGCTATTAATATTAAATTATACTATAAGGTAGGTAAAACTAATATTATTTTTAATACTTTATTATAACTCGAGACGAAGGTCCTCTATACGCCGGTTAAAAATAAAAAAGGTATTTTAGATATACTATACAGAAATACTAAATTTAATAATAAAGAAAATATTCTATAGTATACCCCGGATATTATTATACCTATATACTATATAACGCTCGTCGAAATAGTAGATAAATTTAAATAGCGTATTAAAGAAGGCTACGCTAATAATAAACGATAGACTAAAATTATTATAATACTATAAATCTAGAAACTAGATTCTAATATTAAAAATAACGAATATTATATACTAGGTATTAATTTCCGAATATATAATAAACTCCTCTACTACGTTTCTAGAAATAGCCGAAATCGACTTTATATTCCGGATAAGCTTGCAGGCGAAGTTATCGGCGAAATTTATAACCGGTATTATTAAAGATATTATCGTATATATAAGGAATTTTACCTATCGATCTTTATTCGTAATATATATAAGAAGATTAAGAAATATATAAAATACTGCTAGTAATACTAATTAAATTAAACGAAGTAGTATAGGTTCTATAGCTTCTTTAATCTAATTTCTCCGAAGGTACCGTTTTATATAATTACGATAGATTTCGTACTCGCGTTATTTATAAAGTTTTCTACTAAAGATTATATACTAACGATTATATATAAATATACTAAAAAGGTTTTACTAATTTCTAGATAGATTACTTATTCCGTAGTTAATTAGGCGAACTTTATTATTACGGCTTTACTAGAATATAACTAGGAAATCCTATTAGCTATTATTAGTAACAGGGATTATAAATTTATATTATCCTTCTAGCGCCAGATCTTCTAGAAACTAGGAACGAAAATCCTAGTATCTATAGTATATTATTTCTAAACCGATAGATAATCGGAACGAATTAATTAAATAGTAGAAATTAGTTTCCGTTTCTAGTTTATAGAATATCCGGATAAAGATTAGACTAAAGCTATTCTATTTCTATAATTCGCGTTTAATAACGTAACCAGCTTCGCTACTAGTATAGCCTTTAACGAACTAGTACTAGGCTTTCGATTTAAAAATACGGTTAGTACTTTATTAGACCTACCGCTAGAAGATATAAAACGACTAAAACCTATTAAACGCGCAGAGGTAGAAGATATAATAGCCTTTAGTACCGCTCTCTCTAAAGTCCGTTATAATAACCTATATAAAGCCAGGTCCTTTAAACCAGATAATAAGGTTTTCTTAAGGCTTTATTATAGATATATGCTGCTAGATATTACTAATCGAAAGCTTTCGTATTAACGAGCTAGTCCGTTTAAAGTAATTTATAAGATCGGGTATTTTATATACGAATTAGAATTTTCTGCTACTATAAAAATCTATTCTATTATCTCTATAGCCTAATTAGAACTAGCGCCTATTAGCGATAATTCTTTTAATCGACTTCCGGTTAATAATAAGCTTCCTACCGTTAAAATAAAATTCCCGGAAGAAGATTCTAACCAGTTCGAAATAGAATAAATCGTAGATCGGCGAAAGGTACGCTAGCGCTTCTAGTATCTAGTTAAATAGAAAGGCTATAGGCCGTAATATAATAGCTAGTATAGGTTATAAGATTTAAAATACTATATAGATTTTATTAATAAATATAATAAACGTTTTCTCTTTTTATCTAGACTTTATTATTAGTAATAATCTAATTATATCCTAGAAGTATTATAGTAACCGGAGCTTTAAATATCCGCGCTATTAATAGACCCTTTATACTATTCCGGATTAAAATTAAAGCGTTTATAAATTATTATACCTCGCCGGCGCTTTATATATTCGATTTAGTATAATTATATTTCTTTTTATATTCGGTAAAGTACTACTACTATCTATTAGGCTCTAACTCGAGGATTTTATTACTAGGCGCTATAGTATAGTAGCAGTACGTACTACTTCTATTTAAATAATAAAGAAATTAGCTCGGCCGTTTTATTAGCCGCTCTTTATTATTTAGGGGCTCTAGTATAGCTCGGGTTCGATTTCTAGTAGTACTATTTTCTTTTTAACCTTTTAGCGCCTTTATTTTTAATATTTTTAAAGTTTTTAAACGTTTAATACGAGCGTATCGAAGGCGATATTATTTTTTCGTTTTATAGTATTTATTATAAACTATTTAAACTATCTAGAGTTTATATAGAGTTTAGTAGATATAAAGGTACTAGCCGATAGTACCGGCTAACTAATACGCTAACTAAGCCCTGTTAACCGCGGCTTATTAGCCCTGCGGGATTTGTTATCTAATTAGACCTAGCGTTCAGCCTTGTTCGCTTGTTTATAGAGGAGCTTTCTACCTATATAGAAATATTAAGCTATTATTATTATCTTAAATCGATCTATAACAGAGGTATATTTATCTATAAAAGTTTTTACGTTAAATTATCGGCAAAAGGATATATTATACTACTGAGCAAATTTAAATTAAAATTATATAGAAAAAACCATTATTTACGTTAATTAAATTAGAGTATAAATTCTACTATCGTATATTCAATATTGATATTTTAACGCTTGATTTATTTACCGAATCATTGGTTCATCGGGTATTAAAACAAAAACAAATTAACTAAATATTTTATCGAATATAGAAAAAAAAAATATAATTATATTAAATTAAATGAATAAAACGTCGACGAAATATAATAATTTAAAAACGCTTCGGCTATAATCCGAAACGGTATGAAAAATCTACTAACAGCGTAAATATTTAAAATTTCGATTACTTTTATATTATCGGAATATAATTAAAAATTTAATAATAACGAGTTTTATATAGATTTATATAATAATATTAGATTTTAGATAATAAAAAGAAATAATTTATTTCATTCGTTAATAAAAATTATAAAATATATTAAATTTTATAATCTATACTAGCTTTTATATTATAATCTATAGTTTTTCTATTTAGATTGACCGTCGGGTCGAATTTCGAATTCGGATTAAAAGAACCGACCCGATCCGAATCGGTTCCGACTTTTCTAGGTATTAAACTGAATTAAATCGGATTATTTTAAAATTCGATCTGATTCGGTTCCGAATCGAATCTAGAAACCCGGATTCGACCCGCTAAAACTATTAAATTCTTTTTCTCTATATTATAATATTAAAAAATCTCCGTTTTAACTATATAATTATATTATAATATTAATAATTTAGATACTATTTAGATAGAGATCGATTTTTTACTATTAAAAAGAAAATAATAATTAAAATAAAATTTATATATTTATATTACCTTTTTATTTTTTTATTATCTAAATATAAATTATACTAATTTTAAATCTTTAAAACTAATATAAAATATCTAATTTTTTAATTAATTTTCGTCTATTCGTTTTTCAGACCGATACGCCTAGCGAAATTCTAGAAAACGAATTCTCTCTAAATAAATTCTATCCTAGCTAATCTATAAACTAGACGGTAAACCGATTTATAAACGTAATATTATTTAAATTTAATTATTTATATAAAAAGTAAAAATAGATTATTAAAAATATAGATAATAAAATTTAAACCGACGATTTAATACTAGTTTTTCGAAATAATAATAAATATATTTAATAGAATCTAGATTATTATATAGAATTCGAATATTAGTAATCTAATATTTCTATAGCTACTAGTATTAAAGATAATATCTATAGAAAACTAATTAATTTTTTCTAGTTAAAAAAATCTATAGAATATATATAGTCGAAATAGTAATATAAATTCTACTAGATAGCTTTAATAATAGATAGTTTCTCTAAAATTATATATAAAAATTATTTTAAAATTTTCGATTATTTTATAGTCTCTAATTTTTCTAATATATCTACTATAAAGAAATACTTTAATACTTTAATTTATTAAAAAACTAAACGATATAATTCGTCGTTTTTTATTAAAGTAATATTTATCCGTATAAGTAGCAAAAAGTAATATAAAGTGATAATATAAAATTTAATTTAATTATTAAAGAAAAGTTATATTAAAATTAATTCTATTTTCGACTAAATAGTATAGAACTAATATCTATATAAAAAAATTTAGATTTAAATCTACTAGCTCGGACTTTTAAAAAAAAAAGATTTAAATAATTATTATTAATATTTTATCTAGATATAAAGCTCGTCGGCCGTATAAAATTTATATAGATAGCTTTTAATAATTATAAAACTATCCGCGAGTAAATTAAATCTAATATATAAATATTAGAATATATTTTCTTTATATAAGATATTTAGTTAAATTTTTAAAAGGTCGCGTATTTAGAAATATTCGTATACTAGATTAATATTTAGTATTAATTTTAGAAGCGTCTAATTAGATTTATATCATTTTCTATTAATTATTTTGGCCGTTTATAGTATTAGATACTATTAAAACTTTTAGAATCTTTTTAGTTTAGATAGAAACTTCCAGATATTATTATCGATAATATTAATTCTAATAGTATATAAAACAAAATTTAAAAAGATTTTTATTCGATTCGATAGCTAATAGAATCGAATCTAAAACTTTCTATTTTATCTAGTTTATATAATTAACCTAATAGCCTAAAATCTTATTAAAACTATTAGATTATAAATAATTAGCGACGATTTTATCTAAAAACTAAATAATAAATAAATTAGAAATATTAGTACTAGCCTATCTAGTATTATAAAAAAGCTAATATATATAGATAATATAAATTTAAAAATTTTAAAACTAATATTTATTTTAGGCTTATACTATTATAATCTATATTTCTATTTTCTTTTAATATAAAATTCGTTTTAAAAAAATCTAGAAAAGAGTCGATTGTAATTTCTAATCTAGAAATATAATTTAAAATATTTATATTCGATAGAAATCGATATATTTTATAATTTATTAAATATATTAATTACGTTATTTCGTTAATTAATTTATAGAAAAAAATTCGTAATCTCTATAAATATATATAATTACCTTTAATATAAATAAATAGTAATTTCTTTTTTTTATAGATAGTATACTACGACTATTTTATAAGATTATTTTATTAGTTTTAAAAATTATAGACGGTAGAATTTATTTAGTATTCCGATTTTATAATACTATTTTCGATTATCTTTTTAAAATAAAAAAAGTAATTCGATTATCGAATTATATTAATAAAAGAATAGTATTAATAGTTTACAATAATATTAATATAAAATTTATAAAATATAATTATTATACTAAAAATAAAAAGAGATTAATTTATAATTTTACGAATCTTTTAGATTCTATAGTAGAGTTTAGCCTTTATTAAAACTAGAATAAAGAAAATAACGATAAAAAAATAAAAGACTTTTTAAAATATAAAATTAGATATCGAATTAAATTTAAAAAATATTTTACTAAATACTATAAAGTTCCTATCGATTTATTAAAGTCTAAAACCCGCTATATAAAAGAAAATAAAATAATATAAAAAGATAATATATTATAATTTTACTAATTAGTCTGAAGTTTATTTTATCTATTTTAAATAGTATTTTTTAATAATTTTACTAATATTTTCGAATAACTACTTCCGAAGTTAATTAATATCTTTATATAAATACTATTAAAAATAATCTATATTAGATATTTTAGAAAACTAATACTTCGAATTTTTTAAAACTAGCGTAGATAGATCGTAATATTTTTATTTATGTAATATTTTCGTTAGAAATAGAACGGACTTTTAGTTTTATAATAAAAGTTTATCGATAAAATCGAATCTAAATAACTCTAGAATATATAGAACAGATAATAATAATTAAATATAATAATTATACTATAGATTTAAAAGTAGAAAATTTTTTAAAAAAGTTATAAATATATATAATCGGGTATAACTAGAAGATAGAATATTATTTCGGGAAAAAAATCCATTTAAAAAAAATTAGAAAATATTTTAAATAGATTAAATTAAAGACTTTTTTGTTTAGTATTAAATATAATATATTATCGCTTTATATAATCCAATCTTTTTATTATAATTAATATAATATATCTAAATTTATAATGGTTTATAAAAGCTATATTTATTATTAAAGTTATATTTTTTATTTATAGTAAAATATTTCTAGAATTAAATTTTATATATTAATTAAATTAAGAATATTCTATTAATAAAATTAAATAATTTAATTTTTAAATAGATTTTTTTATAGAAATCGAATTTTTTAATAGCTATTAAAATAAATTTAACTAATTATTATATAATCTAAAAGATTTAATATAAATTTTTTAAATAATATAAATATTAATTTATAACGTTAGATATATATTATATATATATAGTTAAACATCAGAGATATTAGATTTAGATAAAGTTTAGCGTCGATCTAATAGAACTAGTAGAACTATTAGAAATATTACTAATAATTCTATTTTAATTATCTAATTATTTAATATCTATTAGTTAAAATTTAATTATTTTTATATTATTCGAAAACTTTAAATAAATATTTTAATATTTATAATATTTAGTTTATAACGTTAGCTACGTATTACGTATATATAGTAAAAGATTATAGACGTTAGATTTAAATATAATTTAACGCCGGCTTTATAAAACTACTAAAAATACTATTATTAACTTTTATTTATATATATAATTTTTTAATATCTATTAATCGAAATTTCATTACTTTTATATTATTCGAAAATTCTAAATAAATTGTTTAATATTTATATTTTTAGTCTATAATATTAGCTGCGTATTATATATATATATAGTAGAAATATATAGATATTGAATTTAAATAAACTTTAGCGCCGATCTAGTAGAGCTAGTAGGGCTGTTACGAATATTATTAATAATATTTATTTATATATAGAATTTTTCAACGCCTATTAGTTAGATTTATAAATAGAATAGATTATTATATAATATTAAAAAAGTATTTTAAATAGAATTAAAAAGTAGCTAATTATAATAATTAGCGTAAAAGTTATTCTATATAAAAGAATCTACTATTAAAAATCGAATTTTAATATTCGATTATATTACTATAATTTTTAGATAACTATTCGTATCGTTTCTAATCTCTATAATAGCTCTTTATACTAGATCGAATCGGGCGGAGCTAGTCCGGATCGAGAGCGATAAGTTTTTTTTAAATACGGATTTTTTTTCTAAGAAATCGGAAGTACTAAAACTTTTTTCGTTCGAATTCTAATATTATATCTAATAACTATAAATCGGGTTAAATTAAATTTCTATTAATTTCTATTTTATAATTTAATCCGACTTTCGGTTCTAATTTTAGAAATCGATTTATACTATTTAGCAGGTCGGATCGAACCGATTTACTAAAATTCGAATCGGGTTTCTAAAATATCGACCGGGATCCGTACCGAAATAGCCAGTCTATTTCTATTTAATTAAATACTAAAAGCGCTAGCCTATCTTTCGCCGATCTATAATTCATTCTATTTTGAACTAATTAAAATTTTCTTCCGGAAATTCTATTTCGACGGCGGAAAATTTATTATTAACCGAAAATCGATTAAAAAAATTGTTACTAATGGATATTAGTTTTAATAATATATAGAAATAATAGAATAGATATTTATAATAGATAGACTGACCGTCGGATGGAATTTCGAATTTAGATTAACTAATCCGACCCGACTCGAATCGGATTATAGTTAAATTTAATCTAATCCGAATCGGATCGAATTTTTTTATAGTTCGATTCGATTCGAATCCGAATCGAAATCGGATACCTAGATTTAATCTATTAAAACGTTAAAATCGTATATAAAAGTATAATTCTAATATTAAAATATAATTCTTTTTATATATTATACTATCTATAAATCTCTATTCTTTTCTAATAATATACTAAAAACTATAGATATTTCTAATATTAATATATTTTAATATTAATATATATTATTATTTAATATCTCTATATCTATATTCTATTTCTATATTACTATTATAGAAATTTAATATAAATCATCTAATATAAATATCGATTCTTGCTTTTTTATTTTCTAGACCGATACGCCTAGCGAAAGCCTTTCTACTAGGTTTCTATTAAATAATATATATTTTAGTTAATCTATAAACTAGCTTTTAAGCCGATCTATAATCGAAATTCTAATTAAATTTAATTATTTATATAGAAAGTAATAATAGATTATTAAAAATATAGTAAATAAAATTTAAACCGACCATCTAGAACTAGTATTTCGAAATAATAATAAATTTATTTAATAGGATATAGATTACTATTAATATTTCTAATAATAGTAATCTAGTACTTCTATTACTATAGATATTAAAAATAGAATTCGAAAAAAAATAGCTAATCTTTTATAGGTAAAAAAGACTTTAGCGTAAAAATAGTAACTCTAGTAGAATAAATGCTACTAGATAGTTTTAATAATAGAAAATCTATCAAAAATTATATATAAATATTATTCTATAGTTTTTAACTATTTAATAACATCTGATTCTTTAGATATATTTATTATAAAGAAATATTCTTCGACTAATAGTTATTATAGATCTAAACGACGTAGTTTATAGTCTATTATTAAAGTAATATTTATCTAAATAAATAGTAAATAGTAATATAAAAAGATAATAAAAGGTTTATTTATTTATTTAATAGAAGAAAAGTTATATTAAATTAGATTTTACTTTCGACTAAAATTTCTAAAATAAATATCTATATAAAACTTTTTTAGATCTAAATTTACTAGTCCGAACTATCGAGAATAAAAATTTTAGAAAATTATTATAAATATATTATCTAAATATATAGCTATTTAAACTTATATAATTTATAATAATAATTTTTAATAAATATAAAATTGTCCGCGATAGAATTAAATCTAATTTAAAAATTATAAAATAGATTTTATTTATATTAAATTTCTAGTCTAGTCTATAAAAAATTATATATTTAGAAATATTCGTATATTAGATTAATATATAGTTTTAATTTATATTTCTATCTATAAATTATTCCGGCCGTTTATAATATTCAAAGCTATTAACGTTTTTAGAATTTTTCTAGTTTAAATAGCAGCTTTTAGATATTATTACCGATAATACTAGTTCTAATTCTATATTAAAAAAAGAGTTTAAAAAAGCTTTTAATCGATTTAATAGTCGATAGAATCGACTATAAAACACGCTATTTTAACTAATTTATATAGTTAATCTAATAGTCTAAAATTTTATTGAATTTATTAGATTAAAAATATTAGACGATAACTTTATCTATTAGTTTAATAATAAGTAAATCACGGCTATTAGTACCGGCTTATTAAATATTATAAAAAAGATAATATATATAGATAATATAAAATAGATAATTTTTATATTAATAGTATTTTTGGATTCGCGCTATTATAATCTATTTCGATACTTCCTTTTAATATAAACTTCGCTTTAAAGAACTTTAAAATAGGGCCGACTCTGATTTCCGTACTAAGAATTTCATTTAAAATATTTATTTTTAATAGATTTTAATTTATTTTATATATTATAGAATAGATCTACTTCGTTAAACTATTAATAAATTTTTTAAAAAGAGTTCGCGAAACCTATAAATATAAGAAATTACTTTTATTATAAATAAATAGTAATTTTTTTCTTAATAGATATATAGCTATTCTATAAATTTATTTTAATAGTTTCGCGAAATACCGGCGTTAAAATTTATCTAATATACCGATTTTATAGTATATTTTATAATTATTTTACTAAAATACAGGAAATTATAGATACTTTAAACTATTATTAAAAGATAATAGTATTAATAGTTTATAAAAAGACTTTTATTAAATTTACTAAATATTATTTTCGTATTAAAAATAAAAGAAAACTAAAATATAACTTTATAAATATTCTTAATCCTATATTAAAATTTAACCTTTATCGAAACTAGGATACTATTAAATAAATGGAAGATATAAAAGTATATTCGAAATATATAGATAGATATCGGAATAAATTGAAATAATACTTTAATAAATACTATAAAATTTCTATTAATCTACTAAAATATAAAGCCCGTTATAAAAAAAAATTAAAATAATATATAATAATAATTTATTATAAATATATTAACTAGATAATTGTCTAATATAATTATTTTTAGTAGTCTTTTTTAATAGTTCTAGTATTCTCGAATATCTATTTCCGAAGTTAATTAATATCTTCGCGCTAATACTACCGAAAATAATCTAAATTAGATATTTTAAAAAAATAATATTTCGAATTTTTTAAAATTATTATAGATAGTTTATTATATTTTTTTATCTAATATTATTAGTTAGAATTAGGCGGACTTTTAGTTTTACTAAAAGAGTTTATCGATAGAATCGAGTATAAATAATTCTATAATATATAGAACCGACGATAATAATTAAATACTATAATTATACTATAGATTTAAATTTCGACGAAATATTATAAATGTTATAAAATATATTTAATCGAATAGAAATAGAAAATAGCGCTATATTTCTAGAAAGAAATCTATTGAAAAAAGATTTTAAAAGTATATTAAATAGAGTAGTCTAGTATACTTTTTTTTAATATCAATATAATAATATATATAAATAATATATTCTTTTTAAACTATTATTTCTCGATTTATATAACTAGTTAAATAGTTTAATATTCCTTTCTATATTTTTATTTTTTTTTCTTTTCTATATTTTTATTATTATCTATTTCTATTTTCTTTTTTATATCTTTATTCTATTTATTAAAATTAATACTTTTAGTTAAAATTTTATTATTTCTAAATTTAGTATTATTTTATATAGAAGGTTATCTTTTTATTATCTAATCATTTATTTTTCTTTCTATAAAGAGATTTAATATATTTATTAGCAATATTCCCGCTATAATTAAATTCTTTAGTAAATACTATCTATTTTTCTAGAAGATTTAAAATTCTAAAAGATTAAAGTTTTTAGAAATCGATATAATGGATTATTTATTATTAGATAAATTTAAAAATTAGAGTTATATATTCTATTAAAATTACTCTATTCGAACTATTATTAGTAATATTAGATAAAAAAGAATATTAGAAATAAATATTTCTATATTAGATAGTTCTATTTAAATTTTATATATGATTTTAATATATTACTTTATTCTATTTCTATTTTATCTATTTAATAGTTATCGTTTTTTCTATATCTTTTATAAAAGATTTAATATATAGATTATCTTTATACTATAATATTATATATAGAATAGTATTTAATATAATATATATTACTTTATTCTATTACTATAAATCCTTTTTTCGATTTTATAATCTATTTTCTAATTTCTAATATTTTATTCTAATACGACCTTTATCTTTATATCAGTACTTTTCTAGAAATCTATTTTTTAAAACTTTATAAAATATTTATATATTATAATACGGTCTATATTCTATTTTTTATAGAAATTATATTTAGTATCGAATTATTTTTTACTATATTTATAGTTTATAATTAATTCAAATTTTATAGATAATAGTTTTAATTAAAATATAGTAGATAGTATATTAAAAAATTTAATAATTAAATATAACAGAATAATATAATAGATTAATATAACAGAATAATATAATATAATAATATAATAGAATAATATAATTAATAACTATAGAATTATCTAATGATTCAATATATTATAGTAATAGAATTCGCTAGAAGTTTATAGAAATATATAGATTCGTTTAAAATTCTAATTTTCCAGCCGTAATATAGTCGATAATTATTTAAATAACTTTATTTAATTTCTAATTTTCTATTTTCTAATAACTAACTATAATAATAAAATATTAATATATTATATATCATATCGTATTATATTTTTTTCTATTATTAGTTTTTCGTTTCCTTTATTTTTTATAGTATAGTATATAGTATATATAAATCTAAATAGAAATAATATATTATAATAATATAATTAATTATATAATAATATTAAAATTATTCTAGATAAAAAATTAATTTCGTCCTATAGAAATATAGTAAGGATTCGAAAAAATAGAATCGAAAAAAGTAAAAAAAAAAGATAAAAGAAAATTTTATAATATTATAATACCGATAATATTCTAAAATAATATATTTTAAATAGTCTAGTTTATAATCTATCGAAAGAAATAGAAATAGAAGCCTAAAACTATTATTTTTCGAAAAATCTATAGATACTAGAAAGGCTTTAAAAATTTTATTTCTAAAATACCATTTACTAGATTATATCGAGAAATCTTTACTAGTATTACTATTATAAATATATATAGAGAAATTAATAGAATATAAAATATGGTATTAATAATTCTATAAAATATAATAGAAAGATATATATTTATTTTTTTTATAAATAAATATATTATTTTACTATATTATTATATATATCCGATAATATTTATTTTTAATATATTATTAACTAGCTATAACCTATACTAAATTTTTTACTATTTAATAGAAAAACGCTTTATTTATTAAAGAGTTTTTATAGAATCTAGAAATATACCCGGAAATATAATAATAGCTAGTTAATAATAGATTTTAAAAAATATAAAGTTTACTAAAAAAGATATATATCTATAGAATTATTTAAAAAAAAAGAATACTATTTATATAGTACCGATATATAAGCTAATATTTATAGATAACTATTATATAACTAGTATTAAATAGAATATATTACTATTTTATTCTATTTATAAATACTTTTGTATTTAATGATCGAATATAATTATTAATCGAGTCGGATCGGATTTTTAAATCGGATTTTTAAATTAAAATCTATAATCTAATTCGAAAATCGGATTAGAATCTATAATCCGATCTAATCGTTTAATAGGTTAAACTCGGATCGGATTACTAAAATCGGATCAGATATCCGACGATTCGATAAAAATCCGATCCGAATCGGCCAGTCTAATAATAGAAGAAAGTTTTAATTTATAAATAAAATATTCGATTTTATAATTTATTTTAAAAAAACTAGTTCGTTAATATATAAATTTACGTTTAATAACATCTAATATTTTATATCTATAATTTATTTGAAAAAATCTGGTTTTATATAGATTATTATATCGGATTATAGTAAATATAGTACTAAATACTATTATATCTTTTATTTTTCTATATATTTATTATATTTTAGACGTTTAATATCATTCGATAGTAGATTCGATAAAGTATTAATATTATTTTAAAATTAAAAATCTAGTATAAATTTATTAGAAATAATATTTATAGCGAAACTGATTATATTATTAAATATAAAATATAGAAAAGAAATAGTAGTAATTTAATCTTTTTTCGAATATTCTATAAACTAGAAACTAGACTGACCGTCGGGTCGGATTTCGAATTCGGATTAAAAGAATCGATCCGATCCGAATCGGTTTCGACTTTTCTAGATACTAACCCGAATCGGTTCCGATTTTTCTAGATACCGATTTAATTTAATTTCGGGTCGAATCTAAATTTTCGGATTTGATTCTACTAAAACTATTAGATATAAATATAAAAGTATAATTCTAGTATTAAAATATAATTCTTTTTTTATATTAAAATGGATTAATCTAGTATATTTTTTATTTAATATTAGTATAGTAATATATATAGATAATATATTCTTTCTGGATTATTATTCTTCGATCTATATAATTAATTAATAGTTTAATTTTTTTTTTATATTTTTATCTTTATTTTTTTCTATATTTTTATTATTATCTATTTTCGTTTCCTCTTTTATATTTTTATTCTAACTATTAAAATTAATACTTCTATCTAAACTTTTATTGTTTCTAAATTTAGTATTATTTTATATAGAAGAATATCTTTCTATTATCTAATTTATTTCGTTAATTTTAATAATATTATTACTATTTTTATCTTTTTTTTTTAGAAAAAATTTAATATATTTATTAGCTATGATTCTACCATAACTAAATTCCTTAATAAATGCTATCTATTTTTTTAAAAGATCTGGAATTCTAGTAAACTAAGGTTTTTAGAAGTCGGTAAAATAGATTATTTATTATTAGATAAAATTAATAATTAAAACTATATATTTTATTAAAATTACTTTATTTAAACAATTAATAGTAATATTAAATTAGAAAAAATATTTAAAAAAACTATTTTTATATTAGATAGCTCTATTTATATTTAATATATTATTTTAATATATTATTTTATTCTATTTTTATTTTATCTATTTAATAGTTATTATCGTTTCTTTATTTTCTATAAAAGTTTTAATAAAAAGATTATTTTTATAGTATAATACTATATATAGATTATTATTTGATATAATATATATTACTTTATTATATTACTATAGAATTTTTTTTAATTCTATAATCTATTTTCTAATTTTTAATATTCTATTTTAATATAGCCCTTGTTCCTATATCTATATTTATCTAGAAATCTATTTTTTTTTTAAGTTTTATAAAATATTTATATATTATAATATAGTCTATATTCTAATTTTTATTGAATTTATATTCGGTATTAAATTACTTTTTACTATATTTACGATTTATAACTAATTTAGATTTTATATATAGAAGTTTTAGTTGAGATATAGTAGATAGTTTACTAAATAATATAATAGAGTAATAGAATTATTAGTTATAGAATTATCTAAAAACACTATATATTATAATAATTGAATACGCTAGAAATTTATAAAAAAATAAAGAGTTATTTAAAATTCTAATTCTCTAGCTATAATATAGCTAATAATTATCTAAATAATCTTATTTTATTTTTTATTTTCTAATTTTTAATTATTAACTACTATAATGAAATATTAATATATAATATACTATACTATATTATATTTTATTCTATTATTAGTTTTTCGTTTCTTTTATTCATTATAGCGTAATATATAGTATATACGAATCTAAATAGAAACAATTTATTAAAGTAATATAATGAATTATATAATAACGTTAAAACTATTTTAAATAAAAAATTAATTCCGTTTTATAAAAGTATAGTAAAGATTTAAGGAAATAGAATCGGAAAAAGTAAAAGAAAAAATAAAAGGAATTTTTAAAACGCTATAATATTAGTAATACTTTAAAATAAAATATATTTTAAATAATTTAGTTAATAATCTATCGAAAAAAATATAAATAAAAATCTAGAACTATCGTTTTTTTAAAAATCTATAGATACTAGAAAAGCTTTAAATCTTTATTTTCTAAAGTATCTTTTACTAGATTATATTACGAAATCTTTACCGACGTCCCTGCTAAATATATAAATAGAAATAATAATAGAATATAAAATATAGTATTAATAGTTCTATAAAATAAAATAGAAGAATATATAATTATTCTTCTATTAAATAAATATATTATTTTACTATCGTACTATATATTTCCGACTATATATATTTTTTATAAATTTTTAACTAGCTATAATCTTTACTAAACGTATTATAATTGAGTAAAAAAATATCTAATTTATTAAAAGGTTAATATAAAATCTAGAGATATAGCCGGAAATATAATAATAGCTAGTTAATAATAAATTCTAAAAAATTAAAAGCTCTAGAAAAAAGATATATATATTTATAGAATTATTTAAACGGAAAATACAATTTATATAATACCGGTATATAAACTAATATTAAATAAAATATATTATCGTTTGATTTTACCTATAATTACTTATATATTTAATTGTCTAATATAATTATAAATCGGATTAAATCGGATTTCTATTAGTTTCTATTTTATAATCTAATCCGACTTTCGATTCTAATATTAGAAACCGATCTAAATCGTTTAGCGGATCAAATTAAACCGACTCGCTAAAATTCGAGTCGGATTTTTAAAATACCGATAGAAATCTATACCGAAGTAGCCAGTCTATTAGAAACGGAAACTAATTATTATTATATAATTAATACGTTTCGATTATCTATTAATTTATAGATAAAACGCTATAGATACTAGAATCTATATTTCTAGCTTCTAGAAAATCCAACGTTAGAAAGATGATATAAATTTATAATTTCTATTACTAATAATAGCTAATAGGATTTTCTAGTTATATTCGAATAAAATAGTAATAACAAAATTTATCTAATTAACTACGAAATAAATAATCTATTTAGAAATTAGTATATTTATATATAATCGATAGTTTATAATATTTATTAGAAAATTTTATAGATAATATAAATACGAAACCTATCGTAATTATATAAAATAGTATTTTCGGGGAGATTAGATTAAAAAAACCATAAAATCTATATCGTTTTATTTATTTTAATTAGTATTAATAGTAGAATTCTATATATTCTTTAATCTTTTTATATATATTATAAATTATAATCGAATAATAGAATTTCTCCTATATATAACAATGTTTCTAATAATATCGATTATTAAATTCGCCGATAATTTCGTCTATAAATTTATCCGAAATATAGAATCGATTTCGGCTAATTCTAGAAACGTAATAGAAAAATTAATTATATATTTAAAATTTAATACTATATATATAATATTTATATTTTTCTATATTAGAATCTTGTATCCAAATTCGCAGTATTATAATAATTTTAATCTATCGTTTATTATTGGTATAATCTTTTTTAGTATATTATTTAAATTTTTTTACTATTTTAACGAACGTTATATAATATATAGATATAGCTATAATCGAAACGTACTAGAAAATAATTTTTTTATCGCTAATTTTAGTATTTCTATATAGTATATCTAGAATATCATCTTTATTTTTATTAAAAATATAGAAGCTTTTTATTACAAATCGCGATAGAATATTAGAAACAATATTAACTTTGCCTACTATATAGAGTAATGTAATATTAAAGGAATAAAGATATTATAATATACGAATAAACTTTAAATTTAATTTATTTGATTTCGTTATTTTAAATTAAATCTATTTTAAATTCGAAATTGTCGTCGAATAATCTATATATATAACTACTAGTAGCTTTCAAAATAAACTAATAAAATAGCGAACTTTTTTTTACTATTTAGACGATTCTAGCGACTTTTAATTCGATAGATTAATAATTCTATTCGGTACTATAAAAGTATTTATTTAAAAATGATATTAGCTATATTTTAGTAGAAAGAAAATCTTTAATTAAATTTCTTTTAATATAATTGATATTTACTATAAATTCGAATTACTTTAAAATATCTAGGTCGACGTAGAACCTTTTCGTAGAATCGAAATAATAGAAAGATATTAGTAGTTTAAACGCTATTTATAGTATCTAAAATAATTTCTTTTCTATTAAAATAAAATTATACTTTAATTTTATTAAATAGAATTTTATTTTAATTCTTTTCAATTTTATTCGAATCTTTTTATAAATAGAGTTTTTTTTTCTATAAAAGTTCGACAAATTATATATATTCTACGTTTATATAATAAATTTAACTAATTATTTTAAAATTGGTTTCCAGATTTTATAGATATTTAGAAAAAATCTTTTTCGAAATAGCTTTAATTTTATTTTTTAAATTAGTCATTTCTAATATATTAACGCGTTATTCGAGTAAACGAATTAAAAGAAACTTTATAAACAATTTATTAGATATAAAACAAATTCGTTTCTTTCGAAATAGAACGAATAGTTATTTAAAATACTTTAAATATTTTTCTAAACTATATAAAAAGATTATAATATTATTAATATAGATTTTAGCGAATTCTTTATATAAATAAAATAGTTTATATACCTGACGTTATATATATATATATATAGCGACGAGCTTTTATATTCTAAAAATACTACTAACATTAGTTTCTATTCGGTATAAAAAACTATAGTAAATTTATACCGATTACGTCGTTTAATTTTTATATTAATAAAATTAATTTATTAAGGTAACGATCGAAATATAGAAATAATCCAATACTAAAACGATAATATCTATTTATATTAAAAAGAAATGACATTCTAATTCCGTAACAATATTAAAGCTTAATATATTAACTACTATTCGTTCTTTTTTTATACTATTTAAAAGAGTTTTCAATATTATAGAAATAGAATATATAATATAAATTAGTAATTCAGAATATTATATTTTATTCTATTTATTTAAATTATTAAAATTTTCATCTAATTTAATACGATCCGTATAATTTAAATTATAAATTTTTATAGACGTAAACTTTTTTTTTAAAGTATTAGTATCTATTTTTTTTTTTTTTAGAAATATCTACTATAATTTTCTAAATAGTAAATATATCAATTTATCGATAACGGCGGTTAGTTATTACGCTACTAGTAGTTTACTATAAACCGTAATATTATTAAATAGATAGTAATCTATTTAAAAATCTATAAATATAATAAAAGAAATTAATTTAACGAATTTAATATTTTTAGCCTAAATCGCGTTAAATCTCGCTAAATTCTCGCTAAAATTAATTTTATTAGCCGGATAGAAAATATTCTAATTTATTTGATAATTCTGGATAATATACGGTTCTATTCTATATAATCGCGATAGTAACGAGTATTATAGTAATTCTAATAGCTATTTTCTTTACTAATTTTTTGACGTATTTAAGTATATTTTAGATTAATTTTATAGTAAACGAAATTATATTAAAAACAACGGTATAATATCTTTAATATCGATTTTCGATAATTTTTTTAAACCGGATTTATTTAGATAAAACTACTAGTAGATAGCTATTATTATAGACGTTTACGAAATTAAAAAAAGTATCGACTAAATAGATAAAAGCGCTATTATTAGTACTAAAATTTAATTTCGATATTAACTTTAATTTAAATTTAAAAGAGAAATTATAATTTCTATAAATATTATTTCGATATTATACTAGAATTTATATTATTCTATTAGATTTTAAAATAATATTAATCTGAATTCTAATAATATATCTTAAGTTAAACTTTATATTTATTAAGAAATCAAAGTTAATTATATAGTTTTTATAACTGCGGATAATAATCTGCTATTTTTAATAATCTAAAATTATTTCTTTCGATATTAAAATATCTATATCTAGTAGTAAATTAGTTAACAAATTTTAAATAATATAGATTGGTTTAGTAAATTCTATTATATCCGAATCGCCCATTGAATAGAAGATAAATACGGCGAATTTATCGGTTTAATAAATTCATTCGTCTATTCCGCGAATAGAAATCTTTTTCGGAAGTTTTTTGATTTTAATATTATTTAAAACAAATTTTCTATAAACTAATAATAGAGTATATATAGAGTTATAATATATATCTTTAATATTAAATATATCCGGATAGAAAGCTAATAGAAATATAGTATAAAAGAAAATTTAAAAGCTAAACAAGTTCTAATAATCTATTTATTATTTAAAGCAATTACGAAAAATATAAAAGTAATTTTTTTAACTAGAAAAATATTTATCGGCGATAAATAATTATATTTCGGCAACGTTACTTTCCGTATATTAGTAAATAGTTTTGAAATATTTAAATATATTATTATATATCTCGAATGAAACGTTGTATTTCTAATATAAATATAAAACCTTCGGTCTAATATTAACGAAATTTTAGCTAATTTCTTTATAACGGAACAATTTCTACAATATTTATTTTTATAAACTTCTATCTAATAGATTTATAAAAACGAAACTAGAGAAACTAAATATTAGAAATTTTAATCGAAGTAAAATCTTTTTTAGAACTAATTATTATAAAATTTTTAAAGTCTATTATTATATATTAATACAGAGTTCTATTATATTAGATAAAAATTTCTTTAACGATTTTCTAATCTATTTATAATAGTAGAACGAAAGAAATTCGCGTTATTTTAAATAGAAAAAACTCTTAGTAGATCTCTTTTAATAAAAGGAAATCAATATTTCTAAAAAAGTTAAAAAATCTATTAAATTATAGAACGCTATTATTCGTATACAGATAAATAGAAATTTAATATTAATTGATATATTATATTTTCTTATATCTATTAAAATCGGAATAGAAATATATTTTCTAGTTATTAATAGTTTAAATTATTAGAAAACGTTTTTCGAAATTACCGAAAATAATTTTTTCTAATAGCTTGGATTTCAAATTTATAAATATCTATTAAACGAAAGAATATAATATTAATAGTTTTTTTTTATTAATTTAAAAATAAATATCGTATAAAAAGAAATAGCGAAGCCTATTTATATCTATATAATAATTTATCCAAGATCGATTTTTTCGACGATTTTTATAGTTCGAAATCTGGTCTATCTATATAAATAAAGTTTATAGTAACGACTTCTATTTACGATAATATATTTCTTTTTTTAAAATATATATTTTTCTTTCTATCGATAGTTTAAAACAAACGATTAAGATATTAATCTATATATCGAAATCTTTTATTAGATATTTTTTTTCTATATCTATTAAAATATTATTATAGAATTTCGCCGCGAAAATATATCTATAGATTTCTTTTAACTTTACTATTAAATCTAGTAATATCTTTAATTTATTCGGTAAAAATATAAATATCGCGAAAATAGATATTTTTATCTAGATTGGCTATTTCGGATCGGATTTCCGTCGAATTCTATAATCCGATCCGATTTTTTAGCGAGTCGAACCGATTCGACCCGCTAAACGGTCGGATCCGAGTTAAATTCGAAAATCCGATAGAAATACGTTAAACTTTTATTAATAATGAATTTTAATATATATTATACTATTAATTATATTATATAAATAAGATATCTGAATAATATAATTATTCTAACTAGAAACTTTCTAGCTAGCGTAATTAATTAAATAGAATTTTTTTTAAATAATTTATATAATTTTTATACTAGAATTATACGAGTTATATAGATTTAGTAAGTTCGTCGAATCGAATCGGATTATATAATCCGATTCGAAATTTAATTCGGATCGAACTATAGAATTTTCTAACTCGATTCGGATCGGGTCGGATTAGTTAACTCGAGTTCGAAATTCGATTCGACAACCAGTTTATTTTTATCTATATATTCGATATAAAGTCCGGTTTCCGCAGATTTATTATTATAAAAGAAATAGAAGTAGCTAATATTATCCGCGACGAACTTTTCGTATTTATTACTTTTAATAGGATTTTAAAAAGTTCCGATAAAGACGATTTCTTTTTTTCGCGGTAAAAATTTCTAAATCCCGCCTAGATTACTATATTTTAATTCTAAATTACTCTATCCTAATTCTTTGAAACTTCGAAGAAATATATTATAATAAAATCTATATTTTAGCTTTATACTATATTTAAATTTCGGGTAATATCCGTTTTAAATAAATTAGAGAAATCTGCAAGAGTTTTATCGATTATATCTTTCTTTTTTTTTTTTTTTTTAAATAAGATTCGATAGTTTACTACAGCTTGTATATATATAAAATCGTTTCGAAATTTAACTATATTCTTTTAAAACTTTTGTTAGTAACTCGCGCTATTTTTCTATTATCTAACTATTTTTTAGATTATCTAAACGTTTATAATAGTCGGAAAGATAAGTTTATTTAAACGTCTATTATTTTATTTATTTCTGTTCTAGAAAATTTAAAATCGATATAATTCTATAAAATAAAAATTAATAACTTCTATATATTCTAATACTAGTTAGCCGTATATCTAATATCGATTTTATCTATAAATTCGACGAATTAGTATCCGAAAAAGATAATAATATTATCCAGAAACAGAAATAGTTTATCGGTTAATATTTAATCTATTTAAAATCTAATTAATAAATCGCTTTATATCTATCGTATCTAAATATATACAATATAATTAGTATAAAACAATAGTTAATTAGTATATGCTGCTAATAAAATATATTTAACTAAAATAATTGGTATTTTCGAAAATACGAATAAAATTACTAGTATTATCAATATTTATAGACGGGAATATATATATATAAATATTATATATATATTATATAATATTTATTAAAAAATCTTTTATTATTACTAATTATTATAGATCGATTTAAAATAATAATAATAGATTAATAATTTTATATAGATAGAAAGCTTCATTTAAAATAAACGAATAAAGTTAAACGTTAAATCTAATTAGATATTGAATTTCGTAAAATTAATAAACCGCGGTTTACGAAATTTAGTCAACGTCTAGTACTATTAGCTAAGATTTCTATATTTACTAAATTTTATATATTTTTCAAACAATTTAAATAGTTTATAATATATATCGAATATCGAAATTTCCTTTTAGAAAGTTTCATTCGATTTTTACTTTTTCTATTAAAGTATCTAAAATATTAAAATCGACGAACTAGATTAAAATATTACGTGATCTATAGATTCGTTTATTTTCAAATCTATTTTACTATTAAAATTGATTGAAAACTCGCTGTTAACTAGAATTTAAACAAATATTAAATAAATTCTAAATAAATATTGAAAATTGAATTTAATTAACTTAATATCTATTATTAAAATAACTATTTAATAGATTTTAAATATTAATAAAATTTAATTTTAGGTAAATTTAAAATTTATCTATAATTTTCTATTATATAATACAGCGGATCAATTTAGAAATTATTTTAGATAATTATTATAGAAATTTTATAGAAAAATCTTCGAAAATAACGAGTTTTTAATTTATTAAATTTTAATTAGCTATTAATATTCTATTTAAAAACAACTATTTATTTTCAAAATAGATACGTTTTAATATAATAAAATTATAGAATTTTTTAGAAAGTAATTTTAGAAAATTTATTTTAAATTTTCGAATATGATTATATTTATTTTAATACGAATTATAGATATCAAATTATCAATTTCGAAAATAGTTCTAAAAAATTTAAACTAAAAAATATTTTCAAATATGAAATTAAAATTTAGATTTCTAATTTGAATTTATTTATTCGTATTTCTATATTTATATTCGCGTATTTCTATTTTGAAATCATATATACGATATTTTTAACAGCCGAAATCGACGTATTTTTAATACTTTTTCTTCGTTAAATTTCGTTTATCTTAAAGTATTCGTAAGGTTTATTTCTATTAATATCGAAATTTTAAATAAAAACAAAGCCCTTTCTCTTTACTAAACCTCGAAGTTTCGGCTATAAAATTCAAATTTTGATCGGAAACGCTAAAGCCGATTCCCGGAATATATTTTACCGAAAGTATACGCTATAGATCTATAGCTCTGTTGACTTTTATAGGGACACGCGTAGACAAGTATGGGGGCACGGATAGATGGACCCTATAGCTTTAGCTCTAAGCCTAAGTAGGCTTTACTTAGATGAAAAGTGTATCTGGTTGGTGCTGCCAAACGCATCGCCAACTAGAATTGACTACCAACTGCCTAGCGAGCCTAGGAATAGGAGGCGCGCTAATACATGTGCAGGGGTTGGGATGCACGAAGTTGCGGCGCCCAAACGGGGCCTAAAATAAGTGCCTTGATACATCCTACTTTCCAGTCCAGTAGTGAGTTCAAGTTTCAAGGTGGAAAAAGGGGCAATAGCTCGCTGCATGATGCGGTACCCAGGCATAAGATAATGAGTCTGTACATTAGGTGTCAACTCCGGTCGTTGACGTCCACAACAATAAAGCAGTCGGAAAAAAAAGACATTCCCGGAAGACTTGTTGAATGTCTCATTGAAAACACCACAGTGCAGTGTCTACCACAAAACAATGCCATCGAGATCTCGAGGATTGATACAATTTCGGACTTGGGAAACAGTCGAAAGAAGTGCTGCATGATGCACAAAGGTGCCAGATCAGAGCACCATCAATTCGCCAAAGCTCATTCTGACTATCATCTCATCCAAGTCCTGGAGCATTATGGCAGCTGAATCTGAAGTCATGTCAGAAAAAGTGCATATTTCAGCAACATCGAGTACTAGCTCCACTACAGATCATTCGCCTCCAACATACTCTCCGCTAGCGGGCAGGAACGAAAATGCCAGGAAAAGGAAGAGGCATACGAGTCATGGCTCTGACAGTCAGCGTCAGCTTACCCGTATGAAACAGTCGTACAACACCAAATACCATGGGCTACTAAATGATACTATTTGTGATCTACACCTTGATTCGTCGGCGTCCGCCACGGACAATACTCATACCACTCAAACTGGGATTTGCTTGTGGTCTTCACTCGAAAGCGGACTGCTTTTCGGTGGCTTAGCACGCTATGGCCCGGACAGCCTTCCAGCCATTGCCGCTCTCATTGGTACGAAAAGCGAGCTCGAGGTGCATACGTACGTCCAGTCCCTGAAGGCAGCTAGTGTGAAGCAGCACATGTATGGTAAGAGGCAATCGTTGCTGGGCACGGCTGATATCCCCGCTGCCGTCGAGCTCTCGGAGGAATGTTGTACTAGCCTGGAGCAAGCCGCCGACTCGCTAGCCACATTACAGCAAAGGTGCGAAGAGCATTCCGAAAAGCAAAGGCACAGCGACCTTTGGAAGCTGGACCAAAACAAAGCTCGATGGGTTGAGCGACGTATGTGGGAGAGTGAGGAAGGCAAGTCCGAGATCCACAGAAGATTACCGGCAGCTGAGCTGCTCAATCTTGGAAAGATGCTTGAGCTATCGTGTAACTTCTTCATGAATGCTACAGATCTTGACATCAATTGGCATTCATTATCCTTTCGGAGCGAGACACCAGCACTGCTGTACACAGCATTCTCAGACCTCCATGACATAGCAGTGAGTATTACAACCCGGCTCATCCAGACTGCTTTGTTCTTTGCAATGTCCCGGCTTAGGGCCACAAAGTCATCATACTATCCTCACCAACGCGCGGTAAAACGCTGTGATGTTTTAGCAGCTATAAAGGCCCTGGGAATGCAGGAGAGCGCTCGAGACGGATGGGTCCAAGTCGCCAGAAGGTGTAACCTAGAGGTATATGACCAAGCCCGCAGCACCGGTGAGGAAAGTAAATTGGACTATAGCGAAGTCGAGAGGGTCCTTGGAGGGAAAGAATCTCCGGCTGAGGCAAGTGCCAAGCTGGGTGAGGGTAGCTGTGACGACAACGATTCGAATGGAGAATCCACCTCAGAGGACGGATCCGTGTCTCTGGCAGGGACTTCCGATTGCTCTCGTTGTTCTTTAACTCAGAGCAACGCGACAAAAGATCGCAGCGAGCCCGCAGACAAGTTTGAGAAAAAGACAGATGCATACCTGGACTCCATCGATCAGCAGGCAACTAAAAGGGAGGAGGCCCGGTTGTGGAAGATGCTCGGCAAAGATCCGCCGTCGATTCTGTCAAGTGATGAGCCAACGCGAACCGAGGATCCAGGCCCCCGGCGGCACGACAGGAATGACCTTGACGATTGGAGAGAATGGGTAGACTTAAGATCTGAATGGGAAGTATATGACGCTCAGCATTTGGGAATGAGTCGTAAGGACGACCAAGTTCAGGCGCAATTGGAGGATGGGGTGTTGCCGAAGCCTGCTGTGCCGAGAAAACGGAGACGTCAAGCACACTCAAAGCACATTTCACAGAGTTATACGCTATCAACAAGCGATCGAGAGTCGTCTGACCATCTAGATATCAGTAACGACCTAGCCTACTCCTCTACGAACGACGCAAGCTCCGAAGGAGGGGAACTTCTTGACGACACAGACAGCGAAGGGCCCGAAGACAATCAATGAGAGCCGTAGCATTGACACAATACAGGCGACGAGAGGAGGAGCACACAACACCAGCCAGACGGTTTCCATTGCATCCGAGAATCTCCTCAAGACTTACGGTCTGAAGATGTCAAATTGAAGCAGGACCGATCGGCCATTGCTCCATTGTGCGGTAGATCCTTGCGCCTGCCTTTTCAGTTACGTCGACGAGAAACCATAAACGACAACCAAGAAGTCAAATCCGATTGTAGTCCCGCCAGCATCCCTGCTAGATAATCGCCGCCAGGTAGTTATGATGCATCCACACATATACGCCCTCTGTTCACAGAAAGCAATATGCGAGGTTGTTGCCTCAGATTCCGTGAACTCTGTAACCCGGAACGCCAGCCGAGCTCAACGGCTGCACGTTCTCCCTCAACACATCCTGCGGATGCTGAAAAGCCAACGGCTCTCCTCCATGCCCGATGTTTCGAGCTATGCTGGCTCCCTCTTCCCCTCCTTTGAGACTCGCGGCTCGCATCGCGTCTTCGGCTTCTGAAATACGTTTTCGAAAAGCTAGTCGGTCAAGGAACAATTGCTGGCGTCCACGTTCAAGCTCGCGACGTTCGGACTGCAGCACAGCCTCCAATTCGGAGAAATGTTGCAGCTTTAATTCGAACTTCTGGAGCGTGGTGTTGACAGCACTAGAGACAAGACGCGTCATCTCACGCTCCTCAATCGACGCCAGCGCGCCTGCTCGAGCTGCTGATGTTGCGAGAGCCACGGTCTCTAGTGTCCTCGGAGCTCCGCTGGTAGCTTCGTGAATCGCGACTTGATCGCCCTCCACTGCTTGCGGGCTGTCGGCCGCATCCACTTCCATCGCATCCTCAGTCTTCAAGTCCGCCTTCTCCTTGCCCTTGTTTTGGCTTTCCCCACCCAATCCGCTCTCAATTCGCTTTTGCAGTGATTTCCTGATAGCTTGCGTCGAGCGTTCCGCGGCAGCCGCTGCCACGTTAGGCTCACTCATACCAGCGAGAAATGCTACCACCGTCATCACCGAGTTCTCTGCTCGACCAAATGGAACTCTGCCTTGGTCAAGAGGGCCATAACTAGGCGTTTCATGTGCATTGTTCTCAAGGTAAGTATCCTCAATCTCTAGCTGCAAGAATTTCAGTACACATTCTTCCCGTGTTCGTGACTCGACATGATCTGCAATCGAATCCCAGTTGTCGTCGAAGAGTTCCAAGGCCTCTAACAGCCGGAGGAGTTCTGCATCGGTCCAGGGCTTTCCACGGTCAGGTATTGATGAGTAATCTTCATCCTCGAGTTTAACGAAATCCCAGTCCTGATGAGCAGATGGCGCTCGTCCATGTTTCAGACAGTCGCAGCAAAGGTCGTACTTCATCTTCGATGCTGACGTACCGGCACCATTCGTAGCCGATCGAGCGTAGTGGTAACGTGACCGGGTGCAGTCAATACCGCAAGAGTAGCAATACACGGGTTTCTTCGACTCCTTGGCAATGTCCTCGATAGCGGATTCCGCTGACATGACACCATTCGGTATTGAATCGTCGCCATTCGCTTGCTTTTCTTTGGAACTAGCAGTTACATCTTTCCCACTCTGATCGTAAATGTTCCGGCGAATTTCAAGATTCAGATCTACTTTCGTTTGAGGTGAGGCTTCTCGATATGCACGAAGGAGACTGCGCTCTGTGCTCTCAAGCGGTTTGCCATCGGTAGCTTGCGACCCGGGTGCTGGCTGGAAGGGCTGCAAGCCCCGAGGGGTGTCTGCTTTGATACGGAAGTGCCCGGTAAAAGGGGGCCCGCTTGCAGAAGGCCGTGTTTCGGGGTCAATCTCAACAAAAGGTCAGTATTATGATACAAGGATCGAACAGGACAACGATGGACTACCTGATAATTAATCAAACCCCACTGCTCGAGGAAAGCATGCACTCGCATAATCGAACAAACGTCTCCTGCTAGATTTCTCCTGCAAGCTGTGACCGTAAGATACTCTGCTGGATTCAGTCTGTAGGTATTGACCATGAAGTCACGGTAGTCCTTATAGACTGCTTCCGTCTTGCTTCGGTTCCGATTGTTGAAGAATTCTGGTAAAGCCCTTCTTTCCTGATCATGAATCTTATGCATATCAAACCATGTGCTGTAACTCGGCAAAATGATGGAGTATGTCTGTTGAATTAAATGTGAGCGAGCCGATGACTCAAGAGCTGCTTTCGACTGTCCTGGCTGTTCTTCTGAAGCCTCGCCAATTGCTTGCTGGCCGTCATCTTTCGCTGGACTTCCACCCGGTTTCTGGAAACTGTCGTCCATACCTGCTATTTCCTGGTCGTCTTTGATAGCGTCATCGCTATCTGGGCGTGGGGCTTCGGGGGCGTCGAGAGGGTTATCAGATATAGCAGTGGGCGTGGTTTGTTGCGGTTTGCTTGGCGATCCTGCAGACTCTTGTGGACTCACTGAGTGCTGCGCAACCGTGGCGGCTGAAGCAGCTTTGAGGTCAGCTGATAGCGATTTGCATCTACATTGTTGTCGATCTTACCAGCTACGCTTGACCCCAGGTCGTGGGTTTGCGCGACACCCTGCAAGCCTGGAACTTGACGGTCACCAGTCGCGTCCGTAGACTGTGCAGTGAGGGCCGTCATGTCGTCATTCAAAGAGTTCTCATCCATGATCTGATGTAGTACGAATCCGTAGCTGTAAGGAAACAGCTGAAAGGTACTCCTGCGTATCGCGAATGTAGACACTCGGTCCAGGTGGAATGACGACAGCGAGCTAGGTCAACATCGAGAGCATCATCGCATCCATAGTATGTACCCTTGCGACAGCTGACGTCAGTCGTGGTCAATCTGTCTAACTGGTCGCCGACAAATGCTGCTATTCAGCGATCGCGTAGAGCAAGGAAATGAAGTTATGCTGAGTCAGCAATGCGGCTCAACTTGCAAACGAACTAAGGTACATGGGCAGCCCTAAAAGAGATCCATTATCCACAACTGAAGGCCTTGGCTTTGGACAGTGGAGCATGTGTCAAAACCAGATTTGATCTGTTGAAAAGGGGCGGCCAAGCTACTATCATGGTCCCTTGTGAGTGAGACGTTGCAATACATTCATCATGCTCGCCCTCACCAAGGCTTTTATCCCACCACGGGCCTGGACCTCACTTCGATGGACATCCACACATCACCTTCTACATCCATCAACTGCGATTAGGCTCCTATGCTCTCTGGCTGTTCTCGAGCAAAAGAATGGGAAACTTGAGAATTCCTCGCTTAGCGCCGTCACGGCTGCTCAGAAAATTGGAGGGTCCATCATTGGTTTTGTTGCTGGCAGCGGAATCAGGGCGGTAGCAGAACAAGTGTCCAAAGTCAAGGGATTGGACAAAGTGATCATGGTTGAGAACAGCTCTTACGACAAAGGACTGCCGGAGAATTACGCGCCGCTCTTGGTGGAGAATGTAAAGAACAACGAGATCACCCATGTTTTCTCGGGGCATTCGGCCTTTGGTAAGAGTCTCATGCCTCGCGCCGCGGCTTTGCTCGACACTCAACAGATCTCGGATATCACCGAGATCAAGAGCGACGATACGTTCGTGCGACCCATCTATGCGGGCAATGCTATTCTCACGGTGCAATCCAAGGATCCAATCAAGTTTGTCACAGTTCGAGGCACCTCATTTACCGCGGCCGAGGCAGAAGGCGGCTCCGCAGAAATCATTGAAGGCAACGATCCGAAAACTCCTTCGCGGACTGAATGGGTTTCAGAAGAACTTGCCGAATCCGATCGACCTGACCTTGCTACAGCAAGCCGGGTTGTGTCGGGTGGACGCGGTCTTAAGTCTAAGGAGCAGTTCGACCGATTAATCCCTCCTTTGGCCGACGCGCTAGGAGCTGCCATCGGGGCATCACGAGCAGCGGTCGATAGTGGCTTTGCGGACAATAGTTTGCAGGTTGGTCAAACAGGCAAAAACGTTGCGCCACAGTTGTACCTCTGCGCTGGCATCTCTGGGGCCATTCAACATCTGGCTGGCATGAAGGATAGCAAGGTCATTGCAGCCATAAATAAGGATGCCGATGCGCCCATCTTCCAGGTGGCTGACGTGGGCCTAGTCGTAGGTTCTCGAGAACAAAAGGTATATTTCATATGTCCGGATGGCTGACACAGCATGTAGGGAGATCTCTTTGACAAGGTGCCTGAAATGACACGCAAGTTGAAATGAGAAAGAACAGGTTGCACGTCACAATTCGCGGATTCTTGTAAATATTATATGAATTGGAGTTGCTACGTCAGTATATATCGCGTCTTACCACTTGCGACAGAAACCTAGTCGGATTTCTTCAATCATTGTGCAATGGTCTTGCTACCTTAGGGTCTTGCTATCCGCACAAGCACTCCAGGCTGCGCGCACAAGGATAATTCCACAGTCCTTTAATAGTAATTAACAGGCATTCAGCAACGCTTTTTCGGTATTTTTCGTTGATAGGATTAAACGTAAGTATCGATACAGTAGAAGGCTATTTTTTAAGTTTTTTTTAAAGCTGGTCGTATAGGCTGAAAGGATAAAATAATTAAGATCTTGAGTTTTAATAGGGTATACTAAGGCTGTCTCCCGTGTTTAGAAATAGCCGAGGGTCCGTACTTTTTAATTGGCTGATTTGGCGTAAATGCTTGTGCGCGCAGCCTGGAGTGCTTGTGCGGATAGCAAAACCCCTACCTTACTCGTGAGGCCTAGTGAGTCTAATTGGTTCCTAATCGGGTTAGCGTATGTATATCTCTACCAGGGCTGGTAACGGCCCCGTACGAGACTAGCTTTAAATCAGCCCGTATCAGCCCGCTCCGTACAAGCTTTTACTTTAGGGGCAACCGCAAGTTCTATATTTTAAAGACAATCGTATATTCTATAACAATCTATCTATATTGAATCTACGTTAAATTCATCCAAAACAGTTAATTTTCGAAAATTAACTATAGATATTCCGAAAATAACGAATTAGAAAAAACTAAATAGTTAATTTCTAGTTATATAAAACTTCGAATTAGATTTAATTCGTTTTAACTAGCTGTTTTCGACGAATTATTGATTAATTTCCCGTTAATATTCGTTTAATATTCAATTAACTACTAGTAATTCTTTTAACTTTAGATATTATTAATAAATAAAATAAACGAGGCTATATATTACGTAATACTCTAGTCTAATTTATCGATTCCAGAATTCTAGCTACTTTATAGAACCAGTAAAAATAGGATGAAAATTTAAAAAAAAAGGTTTTCGCGAGATTCGAACTTTGGACTGTTTATTTAAATTGATCGTCGGATCGAATTTCGAATCTAGATTAAAGAAATCGATCCGATTCGAGTTAGTTCCGACTTTTCTAGGTACCGAACCGAGTCGGATCGGATTATTTTAAAATTTAAATTAATTCGGTTTCGAATTAAATCTAAAAATACGAATTTAATTTATTAAAATTATTAAAACCTTTTTTTCTATATTATAATATTAATACTTTAGCTATTATTTAAATAGATATCGATTTTTTTCTATTAAATGATAAATTATAATTAAATTAATATTTATATATCTATATTACCTTTTTATATTATTTATTATTGAAATATAAATTATATTAATTCTAAATCTTTATAACTAATATAAAATATCTAATTTATTAGACCTGTGTGGCGCAGTAGCAACGCTGCGTGACCTGGAGGTCCGGCGGATCCAGCGTTCTTCGGAGTTAACGGAGTTAATCCGACGGGTCGGGGGTTCGAATCCCTCGAAGATTAATCTAATACTTAAGTTTTTTCTATCGACCCTAGTCGATTTTTACAGAGTTTTAAATACAAAAAGACTAGACAGTGGATCGTCTCGGCCTAGTTCGATCGATCGAACTTAATTAAGTTAATTAATAAAATTAAATAGATTACGGTTTTCTTCTGGATTTTAGTTTAAATCTAGTTTCTTCGGGAATCTTTAATTCGAGTTCTCGGTAAAATACTTAAATACTAAATAATTACGTAATCTGATCGAATTAGCGCCTCTAGCGTTAGATTCGTAAAAGACTAAAATTAAAATCCGAACGATTAAACGTATATATCTAATTTATCAATTAATTTTTATCTATCCGTTTTTAAAACCGATATATTTAATAAAATTTTAGAAAATAAATTTTTTTTAAATAAAATCTATTTAAACTAGTTTATAAACTAAATAGTAAACTGATTTATATATCTTATATTATTTAGAGTTCATTAATTTTATAGAAAATAAAAATAGATTATTAAAAATATAGCTAATAAAAATCGAACCGATTATCTAGTAATAATCTTTTAAAATAATAATATATATATTTAATAGGATTTAGATTATTAAAAAAGTTCGAATATTATTAGTCGAGTACTTCTATAGCTATTAATAATAGAAATTAAATTTATAGAAAATTAGTTAATTTTCTTTAATCGAAAAAAGCTATAAAATATATATAATTAAAATAATAGTAAAAATTCCATTTGATAGTTTTAATAATAGATATTTTTTCGAAAATTATATATAAAAATTATTTTATAATTTTCGACTATTTTATAAATTCTAATTTTTCTAATATATCTACTATAAAGAAATTTTTAATATTTTAGTTTATTATAAAACTAAATAATATAATTTATTATCTTTTAGTAAAACAATATTTATATATATAAATAGCCAAAGATAATATAAAGAAATAATATAAAATTTATTTTAATTATAGAAAAAAAGCTATATTAAATTCGATTTTTTTTTCGATTCAATCGTATAGAATTAATATCTATATTTAGTTAATTTGGTTTTGGTTTTAGTATTCGATAAACCAGATATTCGATAAGCAAATTAAACGTTAATATACCAATATTAAATATACGGTAGTAGATATTATATTCTAGTTTAATTAACGTAAATATCGGTTTTTTTAAAAAATTTTAATTCAAATTTATTTAGTAATATAACGTATTTCTCTCTCGATAATTTAACTAACGTGGAAATTTCTATAGATAAATATATCTCGCAGTTATCGTTTCTTTTTTTCTTTCTTTTACTAGTAATATGAATTCCTCGCAAATACTACGATTTACTAGAAGCCTTTACGTATATATATATTTCCGTAACAGCTATAGCTATTAATCAAATCAGACGGTAGTATATCTATAATAATTATATCTATCCGCGCGGTTATCGACTACTTTATTATAGCTAGTATAATTTATTTCAATTTCGATTTAGATTTTTTCTTTACTATTTTTAAAACGTATTAGCCGATTTTTCTATTTTCTTTTAATATAATCGACCGGGTGAAACTTCTAGCTATAGTAGCTAACGTATTATCTAGTAATCTTTTTAAAGTTAAATAAGCCAAAAAATATCTTAATAATTTAACGGAACGTTTGAATACTGATTATATAATTAATATAGCTAGAATAATAACTATAGATAATTCCTTTACAGTCTAGTAGATAGATATAACGAGAATGTTAGATATTTATAATTATTTATAACGTCGAGAAAAAATTGAATATATAGTATTTAAATATAGTAGAGGATTTGTAATCGCGAATAAAAAAGAAAATAGTTAAATAAAAGTAATTAACTACGCTGTAAACTTTACCTGACGAATATACTTTTAACTATAAAAATTTCTTTATACGTAAAATATAATAAATATTGCCTTATATAACGTTGGTGAAATATATATATATATATATTTAAAAACTCAATATAATTTCAAATAAATATTTTTAAAAAATTAATATCTATATAAAACTTTTTTAGATTTAAATCTACTAGTTCGGACTATCGAAAATAAAAGATTTAGATAACTACTATAGATTTTTCGTTTAGATATAAAGTTCGTCGGCTATATATAATTTATATAGATAGTTTTTAATAGCTATAAAATTATCCGCGAGTAAATTAAATTTGATTTAAGAATTTTAAAACGAATTTCCCTTTTATTAGATTAAAATATCTAGTTAAATCTAGAAAAAATCGTATATTTAAAAATATTTATATTATAGATTAAAAGTTAGTATTAATTTTAGAAACGTTTAATTAGATTTTTATTTTTTTCTACTAATTATTCTAGCTATTTCTAGTATTAAAAGCTTTTAAAACTTTTAGAATCTTTCTAGCTTGGATAGAAGCTTCTAGATATTATTATTAATAGTACTAATTCTAATAGAATATTAAAAAAAGAGTTTAAAAAGACTTTTACTCGGTTCGATAGCCGATAGAATAGAGTTTAAAACTTTATATCTTATTTAAATTTTATAATTAATCTAATAGTTTAAAATTTAATTAAAATTATTAGATTATAAAGAATTAGCGACGATTTTATCTAATAACTAGATAATAAATAAACAAGAAATATTAGTACTATCCTATCTAATATAATAAAAAAAGGAATATATATAGATAATAATAATTTAGAAATTTTAAAATTAATATTTATTTTAGGCTCGTACCATTATAGTCTATATTTCCATTTCTTTTTAATATAAACTTCGCTTTAAAAATATCTAAAAAAGAGTTAATTTTAATTTCTAATTTGGAAATAAAATTTAAAATATCTATATTTAATAGAATTTAATATATTTTCTAATTTATCGGATATACTAATTATTCTATTTTATTAATAAATTTATAAAATCGAACTCGTAAAATCTATAAATATAAAACATTATCTTTAATATAGATAAATAGTAATCTTTTCTCTTTATAGATAGTATATTACGGTTATTCTATAAAATTATTTTATTAGTTTTAAAAACTATAGATATTAGAATTTATTAAATATTCCGATTTTATAGTACTATTTTTAATTATCTTTCTAGAATAGAAAAAGTAATTCGATTATTAAACTATATTAATAAAGAAATAATACTAATATTTTATAAAAAAATTAATATAAAGTTTATAAATATTATTTTAATATTAAAAATAAAAATAGATTAAATTTTATATTTATAAATATTTTAGATTCTATAATAAAGTTTTACTTTTATTAAAACTAGAATAAAGAAAATAATAATAAAAAAATTAAAAAAATTTTAGAATATAAAAATAGATATTAGATTAACTCTAAAAAATATTTAACTGAATATTATAGAGTTCCTATTAATTTATTAAAGTCTAAAATCTATTATATAAAAGAAAATGAAATAATATAAAAAGATAATATATTACAACTTTACTAGTTAATCTAAAATCTATTTTATTTACTTTAAATTATTTTTTTAATAATTTTAATATATTCGCGATAATACTACGAAAGATAATTTAAAATAAATATTTTAGAAAAATAATATTTCGAATTTTCTAAAACTAATATAAATAGCTCGCGATATTTTTATTTATCTAATATCTTCGGTAGGAATAAAACGGACTTTTAATTTTATAAAAAAAGTTTATCGATAGAATCGAATCTAAATAATTCTAGAATATATAGAATAAATAATACTAATTGAATATTATAATCGTATAATAGATTTAGAAATAGAAAGAATTATAATAGAATTATAGAATATATATAATCGGATATAATCAAAAGATTGAATATTATTTTAGAAAAAAAATTCTTTTAAAAAGGAATTAAAAAGTATTTTAAATAAATTAAATTAAATATTTTTTTGTTTAATATTTGTAAAATAGATATATTTTTAGAACAGTGCACGATTGTAGACCAGACGAAAGATATATTATAAAACTAATTTATACCCTAGAAAGCCTAGCGTATAGTCTAGTAATAAAGAAAAGGAAAAAGCGGAAAAGAATCGAAATCCGATACGCTAACGACGCTCTAGCGACTAGACGGCGAGCCTCGTTTCTAAATATTCTAATTATATTTCCAGAATCTATATAACGTATCTAACGTTTTATAATTACTTTTCTTTTAATAATATCGTTTCTAATATTATATTATATCTGTTTATATATTTATAGTATTTATTAAATATACCTATTAACTTTCTAGTTAACTATAAAAATTAAAAAAGATAAAAAAAAAGAATTACTTTTTAGCTATTATTATAATCGGCCTCTTTTTATATATAACTATATTTTAGTTATATAGATATATACTAGAATAAAGTTAATAAAGAAAAATACTATTATAAATCGAATATAGATTTTCTAATTAGCGAGATACGACCGTAATTACGGTTAAAAATACTAACTACAGTATTATAATACTATTAAATAAACGATATAATATTACTTTAGCTAATATTTTCGAAGAAATATTTTATATCTATAGATATATGTAAAGTTTACGTTTATATATATATATATAATTTATAAATAATATTAGATAAAAGTTCTAATAAATATAATTAAACCCGAATCTAATATAAGTATTCGAGGATTTTAAATAGTAAATAAACGTTCGGAACGATATAGTTCCGACGCGCTAGCGACGATATAGTAACATTTTATTTAGTAGAAATTCTGATTTTCTATATTTTATTTATTCGAATAGTTTTTCGCTGTTTATATAAATTCTTTACTTTTATATATATCAATATATCTTTTCTACTATATATTAGATATATACGCTTTATAACTAGCGATTATAGTAATATAAATCGTTTATACTCCATTTTTAAATATTCGAAAAACTATTTTATTAATATTTATTCTAAATATAAAAAGGATAGAATAAATCTATCCGATTATAAAACGGTATAGTTTTTTTTATTATATTAATTTAAAGTTAACTATGATATATACTTTATTCTTTTAATTCGACTATAAAATAAATAATAAATACTTGCCGATTTATAGTTTAGAATAAAAAAAACTATTTTTCAATAACTATAAATTTATAAAAAAACTCGTTTTAGATAATATAAATATTATTAAATATATTATCATCTTTAACGCGATACTATATCATTTTATATAGATATCTACGACTTTTAATTACTTCGCGACGATATTAAACTCTATTTTTAAACGCCTAAATACGTATAAATACGATAACTAAAATCTAATTTAAAAGAATAAAACTATATAAATGAAGCTAGCTACTTTAGAATATAAACTTTATAAATATAAACCGTAGGCGCTGCGTAGCGAGCTACTATCGTTTCTAACTATTATAGATCGATTTAAAATGATAATAATAGCTTGATATTTCTATATAGATAGAAAGTTTATCTATAAATAAACGAATAAGGCTGAACGCTAGGCCTAATTAGATAACGAATCTCGCAGGACTAATAAACCGCGGTTAACGGAACTTAGTTAGCGTATTAGTCAGCCGGTACTATCGACTAGTACTTCTATATCTACTGAATTCTATATAAGTTTCGGGCAATTGGAATTGTTTTTAATAAATACTATAAAAGGAAAAAATAGTATTACTTTCGATACGCTCGTATTAAATATTTAAAAACTTTAAAAACGTTAAAAATAAAGGCGCTAAAAGTTAAAAAGAAAATAATACTACTAGAAATCGAATCCGGACTATACTAGAGCCTCTAAATAATAAAGAGCGGCTAATAGAACAGCCGAGCTAATTTCTTTATCGCTTAAATAGAAACGATACGTACTACTACTATACTATAACGTCTAGTAATAGAATCTTCGAATTAGAATCTAATAGATAGTAGTAGTATTTTACTAAATATAAAAGAAATATAATTATATTAAATCGAATATATAAAGCGCCGGCGAGATATAATAATTTATAAACGCTTTAATTTTAATCCGGAACGATATAGAAAATCTACTAATAGTACGGATATTTAAAGTTCCGGTTACTATAATACCGCTGGGGTATAATTAAATTATTACTAATAACGAAATCTAGATAAAAAAAGGAAATATTTATTATATTTATTAATAAAATCTATATAATATATTAAATTTTATAACCTATACTAGCTATTATACTACGGTCTATAGCCTTTCTATTTAACTAGATACTAGAAGCGCTAGCGTATCTTTCGCCGATCTACAATTCGTTTTATTTCGAACTAGTTAGAGTCTTTTTCCGGAAATTCTATTTCGACGGCAGAAGGCTTATTATTAACCGAAAGCCGATTAAAAAAATTATCGCCGATAGGCGCTAGTTCTAATTAGGCTATAGAAATAATAGAATAGATTTTTATAATAATAGAAAATTTTATTTCGTATACGAGGTATCCGATTAAATAAATTACTTTAAACGGATTAGTTTATTAATATAAAAGTTTTCAATTAGTAATATCTAGCAGCGTATATCCGTAATAAAATTTTAGAAAAACTTTATTACCTGGTTTAAAAAATCTGGTTTTATATAGATTATTATACCGGATCTTAGAAAAAGCGATATTAAAAGCTATTATATCTTTTATTTCTATATATTTAATAGATTTTAGGCGTTTTATATTTTCCGGCGGTAGGTCCGATAAAATACTAATCGTATCTTTACGTCGAAAGTCTAGTACTAGTTTATTAGAGATTATACTAGTAGTAAAGCTGATTATATTATTAAATACGAACTATAGAAAAAAAATAGCTTTAATTTAATTTTTATCCGAATATTTTATAAATTAAAAATAGAAATTAATTTCTACTATTTAATTAGTATATTCCAATTATCTATCCATTTATAGATAATACGCTGTAGATATTAGAATTTTTATTTCTAGCTTCTAGAGAATTTGGCGCTAGAAAGATAATATAAATTTACGATTCCTATTATTTATAATAGCTAAAAAAGTTCCCTAGTTATATTTGAATAAAATAGTAATAACGAGATTCGTCTAATTAATAGCGGAATAAATAATCTATTTAGAAATTAGTAAAACCTTTTTAGTATATTTATATATAATTATCAGTATATAATCTTTAATAGAAAACTTTATAGATAACGCGAGTACGAAATCTGTCGTAATTATATAAAATAGTACCTTCTGAAAAATTAGATTAAAGAAACTATAGAGTCTATATCGCTTTATTTAATTTAACTAATATTACTAATAGTACTCTATATTTTTTTCAATCCTTTTATATATATTACGAATATAAATCGATAGATAAAATTCTTTATATATATAATAATATCGTTAATAATATCGGTTATAAATTTCGCCGATAACTTCGTCTACAAGCTTATCCGAAATATAAAGTCGATTTCGATTATTTCTGAAAATATAGTAGAAAAATTTATTATATATTCGGAAATTAATATCTAATATATAATATTCGTTATCTTTAATATTCAAATCTAGTTCCTAGATTTATAATATTATAATTATTTTAATCTATCGTTTATTATTAGCGTAGATCCTCTAAATATACTATTTAAATTTATCTATTATTTTAATAAACGTTATATAATATATCGGTATAATAATATCCGGAACGTATTAAAAGATATTTTTTTTATTATTAATTTTAGTATTTCCGTATAATACGTCTAAAATACTTTCTTTATTTTTAACCGGCGTATAGAAAACCTTCGTCTCGAATTATAATAAAGTATTAGAAACGATATTAGTTTTACCTATTTTAGGACGTAATTTAATATTAAAAGCCGAAAGATACTATAATATATAAACGAATTTTAGATTTAATTTATCGGTATTTATTATTTTAAATAAGGTCTATTTCGAAATTAAAATCGCTACCGAGTAATTAGTATATATAATTACTAGTAGCTTTTAAGAAAAATTAATAAAATAGCGAGCCTTTTTTACTATTTAGATAATTCTAGCGACTTCTAATTCGATAGACTAATAATTCCGTTCGGCGCTATTAAAATATTTATTTAGAAATATTATTAGCTATATTCTAATAGATAGAAAATCTTTATTAGAATCTCTTTTAATATAGTATATAATTACTATAAAGCCGAATTACTTTAATATATCTAAATCGATATAGAACTTCTTTATAGAATCGAAATAATAGAAGAAAATTAGTAGTTCGAACGCTATTTATAGTACCCGAAATAATTTCTTTTTTTCTAGAATAGGATTATACTTTAACTTCGTTAATTAGAATTTATATTTAAATTTTTTAAAGCTTTATCCGAATTCTTTTATAAATAAAATCTTCCTTTTTTATAGAAGTTCGGCAAGTAATATATATCCTATAATTATATAATATAGCTAGCTAACTATTCCGAGATAGATTTTTAAATTCTATAGATATTTAGAAAAAATCTTTTCCGAAATAACTTTAATTTTATCTTTTAAAGTAGTTATTCCTAGTATATTAACGCGTTATTTAAGTAAACGAACTAAAGGATACTCTATTAATAATTTAAAAGGCGCGAGACTAACTCGTTTTATTTAGAATAGAACGAAAATTTAATCTAAATATTTTAAATATTCTTTTAAACTATATAAAAAAATAATAATATTATTTATTTAGATTTTAACGAAATCTTTAAACGAACGAAATAGTTTATTAATCTAGCGCTATATATATAGCGGTAAGCTTTTATATCCTATAAACGTTATCGAAATTTATTTCTATCCGCGATAAAAAACTATAGTAAGCTTATAATAATTACGGTATTAGATTCTAAATTTATAAAACTATTCTATAACGTTAATAATAAAAATATAGAGATATTCTAATACTAAAGCGATAATATCCGTTTATAATAGAAGAAAATAACTATTTTTTTCCGTAATAGCGTTAAAGCTTCGGATATTAACTACTACTCGTTCCTTTTTTATACTATCTAGGAGATTCTTCTATACTACGAATATAGAATATATAAAAGACGTTAGCTATTCGAAATATTCTATCTTACTTTATTTATAGAATTTATTAAAGGTTTTATTAAATTTAATACGGTCCATATAGTTTAGATTATAAACTTTTAAAGGTATAGACTTTATTTCTTTTTTTAAATGTATTAGTATCTATTTTTTTTTAGAAATATCTACTATAATTTTATAATCGGTAAATATATTTTAGTATTTTTTAGTAACGGCGGCTAGCTATTACGCTATTAGTAGTTTATATTAAATTATAATACTATTAGATAGACGGTATTCTAATTTAGAATCTATAGATATAATAGAAGAAACTAATTTAGCGAATTCGATATTTTTAACTAAATTCGCGTTAAATCTCGCTGGAATTTTACTAAAATTTACTTTATTATCCGGGTAAAAAACGTTTTAATTTATTAGAAAATCCCGCGCGCTAACTATATTAGGCAATTCTAGACGATATACGATTTTATTTTATATAATTATAGCGGCAGCGAGTATCGCTATAGATTTAATAGCTATTTTTTTTACTAATTTTTTAATAGTATATCTAATAGTATTCTATATTAACTCTGCCGTAAGCGAAATTATATTAAAAGCGGCAGTATAGTATCTTTTATATCGATTTTCGTTAATTTTTCTAAACCGGATTCGTTTAGATAAAACTATAGGCGAGTAGTTTATATTATAGACGTTTACGAAGCTAAAAAAAGTATCGACTATATAGATAAAAGCGCTATCGTTAAAACTAATATTTATCTTCGGCGTTAACTTTAATTTAGGCTCGAAGAAGAAATTATAATTTCTAGGAATATTATTTTAATATTAAATTAGAATTCGGATTACTTTATTAGATTTTAATATAATATTACTTTAGATTCTAATAGTATACTTAAAGTTAGATATTTTATAAATATAAGATTTAAAGTTAACCTTAAAATTTTCGTAGCTGCCGATAATAATTTACTATTTTTAATAATCTAAAATTTTTACTTTCGGAATTAAAAGATCTATATCTAGTAGTAAATTAGTTTATAGATTTTTAACGATATAGATTTTCTTTATAAATTTTATAATAGCTGAATCGCTCTTTAGATAGAAGGTAAAAATAGCGAGTTTATCGGTTCGATAGATTTATTTATCTACGCTATAAATAGAAATCTTTTTTAGTAGTTTTTTAATTTTAATACCTTTTAAAATGAATTTTCTATCGACTATTAATAGTATATATTCTAAATTAGTATATACGGTTTTAGCGTTAGATATATCCGGACGGAAAATTAATAGAAAAAAGATATAATAGAAGCGTTTAAAGATTAAACTAGTTTCTATAATCTATTTAATATTTAAAGCGATTATACGAGGTATAAAAGTCTCTTTTTTACTAGAAAATTATTTATCGGCGATAAATATTTATATTTCGGCTTTATTACTTTCCGTATTTTAGTAAACGGTTTTAAAATACTTAAATAATTTATTATATAACTCGAATAAAACGTTATACTTCTAATATAAATATAAAACCTTCGATCTAATATCGATAAAGTTCTGGCTAATTTCTTTATATTCTGACTTCTTATAAGCTCTATTATAGTATTCGATATTATTATTATAAAGTTCAGCAGAACTATTACTATAATACTTATAAACGAGATTCTATTCGATATATTAGATATAAACTTCCTTTATAATAGAATAATCTTCGCTATATACGTCTTTATAAACTTCTATTTAATAGGTTTATTAAGGCGGAACTAGCGGTACTAAATATTAGAAATTTAAACCGAAATAAAGTTTTCTTTAGAACTAGTTATTATAAAATCCCTAAAGTCTATTACTATATACTAGCGTAGAGTTCTACCGTATTAGAAAGGAATTTCTTTATAGATTTCTTAATCTACTTGCGAATATAGGACGAAGGGAATTCGCGCCGTTTTAGATAAAAGGCGTTTCTAGTAGATCCTTTTTAATAAAAGGAAGCCGATATCTCTAGGAAGGCTAAAGAATCTACTAAACCGTAGAATACTAATATTCGTATCCGGAAAGACCGAAATTCAATATCGATTAGGGCCGAAATAAAAACCGATTCCCTATTTATTAACGGCTAGAATTATTAGGGAGTATTCCCCGGAACTACCGGAAGTAGTCTTTTTCTATAGTCTAGATTTCGAGTTTATAATTATCTATTAATCGAAAGAATATATTAATAATAGTCTTTTCTATTAGTTTAAAAATAAAGGTAGTACGAAAAGCAGTAGCGAGACCTATCTATATCTATATAATAATTTACTAAATATTAATCGTTTCGGCGATTTTTATAGCTCGAAGCCTGGTCTAACTATATTCGCAAGATTCGCGATAGCAGTTTATATTTTTAATAGTATACTTTTTTTTTATTTAGAATATATATTCCTTTTTCTATTAATAGTTTAAAGCGAATAATTAAGATATTAATCTATATATCGAGGTTTTTTATTAGATATTTTTTATTTATATCCGAAAGTTCGTTAGAATAATATTATAGAGTTTTACTATAAAGATATATCTATAGGTTTTTTTTTATTTTATTATTTAATCTAATAACGTTTTTAACTCGTTTAATAAAGATATAGACGTTATAGAAGTGAGTATCCTTATCTATATATTTAATATAAGGCCCGGTCTCGGCAGATTTATTATTATAGAAGGGGTAGAAGTAGCTAATATTGTATACGACGAATTTCTTATATTTATCGGCTTTAGTAAAGAACGTAGAAAGTTTAGGCGATAGTAAAGGCGTCTTTTTCCTCTATTAACTTTATTAGCGAAGTTCTATAAACTCTATTTAGATTATAATATTCTATTTCTCTAACTTTTTAAAAATTTATATTATTATAGAGTTAGAAATATAGTTTTATACCGTATTTAAGTTTCGATTTATATCTATTTTAGATAAAATAAAAAGGTCCGCTAGAATTTCGTTAATTATATTTTCCTTTTTTTTATTTTTAAAAGAGATTCGATAATTTACAAGAGTTTATATATATATAAAATCGTTCCGGAATTCGGCTATATTTTCTCTAAAGCGTTTAATAGCAGTTTATACTATAGCCCCGCTATTTAACTATTCGTCGAGCTATTTAGGCGATCGAAATAGCCGGAAGGATAATTTTATTTTAGCGTCTATAATATTATCTATTTCGGTCCTAAAAGATCTAGAATCGCTATAATTATTATATACGAAGTTTAATAAATCTAGTATATTCTAATACTAGTTAGCAGTATATTTAAAACCGATTCTATCTATAAATTCGACAAGCTGATACTCGAAAAGAATAGTACTATTATCGAGAAATAGGAGTAGCTTATCTATCGATATTTTAACTAATTAAAATCTAATTAATAAACCGCTTTATTTCTATTATACCTAAATATATAAGATATAATTAGTAAAAAATAGTAGTTAATTAGTAAATACTGCTAATAAAGTATATTTAAAAAAAATAGTTAGTATTTTCGAAAATAGAGATAACGTTACTAGTATAATCAATATTTAAAAATAGAAATTAATATTTATAAACGGTGAATATATTATATAGTACCTATAAATAAATTTTTAATTATTACTAATTATTATAGATCGATTTAAAATAATAATAAAAGCTTGATATTTTTATATAGATAGAAAAATTATCTATAAATAAACGAGTAAGGCTGAACGCTAGGCCTAATTAGATAATAAATCCCGCAGAGCTAATAAGCCGCGGTTAACGGGGCTTAGTCAGCGTATTAGTCAGCCGGTACTATCGGCCAGTATTTCTATATCCACTGAAATCTATATAAGTTCTAAATAGTTCAAATAGTTTATAATACTAACTTTTTTCTATAAAATTTCGACTTTTTTTTATATTTACCGTTTCTATTTATTTCTCGTCGCGAGAATTCTATCCCGCCGGCGGTATCTAGATTTCTATCTTTTAGGATAGATACTACTAGTATCCCGGCGGTAGTATAGATATTTACTATAATATCTCGTTCTACTACTATAATATCCCGTTCTACTACTATATTATATCTATCTTTCGATCTAAAATTTTTAGATAAAATTCGATAATTTTCTATATAAAATAGCTTATCGCTTATATATCGTTATAGAATCGGATAATATTCTATAAATTATAGTATTTTCTATTATAGAAAAATACGAATTCTATTTACTTTCGACTAGTACCGTTTATTAGATTTCGGACGATAGACTAGATAGATCTATTCCGATATATATATTAACTTTAGAATATCCGATATCGATAATCGAGTAATTTATATCTACTATTAAAATATCTTCGCGTAAATTAATATTTTTTTTATTTTTCTAGTTATTTCCGAAACCGATATAATCTTTTAGTAAATTGTTCTATATATTTAATAAATATAGTAATAGAAAGCTATATCGAATTACTTTTCTATATACTATTAAATAAAAAAAGAATTTATAATTATTTTCGATAGTTTTATTATAATTTCTACTAATTTTTTCGCCTATCTCCTATTATAATCTTTATTAACTTTATTATACGCAGTTTTAAAGGTACCGGAAATGTCCGAATTCTAATTTCTAGAAATTAAAATTACCGATATCCCGGCCTTTTAAATAGTCTCTTTATTAAATAGTCTAATATTTTTCGATACTTTTAATTTTATCTATAAATTTCTATAAATTCTTTTTTTAATAATATTAAAATAGATTACTTTTCCGGCGCTATTTCCCCCGCCTATAATAGAATAAAAAGACAGCCTAGAATAGAAATATATAGAAAAACTAGATCGGTTATATAAATATCGATATTTATAGACTAGAATAAATAATTTATATTATAGTAAATAAAGTCCTTGGTATTATAGATTCTATAAAATAATTTAAAAGAATTTATTAACTATAAATCTATTTCTAGATATATATATAATATATATATTCTATAAACGTCTAATATTTATAATTATAGTTTATTTTTATTAAATTTTACCTTTTTTATATATTTTTATTAGAAGGTTATTCTAATTATATATTTCGATAAATTTTTAAACACTTTTAAAATCTTCCTATAACTATTAGAAATTATATTCCTTTAGCTAATCAGTCTATTTAATTAGATATTTAGCTTTTAATTCCTCGTTTATTTTAGATTTTATAAATCTTTTATCTAAAATAGCTTCTATTTTCTATTTCTTTTTATTATTAATAAAGTCCGATAATAGATATTCTAGCAGTTTACTATTCTAGCGGCGATAGAACTTTTATAAAAAAAATATATAAAAGATATTATAGGTTTTTAATCTAATTAAAAAAACTAACCGATAAATTTAAAAATCTATATATTTTAAAATCCGATATAATTTTATAAATTTAAAAATAATCTTTTTCGATTATTTAAATTTTAGATTATTTATAAATAATAGTATTAAATTACGAATTTTATATTCTGTCGATTAATATTTTTTATTATAATATTTGGTCTAGTTTATTTAAACTTTTTTCTAATTTATATAGATCGATTTATATATCTTTTATAAGTTTATAATTCCTTCTTTACTACTAATACTTTTATATTTACTATTTTCCTCTTTACGGTATTATTTTTAACGCTTTCGAATATTATATCTAGGTTATAGTCTATAAACGCTTCGAAAAAGAATATTTTTATAATATAATATTCGCTAATATTATAGATAAATTTATCTAAAAATAGGAATTTAATCTCGTTTTTCTATTTATTATAAATATATATTCTTAGATAATATTCTAGTAATTAATTCTATCGTTTAATCTATCTATCTATTTAGAGATAGAATATAATATTTAAATAATATTTAATTTTTAAATAATAGTAGACTTCCGACTAGAATTTATTTATAAATAGCGAATTTCTATCCCTAATAATTTTATTAGAAATAAATTTTTTATACTAAAGTTTATCGTTAATATATTCTATAAAATTCTTCGTATTAATCGTTTTATAATAAAAAATATACCTCGCCATTTTAGTAAATCGATCGACGGCTATAAATATTGAATCTATTACGTTTTAAAAGTATTAAATAGATAATAATCTAGTAATAAAATTTATTACTAATTTTTTCTATAGATATATAAAATATTAAAAATAATAAAACTTTCTATATAGTTTATATCTATAGATTTTAATTTATTAATAGATATTATACGTTTCTATATATTTTTTAATATATTTAAATAGTTTTAGCTAGCTATAGCTGCGTCGAATAAACGATAATATCTACTAATATCTAAAATATCTAATTATAGAATTATTATAGTATTTTACTAGAAATTCTATATATAGTACTTTATTTTCGGGTATATATAAAGACTTTTTATAAAAGAAAAAGCTAGTTTTTATTTCTATATTTTATAGCCCGGCTTTCTTTTTTAATTTATATTAGATAATCTATAAACGCTTTTAAATATCGGCGTCCCGATTTTAAAATTAGATAAATATATCGCGTATACTAGGAATTACTTTATTATAAACTATTTTATTAATAGTAACCTTCTACGCCGTTTAATATAGGATATCTAGGCTATAGTATATATTTCTAGCGATAGAATTTATTCTGTTATTATATTTTTTATCGGAAATAATTATCGCTAATCTATTACTATTATTTTAGCGGCCTATTATATCTAAAAATAATTTCGATAAACGAAATATATCGTATCCTTTATTTAGTAGTAGAAAGTTAATTCTATTATCTTTAGAGTTTTCTAGGCGTTCTAGTTATACGCCTATATTAAGCGCAATTAATTTAAATTCTTTATATAGAAAACGGTCCGTTATTAGATTTATAGCTAGTAAAGTTTACCTTCCGCTAAAGTATAGATAATATTATCTAAATTTAGTAATTAATATTTTTATAATCCGGCTTTTTAGAAAGCGGATTAACTAGATTAGTTTTTTCTAGATAATAGAAAATATTAAAATCTATAGTAGCTATTTTAATAACCTAGTAATATTATTGAATATTAAAATTATTATAATCTATCTAGATCTTTATTATATATTTTACTCCTTCGAAATAATATTTCTATTACTCGAAAACTTTAATAATAGCGAGAAGTTCGGGATTATATATATTATAGTTATATTTAATAGAAATTATTTTCTTCGACAAGAATATAACTAAATACTAGCGACTATTTTTATTAGATCAAAATATAATTCTAGCTAATTCGATTCTAGAAATATTAGTTTTAATATAGATTTTATTTTCTAGATCGAAGTACTATAATATTCCGGTAGTATTAAAAATATATTTTAGTTTTTTAAAAGCCTTTTAGATTCCGATAATCTAATAAAACGGTTCTAACTTTTTTCCGGCTACGTTTCCTATAAATAGATTCGTTAGAAACGTTATAATCTAAAAATATTAGTAAATAAAATACCAGTAAAAATTTACGAACTTTAAAAAAATCTATACCTTTCGGTAAATTTTTAGAACCGACTATTTTTTAATAGTTACTATTTATTCTAGGTCTATCGAAATACCTTTAATAAATACGATAAAGCCTAAAGATTCTATATTTTCGATATTAAAAATATACTTTTTAAAGTTAAGATATAGATACGCGTTATAAAGCTTTTAAACGATTTATCTATTATATTTCTAATATTTTTTTTTCGAATTAAAAAAAATTAGAATATTATTTAAATAGATTATATAGTAAATATTAAATTGTTTTTTTTAAATTCTATTTAGATAAATTTAGAATATTATAGATATATTAGTAAAACTAAAAGGTATAATAAAGTATTTAAATTATCTATATTTTATATAAAACGCGGTTTTTTATTTATTACTTTTTTTAATTCTAATTCGATAATAGGTATCTTTAATATTATATTTAAAAAAGTATTTTACTTTTAATAGTCGATCTAGGATCTTAGAGATAAAAAGTAAAAGATAATAGTTTTTAATCGTTATTTTATTAAAACTTCTATAGTCGACGTATATATAAAAACTACTATCTTTTTTCGATACGAAAAGAATTAGAACTTCTATAAATAACGTTAAATAACGGATCTAGCCTTTCTTTAAAGTACTATCTAGATCATCTCGTAGTATATCGAGCTCGTAATTAGATAGGCTATAAATTAGACTATATAGTAGATTTCGCCTATCTAGTTCGATTATATAATCGGTATCTTTAAGTAGCGGTAAAAAATCTACTAAATATATATTATAAACTTCGATTTCCTTATATATAGATTCCGGAATCGATAGTTTAAACTATTATATATTTTTATTATTTTTATTTTTTTTAATACCGTTAGCTTCCGTCTATATAGTAGTATCGTTATTAGATTTTATATATACGGCGGTATCGATATTATATTTTATATATATAGCGGTATTCGATATTATATATATTAATTAATACTTCTCGGCCTATAATATATTAATAAAATTTATCGGTAAATTAATATTAAAGCGAGTTAACTATTTTAACCCCGTCTAGTTATTTTATATCGTTTTATTATAAATAGAAAATCGTTATTACTTTAATTCTAGGTCTATAACTATATATATTTAATATAAAGCTAATATATCTAGAAAGATACTATATTTATTAGTTATATCTAGAATATAAAATCGCGATATATATATTTCCCGACGGCTCTAACTATCTATTATTATTTAATTTAAGTTATATATTCTATAATAGGCAGTATACTAATTTCTAATCTATTAAAAATAGAATTTTATACCTTTTTATATAGATTCTAGATTGTATTAAATAATAAAAGATTAAGAAATAATATTAATCTAGAAATTTAGATCTAGGAATACTTTAATTCTACTATATTCTTTTACTAATAACTCGATAAATACTTTTATTAAGAAACCGTTCCTTATTTTAATTTATTTATTTTAGACTATTATTAAAGCTATAACTAGCTTTTTTGATTTTTTTAATAGTTAATATTACTAGAATTATCTTTTATCGTATTAATAGTAGATTTTTTAAAAGACCTATTACTATTACTATAAAAACTATTAGACTTCCGATTATTTTAACTTTAGTTCTAGTTTTTAGAGTAATTTTTAGATTGATAATATATAATACTATAAATAAAATATATATTAGATTTATTATTTAATTTATATATTCTAGAATTATTATTACTAATATTAGAAATATCTTTTCTACCGATACTATTTCGACTATTTTATAATCGGCTTTTCCGGTTTCGATTTTCGAATTTTCGAGAATTTTCTTTATTATATAAAAGTAGATAAGATCTATTAATAGAAAAATTCTACTACTAATCTGGTATTATTTTATTTATATTTTTCTATTAAATAGTCTAAACTATCTATTTATTATAGCTGATATTTTTTAATTTTATATTTTAAATATATATAGTATACTATAATTCCGGACGAATTTTAAAAAAAAAAAAATCGAATATTATTTTTCCGATAAAAGAAATAACTAGACTTTTAATAATATAAAAAAATTATAAAATTCTAGAATATTCTAGTCTTTATTCTAGATTATATAAAAATATTTCGACGCGGTATCTAATAAATAAAATTTAAAATCGGTAGTAAAATTTAAAAGAAAATCTATAAATTTAGTTTATAATATACTATTAAAAATATCTTTATTAATAAAAAATTCTTTTTTTTCGAATTAATAATTTAATTTCTAACTTTTAACGAAATTTTAAATCTATCGAATTTAATCTATTTAAATAGATAACGCGTCGGATTTATAGAACTAATTTCTATAGAATTCGATCTATTTATAGTAATTTTAAAAGGTTATTTTATCGCTATATTTTTTAGGTTCGTTAATTTTAAACTTTAATAAAATCTATAGCGTTTACGAAAATCTAATAACTAGTTTAAAAGAAAGTTAATTATTATCTAAAATATATTTCGTATCTATTATATAAAGAGCTTCTACTCTATAGCGTATTTTTAAAAGGATTTTTTTCTTCGCTACTATTTAAGTTTCTAAGGTTTAAAACTTTTTATTATTATTAGAATCGTCGCTATTATTTCTATTATTATTAGAATTATTACTACTATTAGGCGGCTAACCGGAATTAGAATTTCTAAAAGTAAAAATCTCTAAAAAAGCGTTTTTATTAGATTATAACTAATTATTAGGCGGCTGCTATTAATAGATTTTACTGCCGGAAATAGTATAGTTTTCTAATATACTAGCGATAAAATTACTATAAAATTCCGATTAGATTTTCTAGATAATAGAAAATAATCTAAGGTTTTTTTTATCGAACGTTTTCGGTATAGCCGGGTTATATTTATTAGGTTAATCTATAATATCTATAATCCGCGGCTTAATAGCTTTAGCGCTAGCTTAAAATAATCCTGCCTAAAGTATTTTACTATAGCTATAACTACTATAAATACTATACGTCGATATCGATAAAGTTATACTATAAATAATATATACCGAACTAAAAATATTTAAATTAATAAATTAGAACTATAAAGTAGATATATTTCTAAAATAGTATATAATTATAAACTAGACGAAAAGTATATTATAGAACTAATTTATACTCTAGAAAGCCTCGGATATAGCCTAGTAATAAGGGAAGAGAAAAAGTAGGAAAAGATCGAGATCTGACGTACTAGCGACGTTCTAGCGACTAGGCGGCGAGCCTCGTTTCCAAGCGTCCTAATTATATTTCCAAGGCCTATATGACGCGTCTGACGTTTTAAAATATTAAATAAAATATATAATCGATTTATATTATTTGAATTATTTATTATAATTAATATAATATATTTAAATTAATAATCGTTTATAAAAACTATAGTATTCGATTATCTAATATAATTATAAATCGAGTTAAATCTAATTTCTATCGGTTTCTATTTTATAATCCGATTCGATTTTCGGTTCTAATATTAGGAACCAATCTAAACCGTTTAGCGGATTAAATTAAACCGACTCGCTAAAACTCGAATCGAATTTTCGAAATATCGATAGAAATCTATACCGAAGTAGCCAGGCTATATTTAGTAATCAGAATTTTACTAGATAAAGTTTACGAATTTACGTGATATAGAATTTAATTAATTTTCAAATCGATACTAATACTATCTATAGTAAAAGATAGAGAAATTAATTTATATTAAATTAATAATTTAATTATCATTTTAATTTTATATCAAAGTTTCTATTAACTTTCTGTCAACTTTCTATCGATTATCTATTAATTTCTAGTTAACTATTAGTTTTTAATAACTAAATATAAATATTTTATTATATTCGAGTTTAATTAAATTATCAATTTATTTGATCTAGAGATCCTACGATAACTAGTAATTATTTTCAATTATTATTTAATTTGTATTTGAATCTTCTTTTATATAAACAGATAATTAATTTATAATCTATATTTAATTAATATTTTGTAATTTTCAATTATAAATCGACAAAATGTCGATATATTGTCGTAGGACAAACGGTTGCCATTAAGGTAACAATCTGTCTATTTTAAATCTACGTTAAATTCGTCGAAAACAGCTAGTTTTCGAGAACTAGTTTTAAATATTCCGAAAATAACGAATTAGAAGAAATCAAATAGTCGATTTCTATTTATATAGAATTCCGAATTAGATTTAGTTCGTTTTAACTAGCTGTTTTCAACGAATTGTCGATTAATTTCTTGTTAATATTCGTTTAACACTCGTTTAATATTTAATTAACTACGAGTTGATCTTTTAATTTTGAGTATTATTAGTAATCAAAATAAGCGAATCTATAAATTACGTGATTCTCTAGTTTAATTCGTCGATTCTAGAATTTTAACTTCTTTATAGAAGTCGTAAATTTCGAATAAAAATTTTAAAAAAAGAAGTTTTCATCGGAATTCGAACTTTACAATATTTTGCAATTTAATATTTAGAGTAAATAATTAGTATTTCACAAGAAAAGATATATAGAGTCACGTGATATAGAATTTAACTATCAATCTAATCTATACTAAAACTATTAATAGTTATAAATAAAGAAATTTGTAAATAGAAATTGAATATTTTAGTAACAAATTACATTTTTAATTAAATTTTCTATATTTCAATTTTCTATTAACTATTAGTTTTATAAAATTGTAATTTTATATTTAATTAACAGCAAGTTTAATTTAATTCTATATTAATTTAAATTAGAATTTTTATTAAAACTATTAGTTATTCAAAATATTTATGTATTTACATTTTTGTCTTTTTTGAATTAAATTAATAATTATTTAATATTTAACCTATATTTTATTTCTTATTAATTTTCAATTTTAAATCGATAAAATGTCGATTTATTATCGTAAAACAAGCGGTTGCTATTAAAATATTAATTAAAAGATTAATTTAATCTGATTCGAAGATTTTAGCGAACTAATCGACGAATAATCTATAGACTTTCTATAATTATTATCATTAGCCGAAAATTTTAATTTTAATTAAATTTACAAATCTCTAATTTTATTTAATAACGTTTTCCATTATTTTAATCTTTTTCGCTAGCGTTATATCGCGTTTTAAATCATTGTTATTATGGAATATTTTATCGATAGACGTATTATTACTATTATATTAATAGGATGGCCGTCGGGTCGGATTTCGAATCTAAATTAGCTAATTCGACCGGGTCGACCCGATTTAAATCGAGTTAAAAAATATTCCGATCCGATCCGATTCGATTCTAGATTAAATTCGAAAATTTAGATTCGACCTATTAAAACCGTTAAACCCGTTAAATTCTAATATAAAAATATAACTCTAATATCAAAATTATATTTATTTATTTAAAAAATTACTAGTTAATTAACTATATTAGCGAGAAAAATCTATATTATATTAAATATATTATCCCAGTATTTTATCTTTTTAAAAAATTGATTAAGTTTAATATTATATTATATATAGAAAGTTTAACGGATCGGATCGGATTTCTATTAGTTTGTATTTTATAATCTAATTTAATTTTTAATTTTTATATTAAAAACCGACTCGAATCGTTTAGTAGATCGAATTAAACCGATTCGTTAAATTTCGGGTCGGATTTTCGAAATACCGACGGGAATCTAACCCGAAGTAGCCAGTCTATTTATAGTTGTTTTTATTTGATTTTAATATCTTTACGTTTATTATAAAGATTTAATAAAATATTATAAATTTTTACGGATTGATATTATCTAATTTATACTTTAATTATATTTAATTATAGAAAATATAGTTTTATTATATTAATCTATTTCGGTTTAAATAATAAAAAAGTTTTTAACGTTGAAAATTCTAATATATACGCGATTAATTTAATAAATAGAAAGGATCAATTCGTTGTACTATATTTTAATAGTTTTAAACTAATTTCTTTAAATATATCGTTTATTCTATTTCTAGACCATATTAAAATCTTTTCGAAACATTGAATCTATTTAAATAATCAATCGACGTAGATATAATACGATTATATATTCAAAAATATTTTATATTATTTTAATAATAATTTTGTTTCGGGCGATGTTTTTTTAAAATCGTATTCTATTTTATCTAATATCGACTTTCATTTTTGTTATTTTTTTTTATTATTTTTTAATAATAAAATTTAGAAAATAAAATAAAATATCTATTTATTGAATAGATTATATATATATACGATTTAATCATTCGGATTTTTAATTGTCTTTTACGAATTAATACTAGAAGTACTATTCGATTAGATTACGTAATTATTTAGATTCAAATATTTATCGCGAATTCAATTTAGAATTCCCGAGGAAGCTAGATCTGGACTAAAACCCAGAGGGAAATCGTAGTCTATTTAACTTTAATTAATTTAATTCACTTCGATTAGAAACGGCTAGACCGAAATAATTTTCTAAATAATTTCTCTATAGAAATCGTATATAAATTTAATATAAAATCGATTTAGTCGTTTAAAACAATTTAAATATTAGATTAGCTTTCGAGGGATTCGAATCTCCGACCCGCTAGATTAACTCTGCTAATTGCGAAAAAGAACGCGGATCTATTAGACCTCTAGATAACGCAGTTTACTACTGCGTTATCTAGGCCAAATAGATTATATTTTTTTTATATAATTATAGAAAATCGTTGTAAAATCTAAATTTCGTTTAAAAGACTACGTAATAATTAGATACGAAAAATAAATCCATTAGATAATAGAATTAATTAATAGAAGGAAAAAATTCTTTTATATAGAGTTTTTATTCTGTTAAAGCCTCTAGTTACTAGCGCGTTTAATATCCGAATGATTTAACAGCCGTTTTATAGTATAGTATATCTTTTCGACTTTATAATTATATTTTTATATATAAATATTCGCTTCGAATCTTTATATTATATCTATAATTTAAATTTATATAATATAAATCAGATATAATATTGAAACGGATTATTTATCTTTATATTTTTATAATTGAATCGCTTTTTAAATTTTATATTGAATTTAACGCAAATTTAAATATATATCAATTATTAATAAAATATATATATATATATTTTTATTCGTATTTAATTTATTTATATTTAGTCGTTTATTTTATAGATATATTTTTATAATATTTATTTATATTTTCAATTTTTAATTTTTTATATCGTAGTCTTTTAATATAAATAGTATATATATCTTTTATCTATAATGATATAACTTTTTTATAAACTTTTTAATATATTTTTATTTATTTTATATCGAGATTCCGCGTTATTTACTTTTAATATACGATTTAGAAAATATATATTTCTATATTTCTATATATATTTTTTATAAATTATTTTAATCGCGTTTTTTATATTATCTTCTTTATTATAAACATTTTTCCTTTATTTATATACGAGAAATAGACGGAAATCGAATAGATTTATTATATAGAAGATATATAACCTATCTAAATATTTAGAAAATTTATATTTCTTACAATTTATATTTTTTACAATTTATATTCTTCTATATTATTTAATATATAGTAAAACTAATTATAGATATAATAAAAGTATTTTTATATCGAAAAATAGCTATTATTACTTTAAATCTATATAAATACAAAATAACCTATATACTATATTAATAGCTAAATAATATAATTTTAGAAATTATTATTTTAATAGAATATCGAATTTAATACTATTAATAAATATTTTTATTTTAATTCGAGTTAGAAACTAATAATTAGAAATTTTTTAAACGTTAAATAGAATATAAATATTATTTTAATCGCTATTATATATATAAAAAAGACGCGCCTTGACTAAAATAGTAATTTCTAATATATAACGTCGTTCGTTTTCCCGAAATTTTCGATATAGAGTTTATAATTATAGAATAGCGCTATCAATTAATTTTCTAGATTATATTTGTTATTATTCGAATAATCTTTTTATAGAAAAATAAATCGCGGTAAAATTTAATTGGATCGATATTACAAGTTATTAAATAAATTTAGAGTATATATTATTTTAGATTTTCGGCCCTACTACTTTTATTATTAACGCGTTATAAAATTTTTTATTTAGTTTCTATCTACGTACTATCGATATATTTATCGATTCTAATTTTTTTAAATTATATATTTATAGTAGATATATATTTATTTCGGTTTTTAATTTTTATATATAATTTTTAATTCGGTTCCAGTTTTAGTTCTAGCTCTAATTTCCATTTTTATTTCTATTTCTATTTCTATAAAACGCTATATTGTTTCATTCGCTAGATTTTCGGACGTTATATCGATTAATATTTCTTTAGTAGAAAAATTTAAAGATAAAGATAAAGATAAAAATAAAAATAGAGAAAATATTATTAGCAATTTTATAACTCGCGAGAATAAATTCGTATTTAATAATTTCTTTAATAAATTAAATTTTAATATTTTAAAATAGTTTAAAATACACGGTTTCTTTTTTAAAAATAGAAAATAGAATTTTTTCTAAAAAAATTTTAATTTCCTATATCTTTTTACCTTTTACTAAAATAGACTAGAACATCGAATTTCTATTATCTCGCGAATATTAGGATACTAATAACGATATATAAAAAATAAAATAAATAGTTTTAAATAATTTCGGTAAATCTAATTTATATATTTATAAATTAATATTTTTTTATAATTTTAAAGGATTTAACTATTTATAATCAAATTTACTTTTAAATCTAAAAGTATATATATTAATATACCGGAAATAGATTTTATTTCTTTAAATAAAAGATAATTTTCATTAATAGCTATTAAATTATATTTTCTATTAGTTTACGCTATTTTATTATAAGGTTTTTAAAATTATTTTTATTATTTTATAAATAAATTTTTATTCTATAGTTAGAAACGCTTTCTTTTTAGAATTTCTATTGTCGAAAATCTAATTTAAATAAAGTATATAATTTTTTAGAAATTTATTTACACTATTATTAATAGATACGTATTTACTATTATTATATACAAATATCGCTATTAGAAGTATTTTAAACTAATTATTCGACTGGCCGTCGGATCGGATTTCGAATCCGGATTAGAAAAACCGATTCGATCCGAATCGGTTCCGAATTTTCTAGATATCGAATTAATAGATTTTCGGTTTTTAGTTTATAATCCGATCCGATTAAAAAATCCGCTAAATTTATATAACTCGTATAATTCTAGTAGAAAAGCTATACGAATAGTTTTAAAAAATTCTAATTAATTAACTATACTAGTTAAAAAGATACTATTGAAACTAAATATATAATCTAAATGTTCTACTATTAAATATATTCAATTATTTAAATTGTTAATATATCATACTTTTTATAAAGGTTTAATAGATTTCTATCGGATTTTCGGTTTTGATCTAGAATCGACCGTTTAATAAATCGAACCGGTTCGATTCGCTAAAAAATCGGGTCGGGTTATAGATAGTCTGGCCACTTCGGTACAGGTTCCTGTCGATATTTCGGAAACCTAACCCGAGTTTTAATAAATCGGTCTAATCTAACTTAATTAGCGGTTCGAGTCGATTTCTAATATTAGAACCGAAAATCGGATCGAATTATAAAGTAAAAATCGATAGAAATCCGATTCGACCTAATTCGTAATTATATTAGATAGTCGAATACTAGTAATATAAAACCGTAGTATATTTTATTTAATAATAAACTAAAGAATATTTGATTTAATTTAATCAATATATTTTTTGATTTCTTTTTAAAAAGAATTTATTTTTTAAATAATATTCTATCTTCTAGTTATACTCGATTATATATATCTTTGGACTTTTTTAAAAAAATTTCTATTTTCAAATCTATGGTATAGTTATAGTATTTAATTATTATTATCTACTTTATTTATTCTAGAATTATTTAGGCTCGATTCTATCGATAAATTTTCTTTATAAAATTAAAAGTCCGTTCTATTTCTATTAAATATATTAGATTAATAAAAATACCGCGAGCTATTTATATTAGTTTTAGAAAATTCGAAATATTATTTTTTTAAAATATTTAATATAAATTATCTTCGGTAATATTAGTATAAAAATATCGATTAGCTTCCGAAATAGCTATTTAAATACGCTAGAATTATCGAAAATTAATATTTAAAATAGATAAAATAGGCTTTAGATTAATTAGTAAAAGTATAATATATTATCCTTTTATATTACTATATTTTTTTCTATAAACGGATTTTAGATTTTAATAGATTAATAAAAACTTTATAGTATTTAGTAAAATATTTTTTTAATTCGGTCCGATATCTATTTTTATATTTTAAAAAATTTTTTATTTTTTTATTATTATTTTCTTTATTTCAGTTTTAATAAAAGCCAAACTTTATAATAGAACCTAAAATATTTATAAAATAATAAATAAATCTATTTTTACTTTTACTATAAAAGTAGTATTTTATAAATATTATATTAATATTATTATAAAGTATTAGTATTATTTCTTTATTAATATAGTTCTATAATCGAACTATTTTTTTAATTTTAAAAGTTAATCGAAAATAGTTTTATAAAACTAAAATATTAAATAAACTCTATTATTTATAGTTTTTAAAACTAATAAAGTAATCTTATAGTATAGCCGCCGTATACTATCTATAAAGAAAAGCGAATACGATTTATTTATATTAAAAGTAATCTTTTATATTTATAGGTTTTAAGAGTTTTTTTTTATAAATCTATTTATAAAATATCGTAATTAATATACCCGACGAATTATAAAATATATCGAGCTCTATCGAATATAGATATCTTAAATTATATTCCTAGATTAGAAATTAGGATCGATTCTTTCTTAGATTTCTTTAAAGCGAAGTTTATATTAAGAAGAGATAGAAATATAAACTATAATAGTATAAATCTAAAAAAGATATTATTCTATTTCTAAATTTATATTATCTATATAAATTATTCTATTTATAAATCTGGATAGACTAGTACTAATATTATTAATTTATTTATTATTTAATTCTTAGAAAAAATTATCGCTAATTTCTTATAATCTATCAGTTTTAATAAAACTTTAAGCTACTAGACTAATTATATTAACTAGATAAAATAGAAAATTTTAGATTCGATTCTATCAGTCATTAAATTAAGTAAAAGTTTTTTTAAATTCTTTTTTTTATATACTATTAGAATTGGTATTATCGGTAATAATATTTAAAAGCTTCTATCTAAGCTAGAAAAACTCTAAAAGTTTTAACAGTTTCTAATATTATAAACGACTAGAATAATTAATAGAAAAGAATATAAATTTAATTAGATTCTTTTAAAATTAATACTAAATATTAATATAGTATACGAATATTTCTAAATACGCGATCTTTTATAGATTTAACTAGATATCTAATATAAAGGAAATACGTTCTAAAATTTTTAAATTAGATTTAATTTACTCGCGGATAGTTTTATAATCGTCGAAAATAATTTACGTAAATTATATATAGCCGATAAACTTTATATCTAGATAAAGTATTTATAGTGGTTATTTAAATTTTATATTTTCGATGTTCCGAACTAGTAGATTTAAATCTAAGAAGATTTTATATAGATATTTATTCTATACGGTTTAGTTAAAAGTAGAATTAAATTAAATATAGCTTTTTTTCTTTAATTAAAATTTATTTTATTTTTATCTTTTTATATTACTATTATCTATTTACGCGGATAAATATTACTTTAATAAAAGACTATAAATTACGTCGTTAAATTTTTTAATAAACTAAAGAGTTAAAATATTTCTTTATAGTTAATATATTAGAAAAATTAAAGGCTATAAAATAGTCGAAAATTTTAAAATAGTTTTTATATATAATTTTAGAAAAACTATCTACTATTAAAATTTAATAGATAAAATTCCTCGTATATACGATAATATTTCTAATAATACCGGTTATAAACTTCGCCGATAACTTTGCCTGCGAATTTATCCGGAATATAGAATTAATTTTAGCTATTTCTAGAGATATAATAGAAGATTTCGTTATATATTCGGAAATTAATATTAAATATACGAAATTTATTATTTTTAATATTAGAATCTAGCTTCTAAATTCGTAATATTATAATAATTCTAGCCTATCGCTTGATATTAGCGTAGCTTTCTTTAATATATTATTTAAACTCGTTTACTATTTCGACGAGCGTTATATAGTATATAGATATAACGATATCCGAAATATATTAGAAAATATTTTTTTATCGTTAATTTTCAAACTTTTGTATAGTATATCTGGAATATCTTCTTTATTTTTAACCGAGACGTAAAAGAGCTTCGTTTCGAGCTAAAATAGAATATTTAAAATAATATTAATTCTATCTGCTTTATAGCGTAATTTTATATTAAAAGCGGAAAGATACTATAATATACGAATAAATTTTAAATTTAGTTTATCTACATTTGTTATTTTAAACGAAATCTATTTTAAAATTGAAACCGCCGTTAAATAGTTAATATATATAATTACTAGTAGCTTTAAAAATAAATTAATAAAATAGCGAGTTTTCTTTACTATCTAAACGACTCTAGCGATTTCTAATTGGATAGGCTAATAATTCTATTCGGCGCTAATAAAGTATTTATTTAAAAGTATTATTAGCTATACTTTAGTAGATAGAATTATTTTATCGGGATTTCTTTTAATATAGTAGATAATTACTATAAAGCCGAATCATTTTAATATATCTAGATCGATATAGGGCCTTCTAGTAGAATCAAAATAGTAGAGGAAAATTAACAGTTTAAATACTATTTATAGTATCCGAAATAATTCCTTTTCTTTTAAAATAGAATTATACTTTAATTTTATTAATTAGAATTTTTATTTAAATTCTTTAAAGCCTCGTCCGAATCCTTTTATAAATAGAATCTTTTTTTTCTATAGAGGTTCGGCGAGCAATATATATCCTACGACTATATAACTAAACTATTTAGTTATTCCGAAATAGATTTCTAGATTCTATAAATATTTAAGAAAAGTATTTTTCGAAATAGCTTTAATTTTATTCTCTAAAATAGTTATTTCTAATATATTAACGCGTTATCCGAATAAATAAACTAAAGAATATCCTATAAATAATTTAGAAAACGCGAAACTAATTCGTTTTTTTTAAAATAGAGCGAAAATTAAATCTAGATATTCTAAATATTTTTCTAAACTATACGATAATATAATAATATTATTTATATAGATTTTAACAAAATCTTTAAACGGACGGAATAGATTATCGGTTTAATACTATATATATAGCGGCGAGCCTTTATATTCTATAAATACTTTGAAGTTTATTTCTATCTATAATAAAAAACTATAGTAAAGTTATTATAATTTTAGTATTTAATTTTAAACTAATAGAACTATTCTATATAATTAACAATTAAAATATAAAAATAGTCTAATATTAAAACGATAATATCTATTTATAGTAGAAGAAAATAACTATCCGATTTCGTAATAGTATTAAAGTTTTATATTTTAATTATTACTCGTTTCTTTTATACTATTTAGGAAAGTCTTTTATATTATAAAAATAGAATATATAAAAAATATTAATTGTTCGGAATATTCTATTTTCTTTTATTTATAAAATTTATTAAAAATTTTATCTAATTTAATTGAATTTATATAATTTAGAATATAAATCTTTAAAAATATAGATTTCGTTTTTCCTTTTATAAATATTAGTATCTATTTTTTTTTAAAAAATATTTATTATAATTTTTTAATCGATAAGTATATCTTTATATTTTTCGATAACGACGGCTAGTTATTATACTATTAGTAGTTTACTATAAATCGTAATATTATTAAATAGACGGTATTTTAATTCAAAATTAATAGATATAGTAGAAAAGATAAATTTAACGAATTCGATATTTTTAACCGAATTTACGTTAGAATTTTATTAAAATTCGCTTTATTAACCGGGTAGAAAACGTTCTAATTTATTAGAATATTCTAAATACTAATTTTATTAGATAATTCTAGACGACATACGTTTCTATTTTATATAATCCCGATAGCGGCGAATATTATAGTAGTTTTGCTTTTTTCGCTTGAATTTTTAATTACGTATTTAGTAGTATTTTATATTAATTTTATCGTGAGCAGAATTATATTAAAAGTAACGGTATAGTATCTTTTATACCGATTTTCGATAACTTTTCTAAATCGGATTCGTTTAAATTAAACTATCGGCGAATAGTTTATATTATAGATTTTTACGAAGCTAAATAAAATATCGCCTATATAGATAAACGCCCTTTCGTTAGAGTTAAAATTTATTTTCGGCGTTAATTTTAATTTAGATTCGAAAAAGAAATTATAATTTCCGAAAATATTATTTCGATATTATATATAATTTTATATAAATCTATTAGATTTTAAAATAATATTAAATTAAATTTAAATAATACGTCTAAAATTGGATATTCTATATATATATATATATAGGATTTAAAATTAACTTTAAAATTTTTATAACTGCCGATAATAATTTACTATTTTTAGTAATCTAAAATTATTTTTTCCGGAATTAAAATATCTATATCTATATCAGAGTTTTCGAAAAGTGGCCCCGGGGGGCCCTAGGCTAGCTCTAGGCGCCTAGGATACCCCGGGCTCCTCTAATAGTTTTCTAAGTTTCTAGAACTACGTTTATAGTATATATTTATAATATAGGAAAAGATTTAACAAATGTTAGCTCGGCTACAATATAGGCTATATAATATACGCGCTAGTAACGGCGCTAGACTTTACGCGTATAGAAATTCCCGGTTTTATAGGTTTTTTTAAATCCCGATCTAGTTAGTATTGATCATTCGTTCTATATAACGTTAGCGAGTAGACGCCGCTAGCGTAGCTATATAAAAACTTTTATTTTCGACGATAGCTAATATTATTAGCTATTTAAAAGCCCTAGAAAACCCGGGGCGTTCTAAGCGTTTCTAATAATTTTCCGGACGTTTTAAACTCCCGGAGACCGTCCGGGTCTACAGGACCCCTATCAAAATTATAGGGCTTTCAGAACCACTTTTCGAAAATTCTAATATAATAGTAAATTAGTTTATAGATTTTTAACAATATAGATTTTTTTTATAAATTCTATAATAGCTAATTCGCCTTTTAAATAAAAGATAAATACAGCGAATTTATTCGTTCGATAAATTTATCCGTCTACGTTATAAATAGATATTTTTTTAGATAATTTTTTAATTTTAGTAGCTTTTGGAATATATTTTCTATCGGCTATTAATATAGTAAAACTAAAATTAATATATACGTTTTTCACGTTAAATATATCCGGACGGAAAGCTATTAGAAAATAATATAATAGAAACGTTTAAAAATTAAATTAATTCCGGTAATCTATTCGTTATTTAAAGTAATTATACGAAATATAGAAATATTTTTTTTACTAGAAAATTTTTTATCGGCGATAAATATTTATATTTTAGCTTCGTTATCTTCAATATACTAGTAAATAGTTTAAAAATATTTAAATAATTTTATTCTATAATTCGAAAAAGGCGTTATATTTCTAATATAAATATAAAACTTTCGATTTAATATTTACGAAATTCTAGCTAACTTTTTTATAGTCTAAATTTTTATAAATTCGGTTATAATATTCGATAACGTTATTATAAAATTCGGCGGAACTATTACTATAATATTTATAGACGAAATTTTATTCGGCGTATTAGATATAAGTTTTCTTTATAGTAAAATAGTTTTCGCTATATATATTTTTATAAACTTCTATTTAGTAGATTTATTAAAACAAAATACTACGTCCGTAATTCTATAAAAGTACTAGCGACGGATTCGTTTAACGAAGAACTAATTATCGCAGGGCCGCGTTAGCTATCTAGGCCGCCTTTATAAATCGGTACTAAGTATCTACGGCGATCTTCGGCTATAATAGTTATTTTTATCTATATATATCGTTCCTTATTTCTATTAGATAGTTTCTTTCGTTAGCTATTAATATTATTACTAAATATTGCTCCCGTCCCTTTTATATAATTATCTATATAATAATAATACCTCGTAGTATTATAATTTTACTTTTACAACTATATAAAACTAGTTACAATACTCTATACTAGAATTCTTTTATCATCTTCCAGTTCGGACTATATCTATAGCTATAGCTAAACTCGAATATAACGTTTTCTAATATATAAAGACGTTGTATTTTAATTAGATTGGCTACTTCGGGTCGGGTTCCCGTCGAATTCTATAACCCGACCCGATTTTTTAGCGAGTCGAATCGGTTCGACCCGCTAAACGGTCGGGTCCGGATCGAACCTAAATCGAATCCGGATATCTACTAAGCTTTCTATATATAGTATTATCTTATATATTATAATATATTAAATATATATTCTAGATAATATATTAAACTGTTATATTTATATTTACTAAAATCTTTCTAGCTAGCGTAGTTAATTAATTAGAATTTTTTTAAATAAACCGATATAATTTTTATACTAGAGTTATACTTTTATACTAGAGTTTAGCGCTAAGATTTCGTTTTAGCAGGTCGGGTCGAATTAGTTAACCCGGGTTCGAAATCCGGCCGAATCGAGTTACGTTTTCGTCTAACCCGATTCGAGTCGAATCGGATTAGTTAACCCGGGTTCGAAACTCGACCCGACGGCCAGTCTAATTTTAATAATTTACTATATTAGTTTTATTCTCCCGTTCTATAAAACAAAGCGATACGTTTAAATTAATAATATTAAATATCTATAAAAGAGATAAAGGTTTTTTAAAACTATAGTTTATCTAGATAAATATCTACTTTTTATTATTTATAAACCAGTTTCCGAATAAAGTAGTTAAAATTTTATTTATAATAATTTATTTAGAAAAAATAGCTTTTAATTAAATATAGTTCTATATAGAAGACTATTCTAATAATTCGAAAAATTAAAAAGAAGATAAAATATTTTAGATCGTTTATAACTTTAGTAATTTAATTATAACTATAAAAGAAATCTTCGGTAATAATAATAAAAATAGAATAATAGAAAGAAAACTAATAGTTCTAAAATAGTAAAAGTCGATAGTTATCTATACTATTTAGTTTAAAATATTAGTTTATAAAACGGACTAGGAAGATTTAGCTTTAAAAATCTACTTCTATAAAGAATTTAAAAATAGAATTAAAAAAACTATAATAGTAATCGAAAAACCAGATTCGCTAGCTATATTTATTAAACTAATAAGATAAATCGATACTAGATAGTATAAATAATATATAAATAAATAGGCGTTTAATAAAATAAAACCTATTAAAAAATAGTTTAAAGGAAATCTAATAGAATTCGATACTATCGAAACTAAAAAATCGCGGATTAAAGTTTATTATTTATATAAAAAGACAAAATACTTTAAAAGAAATTATCTAACTAAAGAGATAATAGAAAAAACCGAATATTAATTTAAAATAATAGAAAAATTATTTAAAAGAAAAACTAGAAAATATATAAAAGAAAGTTAGATAGCCTGCTATAATAATAATTACTTTATCTGTCTATTAGATAAAAAAGAGTCGAGATAATATTCTATAGAATTGAAATAAATAAAAAAAGTAAAAAACTCGATTATAGAATTTAAACTATATAATACGGAAAATTTTTTTACTATAGCGTTTAAAATTAAATTTAGAAGTTATTAAAAAATAGCTCTCGTAAATAGAAAATAAAAAAATTAAATTATAAAAAGATTATATAACTAAATTAAAAAATATATCTAAAAATATCTTTAAAAAAATAATAGAATTATAGAAATCGAAATTAAAATAAAAAATAAATTTATCGGAATATTAAATTTTATATTAATTAATAGTCTAAAATAATAGATTATTTTCGGAAATAAATAAGAAAAATTAATTTTAGAAATAATAGCGAAAGAAAGTACCGTAGATAGAAAAATAGAACTATAAATAATATATCTTCTAGTCTATAAAAATCTTTTAAATAAAAAATATAATATAACGTTAAATATAGACTATAAATAAATACGGAACCTGGATATAAAATTTAAAAAAAAAGGCGAGGTATAGAAGATAAATATCTAAAAGAAATACTATGATCTACTATAATAATTAGCAATAAAATACAATAAAAACTAAAAAATAATCTAAAAACTCTAGATAGATTATATAAAAAACCTCTGCTATAATATTATTAAAGAAAGAAAATAAATTAAATGTAATATATACTAGATATATAATTTAAATATAGAAGAAAAAACGTCAATTCCTATATTAAATATTTAATTAGAAAATAAAATATCTGGCTAGTTTCTATTTTTTTATTATAGAATAAAATAGTAGTTAAAAAATAAAAATTAGCCGAAATAATAGAAAACTCGGACGTAATTTATAATATCGAAATATAATCGTTAGAATCGAAAAATAGGATAAATAAATCTTTTATTAAATATTCTTTTATTACTCTATTATTTCTAAAAACTAGAAAAAGTTATTTTCTTTTAAACACCGATTATTATCTTTATTATTTAATTAGGTACTAATTCAATAGACGTTTTATATACGGCTAGTATATAAATACCGGAGGAATAGAATATAATAAAATCGTCTAATTTATAAAAACGAGAAAGAATAAATTATTTCTAGATAATATAATTACTTTTATATTTTTTAAAAGCGCGATAATATTTAACAAAATATTTTTACTTTCTAAAAAGCCGGCGGAATTCCGACTTTTAAATAAAATAGTAATTACGAATTTCCTTTTTAGAATTAAAAAAGGATTTAATATAATAACGTGTTTCGGAATATTCTTTTATAATATTTTTAATAATAATTTTAATATTAAAACGAAGTTTACTTTTTTTTAAAGTTCGAAACGATTCCCTAGATACGAATAGTTAGAAAAAAGAAAAAAAAATAGAGTTAAAAAAAGTATAGATAATATTGGAATTAGAAGATATAAAATCTTTAAACCTATATATATTTACTATAAATATTACTATTAACTTCCATTTTATATTCTTTCAAAAGATTACGAGTATAACGGTTATAAAAAAAGATATAATAATATCTTTCGTTTAAATATAACGAAAGAATTTTAGATAGTTTTCTTTTCGGAACTATATATTAAAAATATTATAATAAAAATAGAGAAAAAAAGATAAATATAGGCCTAATATATCCCGTAAAATAAAAGCGTTAGGTAAAAAATAATATAAAAAAGATCGTATTATATCCGTAATTCTATATAAATACTAGTAACGGATTAGTTTAGTAAAAAACTAATTATCGCAAAGCTATACTAGCCGTCTAGACCGCTTTTATAAAGTCGGTATTAAATATCTATAGCTATTTTCGATTATAAAAGCTATTTTTATTTATATATATCGTTTCTTATTTCTATTAAATAACTTTTTTTATTAGTCGTTAATATAATTACTATATATTATTCCTGTTCCTTTTTTGTAATTATTTATATAACGAAAACGTTTTATAATATTATAATCTTACCTTTATTGCTATATAAAACTAGTTACGATATTTTATACTAGGATTCTCTTACTATTTAGTAGTTCGGACTACGTCTACAGCTATAGCTAGGCTCGAACGTAACGCCTTCTGATATATAGGGACGCTATACGGAACGAAATATTAGAAATTTAAACGGAAGTAAAATTTTTTTTAAAATTAATTATTATAATATCTCTAAAATCTATTACTATATTCTGGCCTATTATTCTATTATATTAGAAAGAAATTTACTTTATAGATTTTCTAATCTATTTATAAATATAGAACGAAGAAATATCGCGCCGTTTTAAATAGGAGGAACTCTAGGTAGGTCGCTTTTAATAAAAAGAAGTTAGTATTTCTAGAAAGGCTAAAAAGCCTATTAAATTATAAAACGCTAATAGTTATATTCGGAAAAATACGGACTAGATATAGATTAGTATATTATATTTTCTAGTACCAGTTAAAATCGGAATAGAAACGAATTCCCTAATTATTAATAGCTAGAATTATTAGAAAACGTTTTCCGAAATAACCGGAAATAGTTTTTTTCTATTATTTAGATTTCGAATTTATAATTATCTATTAATCGAAAGAATATATTAATAGTAGTTTTTTCTATAAATTTAAAGATAAATATAGTATAGAAAGAAATAGCGAGGCTATTTTAGATCTATATTATAATTTACCGAATATCGATTATTTTAGTAATTTTTATAGCTCGAAATCTAGCTTAGATATATTTATAAAGCTCGCGATAACGGTTTATATCTTTAATAGTATATTTTTTTTTATTTAGAATATATATTCTTTCTTCTATTAGTAGTTTAAACGAACGATTAAGGCGTTAATCTATATATCGAGGTTTTTTATTAAATATTTCTTTTCTATATCCGAAAGTTCGTTAAAATACGATTATAGAATTTTACCGCGAAAATATATCTATAGATTTTTATTAATTTTATTATTAGATCTAGTAATATCTTTAACTCGTTCGGTAAAAATATAGATATTATAGAAATAGATATTTTTATCTATATATTATAACGAGATCAAATATAGATAATAATTGGAGTCATCGAAGTTGATTGTTCTATAGAAAAGGCCTGCGGGTATAAAAGGTACGTGCCAAAGCCGCTATCTAATCTAGCGAATCGTATTAAATCTAATCGGATAATTTATTATATACCGTTCGGCCTTATAAAAGCTTGCTCTATAATAAATACCCTAAAAAGAAAAAAAGGTATCGTTTTCGATACTATAACGAGCGCCGGCGAGAAGCAGACGGTTATACTATATAGAAACTATAGTAACCGTATCGGAGTTTTCCTAGCAGCTGGACTAATACCTCTATAATAACTCTAAGCTAATAACTATATAATATATTTTCTAAACTCTTTTTCGATAACTATAACGTAATTAGCGGCGGCGGCGAGTTTACTAGCTAATAGGACAATATATATTAGCGCTAACGAGATAGTTTCGGAGGTAAAAGCGTAGAAGGCGTAGTAGGTATAGTAGAGAAGGCGGAAGCTACGAAGTTCGATACGGAACTAGTAGAACTAGCGGAAGCGTTTACGTAATTTAATTTGGAAACAGCTAATTAGCTAGATTTTATAACGTTTAATAGAAGCTAAATTAGAGCTTTTAAATCGAGTTTTCTAATTGGCCGGTTTGATTTTAAACAAGTATTACGTAACTATAATAAGCCAAATTTATTAAACAGCTGCGAAATCGTTATATAGGCGCGTTTATAAAATAGTAGATAGACAGATAGAGATTTTTCGTATTGAACAATGGTTTTAGTAAGGGTAGAAAGTGCTGGGGCAGAGATTTCTCGATAATATAAAGGGGTAGGTATTTGCGGAGGTATTATAGAAGATAATTAAGATTGGTTTTTAAATACTGGAACTGTTTTTGGTACAGAAATTGGAGTACTATATGGAGATGGAAGTGATTTAAGTTTGAACGATAGAGAAAGAGATACCGAAGGAGCGGAATAAAACGTCCCGGTCGTTTTCTTTATATAAAAGGCTTCGATATATCTATAAAGTTAGCTATTAGAGGAAAACCTCTCTGGGTAACGTTTATATTCGTAGGAATACTGGAATCTAAAGGCGGTTTACAGTTAGTTAATCTCCGCGAAGACTTTCTGCTTCGCTTTCTCAGCTCGCTATTTTAGCTACTGCTGCCTAAAAAGCTCTTTATACTCTACCTTTTAAATTTATTACTTTACTTTCTCCGTTTATTTTTATTTAAACTTTTCCGCTTATTTATACTCCGTTTATATCTCTTTTATCTTAAGAAATAATACTCGTTTATAGAAAGGAACTTTATCGAGATACTTTTAGAGAGAATCTCCGTAGATATACAGGTCCTATAGCTTTTTATAGACGAGGCGATATTTAGGATAGCCGATTACTTAGAGATATCTTATAGTTCTCGTAGAAATAAAGCCGCCGTTAATAACTTCGGATTTACTAGGCGTTTAATAGAGCTACCAGCCAAGCTTATCGATAAAGATTTAATTAATTAACGTTATATTAAAAGGCGAGAGGACGGACTAATCTTTACGTTGATCCCGGCGAATTTAGCGTATATTTACTAGAAAGAAATAGGGATTCCGAGTAAGAATTTAGTATAGAGGCCTAGAATCTCGGTAGAGGAGGTCTAAAGGACTAGAGACTATACCAAACAGCGTAGAAGATATAGGTAAAATTTACTAGGGGCTCTACGGGAGCTAGTAATACTGTAGAAGTAGATAGAGATACCGGTCGGCAACTGAGTATTTTTATTAGCTATTCAGCAAGTAGAAGAACTAAAGGTCCTACGATAGATAACGTAGAAGAATCTAAATATCATTATTACTACTATTTATTATAACGAGGTTAAATATAGATAATAATTAGAGTTATCGAGGTTCATTGTTTTATAGAAGAGGCCTGCGGGTATAAAAGGTACGTACCAAAGCCGCTATCTAATCTAGCGAGCCGTACTAAATCTAATCGGGTAATTTATCACATACCGTTCGGCTTTATAAAAGTTTGTTCCATAATACTATATATTCGATATAAAGCCCGGTTTCGGCAGATTTATTATTATAGAAAGAGTAGAAGTAGTTAATATTATCCGCGACGAATTTTTCGTATTTATTAATTTTTAAAAGGAATATAAAATGTTCTAGTAAAAGTATTTTTTTTATCGCGAAAATCTTTAAATTCTATCTAGATTACTATATTTTTGTTTTAAATTAATATATTTTAGTCCTCTAGTTTTTCGAGAATACGTACTATAATAAAATCTATACTACAGCTTTATATAATATTTAGTTTCCGGATATTACTCGTTTTAAATAATATAGAAAGATCCGCGGGGATTTTATTAACCGTATCTTTCTTTTTTTTATTTTTAGAAAAGGTTTAATAATTTACTATAATTTAATTATATATAGAATAATTTCGGAATATAGTTATAATTTTTTCTAAAACTTTTAATAATAGCTCGCGCTATCATTTTATTATTTAACTATTTATTAAACTATTTAGACGTTCGTAGAATCCGGGAAAATAATTTTATTTAAATATCTATTATTTTATCTACTTCGTTTCTAGAAAATCTAAAGTCGATATAATTTTTCTAAATAAAATTTAATAAATTCTATATATCTTTATACGAGTTAATAGTATAGCTAGTACCGGTTTTATTTATAAATTCGATAAACTGGTATCCGAAAAAGATAGTAGTATTATTAAAAGATAAAAGTGGCTCGTCGGTCGATATTTTAACTAATTATAATTTAATTAATAAATCTTTTTATTTCTATTTTATCTAAATATTTAAGATAAATTTTATAAAAAATAGTAACTAATTAATAAATACTATTAGTAAAGTATATTTAATTAAAATAATTAGTATTTCCGAAAATACGGATAGCGTTATTGATATTATTCGTTTTTATAAATAGAAATTAGTATTGATAAACGCTGTATATATATTATAATTTATCTGTAAATAAATCTATTATTACTATTAATTATTATAGATCGATTTAAAATAATAATAATAGCTTATTATTTCTATATAAATGGAAAGCTTTTCTATAAATAAATAAATAAAGCTGAACGCTAGATCTAATCGGATAACGAATTCTATAAAGTTAATAACCCGCGGTTAACGGGATTTAGTTAACGTATTAATCAACCGATACTATCAGCTAATACTTTTATATCTATTAAATTCTATATAAATTTTAGATAGTTTAAATAGTTTATAATATTAGATCTTTACTAAAATATTATATAATTAAAAATCTACTAGACGAGATTTAAAGATATTACGTAATCTGAATTTAAACTATCTATCTAATCTATACTAATACTATTAATACTAAAAGATTAATAATATTATCTTTATTAATTAGTAAATTTTCGAATAAATCGAATTTTCTATTAACTATCTATTAACTATCTATAGATATTCTATTAACTTTTAATTAATAGAAAATACTAGAGAAATATCAATCTATCTTTAATTAATAATAAATTTAATTTAATTTTATATTAATTTGAATTAGATGTTATATAATAACAGTTAGTATATTTATATAATTAGTTAATTAATAGTTAAATTTATTATATATTAAACTAATAATTAATATATTTTTAAATCGACGAAATATCGATTTATTATTATAGGACAAGCGATTACTATTAAAATATTCTAGATTACTACGAAACTTTCTATTAGAATTGTTCGACGATAATAAATTACTATCTAAATTAATCGAATTATACGGTTTATTTATCGTATTTCGTAAAAATATAATCTATTCTATATACCAATCGGCAAAGGATTGCGAATAAAAAAAAATAGGTTCGGCCTGCCGCTACGTCCTATCTATTATAAAATCCACGTTTTAACGCCAAAACGCGTCGCGTATATTTCTATTCTACTACGCGTTTAATATATATTTAATTAAAGGTACCTATCTATTTTTTCTATTTCTTACGCTCTTTTTTAGAAATATTTTAAAGAAATCTTTTAAATATATAATTTCTAATCTTTTCTTTCTATTTTAATATTATTTTCGTACTATTTTTCACGTTTCTATCTATTAGACTGGCTATTTCGGATCGGATTTCCGTTAAACTATCGGATATCCGATCCGAGTTTTAACGAATCGAATCGATTCGATTCGCTAAATAGGCGGGTCTAAATCGAATCCGAATATTTAATTATAATTCGACTCGATTTAATAAACTTTCTGAATATTAGATATATTATATTTTTAATCTTACTATAAAGATAATATACGAAAGTATTATAATCTATCTATATAAAATATTAATATCTAGTCTAATTAATTAATTAGAATTTTTGAAAATTATTCAGATAATTATTATATTAGAATTATACTTTTAAATTAGAATTTAGTATTTTAGTAAATTGAATCAGTTTATAAAATCTGACCCGAGTTCAAATTAGATCGAATCGTAGAAAAATCTAATCCGATTCGGATCGGGTCGGATTAGCTAACCCGGGTTCGAAACCCGATTCGACAGCCAATCTTGTAAGCGCCAAACGCGTTATATAGACTTCGGAGATATAATTAGAACGTATAGAAACAAGGTTTACCGTCTAGTTACTACCGCGTTACTAGTATATCGGATTTCGATTCTTTCTCGCTTTTTTCTTTCTTTTATTACTAGGCTATATTTTAGATTTTCTAGAATATAAATTAAATCTATAATATATCTTTCTTTTAGTCTATAAATATATACTATTCTAGAAATATTATATTTTTAAAAATTTTAATTTATTATTTTAAATATTTTTAATTCGGTATATATTATTTATAATATAACTATATTAATATCGACGCGTAGTATTTAAAGTAGTTATAGCCGTAATAAAATACTTTAGATAGATATACTCTAAATTAGCGCTAAAGCTATTAAACTATAGATTATAGATATTATAGATTAATTTAATAAATATAATCCGTTTATATTAAAAATATCCGTTAATAAAAACTCTAGATTATTTTCTATTATCTAGAAAATTTAATCGAAACTCTATAGTAATTTTATTACTAGCGTATTAAAAGATTATACTATTTTCGACAGCTGAATCTATTAATAGCAGCCGTCTAATAATTAGTTATAGTCTAATAGAAATACTTTTTTAAAAACTTTTATTTTTAAAAGATTTAATTTCGATTAGCCGTCTAATAGTAGTAATAATCCGAATAATTCGAATAGTAGAAATAATAGTAACGACTCTAATAGTAATAAAGAGCTTCGAAATTTAGAAATTTAAATAGTAGTAAAGAAAAAGATCTTTTTAAAAGTATACTATAGAATTAAACTGGCCGGTTCGAATCGAATTTTTATCGAACTATTAGATATCCGACTCGATTTTAATAATCCGATCCGGACCTAATCCGGGTTTTAGCGGGTCGAATCCGAATCGGGTTATTTAGTAATCCGATCCGGATCCGATCTAATAATATTATATATTTAATATATCATAATTTTAGTAATTGAATAAAAATAATATAATTAGGTAATTTATTGTAAATTACTACAGACTTTCTAGCTATTATAGTTAATTAACTAGAGTTCTTTTAGTAAATTTTTATAAAAATTATACTAGCTTTATATTTTTATATTAGAATCCAGCGTTAAAATCTAGTTTTAGTAAATTAGATTAGATTATAATTTAGAATCCGAAATCCGGTCGAGTCGGGTTATACTTTAATTTAATCTAACTCGGATCGGATTAAATTAACTAACTCGGATTTAAAATCCGATCTGACGATCAGTCTATATAAAATAGAGATTTTTTATATAATAGATCGGAATTATATTCTAGATAATAACTAATTCTCTTTTAAACTAGCTATCAGATATTCGCGAACGCTATAAACTTTATTAATTTTTAAAATTAAAAAGCCTAAAAAGTACGGTAATAAGAAATTATTAAAAAGTATTATAAATAGATTAAATTCTATTGAAATTAGTTTTATAAATTCGATAGGCCTAGAATTTTATTAAAAGTTAGAAGTTAAACTATTAGTTCGAAAAAAAGAAATCTTTTATTAATAAAAATATCTTTAATAGTATATTATAGAATAAGTTTATAGACTTTTTTTTTTAAATTTTATTATCGATTCTAAATTTTATTTACTAGATACTATAATAAAATATCTTTATATAATCTAAAATAAAGATTAAAATATTCTAGAATTTTATAATTTCTTTATATTATTAGAAGTTTAGTTATTTCCTTTATTAAAAAAATAATATTCGATTTTTTTTTTAAAAAGATTAATCTAAAATTATAATATACTATATATATTTAAAATACGAAATTAAAAGATTTTAGTTATAATAAATAAATAGTTTAAGCTATTCGGTAGAAAAATATAAATAAAACGACGTCGGATTAATAATAGAATTTTTCTATTAATAGATTCTATCCGCTTCTATATAGTAAAAGGAATTTTTAAAAATTCGAAAATCGAAACCGGAAAAACCGATTATAAAATAGATAAAATAGTATTAGTAGAAAAAATACTTCTAATATTAGTAATAACGATTTTAGAAAATATAAATAAAATAATAAATTTAGTATATATTTTATTTATTATAATATAAATTATTAGTCTAAAAGTTTTTCTATAAACTAGAATTAAAACTAAAGTAATTAATATCAGCATTTTCCAAAACCGGTTTAAAGCCGGTCTCAGCCGTCTTAGCTATCTTAGCCGGTCTCGGATATACCCGAAGCTGCGTAGCTGCGCGGCTAAGACGGCTAAAATAGCTAAACGGCTAAGACAGCTAAGAAGATTTAAAGATTCGATTTTAAACTCGTTTAAATCCTTATTAGTAGTTAGTAGGCCTATATACGCCTATATATAACGCTAGGCTAGCTTTATTTAGATCGAAAATATTAGGTTTCTTTACTAGAATCTAATTAGATTAGATCTAGCGTAGTTTATTAAATAGATATTCGACTTCTATTATTCCCGCTTTTAGTAGCGGCTGCTAAATTTTATTTTCGAGTTAGGTTATATAGGTTTATTTTTAGCTTATATATAGATTCTATTTTAGGCTGTTTACTAAATAGATATTTATACTATAGATACTATTAGAGCTTTAATCTATTAAAAATTAACTTTTTAGATTTTTAGATTATTTGGATTTTTAGATTATTTAGATTAAAATAGCTATTAGCCGGTCTAATCTAAAAATCTATTTTAGGATTCGCTGATAAAAGATTTAATAACTTTTATAATAGTAGTAATAGGTCTTTTAAAAAATCTATTATTAATACGATAAAAAGTAATTTTAGTAATATTAACTAGTTATAAAACTAGAAAGGCTAGTTATAGCTTTAATAATAGTCTAGAATAAATAAATTAAAATAAATAACAGCTTTCTAATAAAAGTATTTATCGAATTACTAGTAAAAAGATATAGTAAAACTAGATTATTTCTAGATTTAGGCTTTTAAATTAATATCGTTTTTTAATCTTTTATTATTTAATACGACCTAGAGCCTATTTAAAAAATAGAATTTTTCTATTTTTTAATAGATTAGAAATTAGCGTATTATCTATTACAGAGTATATAATTTAAATTAGATAACGATAGATAATTAAAGCTATCGGGAAATATATATATATAGCGATTCTACGTTCTAAATATAATAGACGAATATAGTATTCTTTTAAATATTTAGTTAATTTATTTTAGTTTTAGTATCCGGTAAACCAGCAGTTCAGTAAATAAATTAAACGTTAGTATACTAGTATTAAATATACGATAGTAGAATTTATATTCTAATTTAATTAACGTAAATAATAGTTTTTTAAAAATTTAATTTAAATTTATTTAATAATATTATATATCTTTTAACTAATAATTTAACGTAGAAATTTTTATAGATAAATATACCTCGCAGTTATCGCTTCTTTTTTTTCTTCTTTTACTAGTAATATAAGCCCTATAATATCTCCCGTAAATACTACGATTTACTAAAAGCTTTTATATATATATATATATTTTCGCAATCGCTATAGAAATAAGCTAAACCAGATAGTAATATCTATATCTATAATAACTATATCTATCCGCGCGGTCGTCGACTATTTTATTATAGCTAGAATAACCTATTTCGATTTTAATCTAAATTTCTTTTTTATTATTTTTAAAACGCGCTATCCGATCTTTCTATCTTCCTTTAATCTAATCGACCGGATAAAGCTTCTAGCTATAGTAGCTAATATACTATCTAGCGATTCTTTTGAAATTAAATAGATTAAAAAATATTTTAATAGTTTAGCGGAATATTTAGATACGGAATATATAATAAATACAGCCGAGATAATAACTATAAAGAATTATTTCGTAGTATAGTAAATAGATATAGCGGAAATATTAGATATTTATAATTATTTATAACGTCTAGAAAAGAATAATAGAGGATTCGTAATCACGAATAGAAAATAAAATAGTCAAAATAGAAATAATTAACTACGCTGTAAATTTTATTTAACGAATATATCTTTAGCTATAAAAATTTTCTTTTATATAAATATAATAATCGATACTATATATAACGTTAATAATATATATATATATATATATATATAAAACTTTAATATAATTTTAAATAAAAGCTTTTTAAAAGGGATTTTTTTTTAAATATACCAGCGTTATATTAGATATATATACTATTAAACCTGGGATTAAAATAATAGTAATTTTCTATCTATAACGAAATAATATAAAGTAATTAAATAGATAGAAAATAGTTAATCTATTTTAATATCGATTTATCGGTAGTTTTTATTTATATATTATAGGCTGAAAAGTATATATTAATATATATAATATCGATTACAGCCGTATATATAAAATCTAATAACGATATCGCCGTATAGACAAAAACTAACGGCGCCGATAAAAATAAAGATAATAAAAATATATAATAGTCCGAACCGATTCCGAAATCTATATATATAAAAATCGAGATTTATAATATAAAATTAGTAGATTTCTTACCGCCGTTTAAAGATATCGATTATATAATTAAATTAGATAAACGAGATCCGTTTACCGCTTTATAACCTAATCTATAATTTATCTAAATATAAATTTAACGAACTATATAATTATTTAAATAACGTTTTAAAAAAAAGTTGGATTCGCTATTTGATATCATTTATAAAAGTTCTAATTTTTTTTATATAAAAGAAAAATAGTAGTTTTCGTATATATATAATATATCGACTATAGAAGTTTTAATAAAATAATAATTAAAAATCTTTATCTTTTACTTTTTATTTCTAAAATCCTAGATCGATTATCTAGTATAAAATACTTTTCTAAATATAATATTAAAGATATTTACTATCGAATTAAAATTAAAAAAGGTAATAAATAGAAAATCACGTTTTATATAAAATATAGATATTTCGAATATTTTATTATATTTTTCGGTTTTATTAATATACCTATAATCTTCTAAATCTATATTAATAGAATTAAAATAAACTAGTTAATATTTACTATATAGTCTATCTAGATAATATTTTAATCTTTTTTAATTCGGAAAAAATATATTAGATTTATATCCGATAGATTATTCGGGAATTTCGAAATATATAACTATATTTTAATTTTAAAAAATATACTTTTAATATTATAAATATAGAATATTTAGACTTTATTATATCTATAGAAGATATCTCGATTTATTCGGAATAAATAGTAACTAGTAAAAAATAGCCGGTTCTAAAGATTTACTATAAAATAAAAGTTTTTTTAGAATTTATAAACTTTTACCTGCGTTTTATTTACTAATATTCCCGGATTATAGTATTTCTAACGAGTTTATTTATAGAAAACGTTATCGAAAAGAAGTTAAAACCGCTTTACTAAACCGTCGGAATCTAAAAGACTTTTAAAAAACTAAAATATATTTTCGATACCGTAGGAATATTATAGTATTTCGATTTAGAAAAAGAAATCTATATCGAAACTAATATTTCTAGAATCGAATTAGCTAAAATTATATTTTAATCTAATAAAAATAGTCGCTAGCGTCTAATTATATTCTTTTTAGCCGGAATAGATTAGAAAAATCCATTAGAATTTAGTATAGTAGACCTTTTTAGATTAATAAAATATAGATTTTAGAAGTTTTTAATTCAACCTATTTAAATAGTATAGGTTTTTTAAATTATCCTACGAGATATTCTATATCTTTTTTCGTTAAATCTATACGTATCAGATCTATTTAGTTATATTTTTTCTCTATATTAAATTTCGACCTTTACTTTATTAAAAACCTATACTATTTACGTTTTAATCTATAGAATCTAATACTCTATTAAGTTAGATTTTATAGGTTAAAATTTATACTAATTCAATCTATTCCGGCGAGGTTATATTTTAATTAAAGAAGATAATTCCGGCTAAATATAATTATAAAATCTATTATACCGAAATATTCGCTATAATTAAAATCTTCGAATAATAGAAATATTATCTTAAAAGTATAAAGTATATAGTTAAAGTCTAAATAGATTATAATAACCTTCGGATTTTTATAAAAATTAAAAAATTTAATATTCGATAATATCGCTAGGTTATGAAATTAGCTACTATAGATTTTAATATCTTCTATTATTTAAAGAAAACTAATCTAGCTAATCTACTCTCTAGAAATTCAGATTATAAAAATATTAATCTTTAAATCTAGATAATATTATCTATATCAGCATTTTCCAAAACCGGCTTAAAGCCAGTTTTAGCCGTCTTAGCTATCTTAGCCGGTTCTTAGCCGGTATAGCTAAGAGCGGCTTATAAACGGCTTATTAGCCGGTCTCGGGTATACCCGAAACTGCGTAGCTACGCGGCTAAGACGGCTAAGACGGCTAAGCGGCTAAAACGGCTAAGAAGATTTAGAAATTCGATTTTAAACTCGTTTAAATCTTTATTAGTAGTTATTAGGCCTATATACGCCTATATATAACGCTAGGCTAGCTTTATTTAGATCGAAAATATTAGGTTTCTTTACTAGAATCTAATTAGATTAGATCTAGCGTAGTTTATTAAATAGATATTCGACTTCTATTATTCCCGCTTTTAGCGGCGGCTGTTAAACTTTATTTTCGACTTAGATTATATAGATTTATTTTTAGCTTATATATAGATTCTATTTTAGGCTGTTTACTAAGTAGATTTTCGTACTATAGATACTATTAGAACTCTAATCTATCGAAAATCCACTTTTTAGATTTTTAGATTATTTGGATTTTTAGATTATTTAGATTAAGATAGCTGTTAGCCGGTCTAATCTGAAAATCTATTTTAGAATTCGCTGATATATACTTTAGTAGAAATTAAATTTTACTAGCTAAAAGTCTAGTAGCGAACCGCTATTTATATAGAAGGTTCGAATTAACTATATTTTACGCGGGCCTATAACTAAAAGATTTAAAAAACCTTTAATAGAATTTAAAAACTCTAAAGATAATAGAACTAACCTTTTACTACTATAGAAAAAATACGATGTATTTTATATATTAGAATTACTTCCGGATATAATAGGCCGCCGACGTAGTAGCGATAGATTAGCGATAACTTTTTTTGATAAAAAATATAATAATAGAATAAACTCTATTACTAGAAGTATATACTACAATCTAGATATTTTATATTAAATAACGCGAAAGATTATCATTAATAAAATAGTTTATAGTAAAGTAACTTCTAATATACGCGATATATAAACTGGCCGGTTTAGATCGAATTTTCGTCGAACTATCGAATATTCGATCCGATTTTAATAATCCGATTCGGATCAAACCTATTTATATTATATATTTAATTGATTATTCTTTTAGTAATTAAATAAAAATAATATATCTAGATAATACATTTAGTTTTATTTATAATTTTCTAGCTAGCGTAGTTAATTTATTAGACTTTTTTTAGTAAATTTATATAAAAAATATATTAGCTTTATACTTTTATACTAGAAATTAGTACTATTATTTAATTTCAGTAGATCTGATTAAATTATAATTTAGGATTCGAAACTCGATTAGATCGAGTTATATTTTAGTCTAATCCGACTCGAATCTGGTCGGGTTAATTAACCCGGATTTAAAATCCGATCCGACGGCCAGTTTAGCGATATATTTATCTAGTTTTAAAGTCGGAATCTCGATATATAAAAGCGTATATAGATTATTAAATATAAATTTAGAAAAAAAGCCGGACTATAGAATATAAAAGTAGAAACTAATTTTCTCTTTTATAAAAAGTTCTTATATATATTCGAAGACGAGATACTATATATAGAGTTTTTAGTAAAATATTATATAAATTCTATAGCTAGATATTTTAGATATTAGTAAACTTTATCGCTTATCTATCGTAGCTATAGCTAGTAAAATATATTTAAAATATATTAGAAAGTATATAGAAATATATAATATCTATTAATAGATTAAAATCTATAGTTATAAATTATATAAAAAGTTTTAGAATCTTCTATATTTTATATAATTATAGAAAGAAATAGCGATAGATTTTATTACTAGATTACTATCTATTTAATATTTTCGAAGCGTAGTAGACTTAATACTAATAGCTGTCGATCGATTTACTAAAATAGTAAAATATATCCTTTATTATAAAATAATTAATGGCCTGAATAGCGCAGTGGCAACGTTGCGTGACCTGGAGGCCCGGCGGATCTAGCGCTTTTCGGAGTTAACGGAATTAATCCGACGGGTCGGAGGTTCGAATCCTTCGAAAGCTAACCTAATATTTAAGTTTTTTCTATCGACTCTAGTCGATTTTTATAGAGTTTTAAAAATATAGAAAAACTAGATAGTAGATCGTCTCGGTCTAACCCGATCGATCGAAGGAAATTAAGTTAATTAAGGTTAAATAGATTACGGTTTCCCTCTAGGTTTTAGTCCAGATCTAGCTCCTTCGAGAATCTTTAATTCGAGTTTTCGATAAAATACTTGAATATTAAATAATTACGTAATCTAATCGAATTAGCGCCTCTAGCGTTAAATTCGTAAAAGACTAAAATCAAAAATCCGAATAATTAATCGCATATATATATATATTAATAAAATAATTAATATAAAAGATTTAATGGAATTTATTATTAATAAACTTTAATATAAAAGGTTTATTTCTAATAGAATTATTAACGATAGAGATTCGCTATTTATAAATAAATTCTAGTTAAAAATCTACTATTATCTAATGATTAGATATTATTTAAATATATTATTCTATCTTTAAATAGATAGATAGACTAAATAATAGAATTAAATACTAGAATATTATCTAAAAATATATATTTATAAAAAATAGAAAAACTAGACTAAACTTTGATTTTTAACTAAATTCGCTTATAATAATAGCGAATATATTATTATAAAAATATTTTTATTTTATAATATTTAAAGATTATAATCTAGATATAATATTCGAAGATATTAAAAGTAATACCGTAGAGAGAAAAATAGTAAATATAAAAGTACTAGTAGTAAAAAAAAAGTCGTAAATTTATAAAAAATATATAAATGGATACGTACGAATTAAAATAAAGTTTAAATAAATCGTACTAAATATTATAATAAAAAATAATAATCGATAGAATATAGAATTAGTAATTTAATACTATTATTTATAAAAATCTTAAAGTTTAAATAATTCAAAAAATTTATCTTTAAATTTATAGAATTATATCGGATTTTGAAATATATAAACTTTTAGATTTATTGATTAATTTTTCTAGTTAGATTAAAAACTATAATATCTTTTATATATTTCTATTAGTAAAATTCTATTACTATTAAAATAGTAAACTACTAGAATATCTATTATCGGATTTTATTAAAAAGAATAGAAAATAGAAGCTATTTTAGATAAAAGATTTATAAAATCTAAAAAAAGTAAAATCTAAAATTAAAATATCTAATTAAATAAATTAGTTAATTAAAAGAATATAATTTCTAGTAGTTATAAAAAGACTTTTGAAAAAAAGATTTATCGAAGTATATAATTAGAATAATTTTTAAATAAAAAAGTATAAACTAGAACGTTATAAAAAAAATAGAATTTAATAGAAATAGATTTTAATTATAGGCGTTAGATATTTAAAAAATATATATATAATATATATATATTTAGAAATAGATTTTTATAGTTAATAAAATATATTTAATTTACGCTATAAAGCCTATAATACCTATATTTCTATCTACTATAATACGGATTATATATCTTTATTTTTAGATATTTATATCGATATAATCGATTTAGTTTTATAGTAAATTTCTATTTCGAACTATCTTTCTAATCTATAATAGACGGAAGAGATAGTAAAGAAAGAGTAATCGCTTTTAATATTACCGAAAAGACGGTCTATAGAAATTTATAGACCGAATTAAAGATATCGAAAAATATTAGACTATTTACTAAAAAGATCGTTTAAAAAGTTAGAATATCGGTAGTTTTGACTTTTAGAAATTAAAGTCCGGATATTTCCGACGCCTTCGAAATTATATATAAAAAAGTTAATAGAAATTATAATAAAATAATAGGCGAAAAAATTAATAGAAACTATAATAAAATAATAGATAATAAAATTTTCTCTTTAATAATATACGAAAAAATAATTTAATATAATTCGTTATTATCAAAATTATTAAAGGCGTAGAATCTACCTAGAGGTATTACCGATAGAAATATCGTTTATACGAAAAAACCTCGATAATAGCCGATATAGATTATTCGATTATTAGCGTCGGATATTCTATTATAGGCGTTTAAATCTAAATAGGCCTATCTATTCTATTATCCGAAATTTTATAAATAATATTAAAAGGAGATATATAATATTAATATCGTTCTATAACCGGAAATACTATATTTAGAAATATATTATTAAATTTTATAATAATATATTAGCGATTAGCTATCTCGTTTAAAAGATTATAGATTATATCTAGAAAATCTAGACCTACCGCCGCTAAATATAATATAGCTATAGATATCGAAACCGCTGCCGGAATATTAATAGTATTTATTCCGAAAAATAAATATCTAGATACTACCGGTAGGGTAGAACTTTTATAATATAAATACAAAATAAATAGAAATAATAATAGTAAATTAAAACCGTATAAAAAATCGAAGCCGGAAAAAAAATATAGTCGAAAAATACTAGAATTTAAAATCTCTAATTTCTACTTTTAATAGAGTTTATTTTTTTTATATAATTATATTCTTTCGGATTAAATTTTTATTAATATATTCGTAGGTATTAAAATATTAGATTATTAAATTTAAAGTTTCTATAAACTATTCTAGAATATCGGAATTATAAATAAAATTATAAAATATCGTATAAAAAGCCGGAATATATTTAAAATTATTTATAATATCTTGAACTAGCTTTTTTATAAATTTATAGTTATTTAGAAAGTATTTTTTTCTATTTTAAATAGTAAAACGGTAGATATTTATTATTTATTTTATAGTTAAATCGAAAGTATAAAGAATCTATTATAATAAACTTTAAATTAATATAATAGAAAAAATTAGATTATTTTTTTCCATCTTTTTTAAATTTTAAATAAATATTAGTTAAATAGTCTTTTAAATATTCGAAAACTAGATATAAATAATTTATATTATTATAATCGCTATTCGTATAATATAAATATCTAATATATATTAAAGAAGATTATTCTATATATATAAAGTAGAAAGTTTTATATAAATAAATAAATTTTTAGAATAAATAAAATATAAGAAATTAAAATTTCTATTAAATAAAATATTACTATATTATTACCAATACGTCGGAATTCTATCGTTCCGAACGTTTATTTACTATTTAAAATCCTCGAATATTTATATTCGATTCGAGTTCAATTATATTTATTAGAACTTTTACTTGGTATTATTTATGATCGCTATATATATATTGGCACGCGAATACAATATATATCTATAGATATCGTATATTTTCTAGAAGATATATAATAAAATAATATTATATCGTTTATTTAATAATATTATAATAAAGTAGTTAAACGTCTAGACTATACCGTAGTTTTTAGTAAATTTATTCGAATTTACGAAGTAAATCCGAATAATTTTATTAAAGACTGCTATCTAGAAAATCTAGATTCGATTTCTAGTATTACTATTTTATTTAATTTAATTCTAGTATATATTTATACAACTAAAATATAACTATATTTGGATAGTAATAGATTATAATAATAGCTAAAACGTAATTTTTTTTTACCTTTTCTAATTCGTATAGATAATTATACGATTAATAGATTTATTTAATAAAACTATAAAATATATAGAAAGATATAATATAATAGTAGAGATAATAATATTAAAAAAAAGGTAATTATAAACGCTAAACGCGTTATATAAACTTCGGAGATATAATTAGAACGCGTAGAAACGAAGTTTACTATCTAGTTACTACCGCGTCGCTAGTATATTAAATCTCGATTTTTTTCTACTTTTTTCTTTTCTTTATTACTAGACTATATTCTAGACTTTTTGGAATATAGATTCGTTCTATAATATATCTTTTATCTGGTCTATAATTGTATACTATTCTAGAAATATCACGCTTTTAACAAATCTACTATCTATTTTACTAAATCTTTTTTAAATTTAAAATTATAGAATTTCTATTTCTTTCTACTAATATTTTCTACGATATACGCGAAAAATTTATCGCCGCCGTTTATAAATATACGAAGGTATAGAAATATACTATTATTATTTACTATTTTAAAAAAAATTCGAATAGAATTTTTATAAAAATCGTTTCCTTTACTTTCGTAATATCGGCGCCGATAAAAGTTATAAAGCTAAAAGTTATAGAATATAAAATCTATTAATTAAAAAATACGACTGCTTTTTTTCCGCTAATACCGTTAAATTTAAAGAAAATTTCGGATAGTAGCTTTTCGTTAATAAATTATATTATATTTATCGCTCCGATAAACTAGTAGTTTTAAAAGTCTATCGCTATAATACTATAATAGAAAAAATGAAAAAGTAAATTTAAAAAGTTAATAAAAGTAGTAGAAAAACAGGCTAGCTATTTACTATACTAATGATAGCAGCTAAACGTTGTAAAAAAAGGTTTAATATTATACGAAAAAATATTAAAAATATATAAAACTCTTTTCGCCGCTATAGTTTTAGTTTTTATCTAGTAACGTACGTTTTTCTAGTCGAATTAGATGAGTATCTATAGATTTCTATATTTTAATTCGATATAGATTAGATTATATATCTTTTGTTCTATAATAAAAACGTAATATACCTGCTAGTACGGTTCTAAAAGATTGTTTTCCTCGATAATACGTATAAGATTAATAAATACGGCTTTTTTTTTTATTTTATCTAGAGATCGACTTTTCTATATACGCTATTTATCGTTAGATATATTTTCTTTTTTAGTAAGATTTAAATTAATTTCAAATAGTTTCTAGAGATAATTAGAAAATTTTTCGTTAATAATAATATTTCTGATTCTCGTATTTAATATATTAATAAAAATATTATATAGATAAATACCAATATCGTTATTTCTTTTCTAACTTTAATAAATATCTATAAATAGTATATAAAGAGAAGTATCGAAGTTTATACGAAGAAATATTTAAAGAAAGTTATTAATAATAGCGAGAGTTTTAAAAAGAATAAAATTTATAATTATAATAAAAACAAAATCGAGTTATTTAATAAAATTTAAAAAATTGTTTTAGATACTTTTATAGAAAAAGCTTTTAAAAACGCCTAAATAGTTTTAGTTATAGTCTACGAATATAAAAAACCTGGAAAAACTTCTGAATTAGTTAGCTATATTAAAAAAATATGGATATCTTTTAAAAAAAACTTTATTAAATATATTATAGATTTTTTAAAATATTAAAATCTTATAGTAATTTCTATAGTAGAAGCTAACTATTAGAAATTAGAAAAGAAATTCTAATTATTTTAAAGCGATTTTTCTAGTATTATTTATATTATAATAGATCTAATAGACGAATTTTTTTTTAAAAGATTTCTATAATAATAATCTAGAGAAAATATTATCTAGAAACGTAAAAATTATTATATATTTCTCTAGCGTCTTTTATTTTATATCTTTTAATATATTATTATTAAAGTTTTCAAATAGTAAAAGGCGGTATTAGAATATTATAACGGTCGGAAACCTTTTTCTAGACTGGCCGTTTTATCGGGTTTCGAATCCGAGTTCGTGTTCCGGGTTCGACTTTCTAACCGTATTAGAAAGGAGATTAATTTGAATTGGTAATTTAGACGCGTTAGCCACGTTTATCGCGAAGTCGGGTCGCCACTTTGGTTCGAAATGGCCAGTCTATCTTTTTCCGGACCGTATAAAAGAGTTTTTAAAAGGATAATAGATTTTTTATATAATTATAAATTTAAAAACGAAATTAATTATAATAGAAGAAATTTTAGTAAATTACGTCTTTATCGGTTTTATATTTTTTAGTATTAATTATTCTATATTCGGCTACTAACTCGCTAGAAGATATATAGTAAAAAAGAAAACTATAACGATGATAATTCCGATTTTAACGGAGATTCTAATATTAAAAGTATCCGGGATTCTAAAAATTTTAGTTTTTATCGCTATAGTAATAGCTTTAATACTCTTTTAACCCGGGATAATAACTTTCTAACGTCTCTATTCTTTTTTAAAGATTTTTTATCTCGAAATCTAACTCTTCTACGATTATCTACTATTAAAGAAAAATAAAAGAAAAAATCTAAAAAGTCGAAAAATAAATCGAAAAAAAAATAGTATTAGAAAAGATCTTTTTTAGAAAGAAAAACTAGTAAAGACAGTTAAAAAGAGATAGCAGGCGGATACTATAAAAGCTAAACGCGTTATATAGGCTTTGGAGATATAATTAGAACGCTTGGAAATAAAGCTCGTCGCCTAGTCGCTAGAGCGTTACTAGTATATCGGATCTCGATCTTTTTCTATTTTCTTCTTTCTTTTATTACTAGACTATATCCTAGCCTTTCTAGAATATAGATTAGTTCTATAATATATCTTTCGTCCAGTCTATAATTATATACTATTCTAAAAATATCTTATTTTAATAGTTTTAATTTACTATTTAAATATTTTTAATTCGATATATATTATTTATAGTACGATTATATTAATATCGATATATAGTATTTATAGTAGTTATAACTATAATAAAGTACTTTAGATAAAATTATACTAAAGTAGCGCTAAAGCTATTAAACTGCGAATTATAGATATTATAGATTAATCTAATAAATATTATCTATCTATATCGAAGATACCCGATAAAGTCAATCCTAGATTATCTTTTATTATTTAAAGAATCTAATTAGAACTTTATAGTAATTTTATTACTAGTATATCGAGAAACTATATTAATTCCGGTAGTTATATCTATTAATAATAGCCGTCTAATAGTTAGTTATAATCTAATAGAAATACTTTTTTAAAGATTTTTATTTCTAGAAAATCTAATTCCGGTTAGCCGTCTAATAGTAATAATAATCCGAATAATCCGAATAACAGTAGAGATAATAGCGACGATTCCGACGATAATAAAAAGCTTCGAGTATTAAAAGTTTAAATAGTAGTAAAAAAAAACCTTTTGAAAAGTATATTATAGAATAAAGTTTCTTTATATAATAGATTCGAATTATATTTTAAATAATAATTAATTATCTTTTAAACTAGCTATTAGGTATTCGCGATCGCTTTAAATTTTATTAAAGTTTAAAATTAACGTAAAAAGTACAACGATAAAATAACCTTTAAAAAATATTATAAATAGATCGAATTCTATAGAAAATAATTCTATAAATCCGATATCTTATCTATTTATATAGATTAAATTCGATAGATCTAAAACTTTATTAAAAGTTAGAAATTAAACTATTAACTCGAAAAGAAGGAATTTTTTATTAATAAAAATATCTTTAATAGTTTATTATAGAATAAATTTATAGATTTTATTTTAAATTTTATTACTAATTTTAAATTTTATTTATTAAATACCGCGACGAAGTATCTTTATATAATCGAGAATAAAAACTAAAATATTTTAAAATTTAATAATTTCTTTATATTATTAGAAATCTAGCTACTTTTTTATTAGAAAAATAGTATTCGTCCTCTTTTTTTTTTAATTTATCTATAATTATAGCGTACTATATATATTTAAAATATAAAATTAAAAGGTTTCGGCTGTAATAAATAGATAGTTTAGATTATCTAATAGAAAAATATAAGTAAAATAATATTAAATTAATAGTAGAACTTTTTTATTAATAGACTTTATCTGCCGCTATATAGTAAAGGAAATTCTCGAAAATTCGAAAACCGAAACTAAAAAGGCTGATTATAGGATAGTCAAAATAGTATCGGTAAAAGAAATATTTTTAATATTAGTAATAACGATTCTAGTAAATATAAATAAAATAATAAATCTAGTATATATTTTATCTATAGTAGTATAGATTATTAGTCTAAAAATTACCCTAAAAACTAGAATTAAAACTAAAATAATCGGAATTCGGAAATCTAATAACTTTTATAGTAATAGTAGTAGATCTTTTATAAAGTCTATCGTTAATATAATAATAGATAATTCTAGTAATATTAACTAGTTTAAAAACTAGAAAAACCTATTATAACTTCGATAATAGTTTAAAATAAATAAATCAAAATAAGAAACAGCCTTTTAATAAAAGTATTTATCGAGTTACTAGTAGATAAATATAGTAGAAATAAAGTATTTCTAAATCTAGACTTTTAGATTAATATTATTTTTAAATTTTTATTATTTAATATAACCTGAACTTATTTAAAAAATAGAAAAATTTTATTTTTAATAGATTAAAAGTTAGCGTGCTATCTACTATAGAGTATATAATTTAAACTAGATAATAATAGATAGTTAAAGCCGTCGGGAAATATTTATATCGCGATTCTATATTCTATATACGATCGATAAATAGAATATTTTTCTAGATATATTAGCTCTATATTAAATATATAAAGTTATAGATTTAAAGTTAAAATAATTACGATTTTCTATCCGAAATAAAAAAATATAAAATAATCAAATAGATAGAAAATAGTTAATCTATTTTAGTATTAAATTACCGATAGTATTTATTCGTATATTACGGGTCGAAAAGTATATATTAGTAAAAATAATATTAATAACCGCTATATATATAAAATCGGATACTAAAATTACCGTATATATAAAATCCGATAATAATACCGCCGTATAGACGGGAGCTAATAGTAATAAAAATAAAGATAATAAAAATATATAGCGGGCCGAGCCGATTTCGGAATCTATATATAAAGAAATTAAAATTTATAATATAAAATTAGTAGATTTTTTATCGCCGTTTAAAAATACTGATTATATAATCGAACTAAATAGGCGGAATCTACTATATAATCTAATTTATAATTTAATTTATAATCTATCTAAATTTAAATTTAATAAACTGCGTAATTATCTAAATAGCGCTTTAAAAAAAAGCTGGATTCGCTATTTAATATCTTTTATAGAAATTTTAATTCTTTTTATATTAAAAAAAATAGTAGTTTTTATATATATATCGACTATAAAGGCTTTAATAAAATAATAATTAAAAACTGTTATCTTTTATTTTTTATTTCTAAAATTCTAGTTCGATTATTAGAAGTAAAATACTTTTCTAAATATAATATTAAAAATATTTACTATTAAATCCGAATTAAAAAAATAATAAATAGAAAATTATATTTTATATAAAATATCGATATTTCGAATATTTTATTATATCTTTCGATTTTATTAATATATCTATTATATTTTAGACCTATATTAACCGAATTTTAGAAAATTTAATTAATATTTATTATATAGTTTATCTAGATAATATTCTAATCTTTTTTAATTTAGAAAAAAAATATTAAAATTATATCCGATAGATCGTTTAAAAGTTCTATAATATATAACTATATTTTAAATTAAAAAATAAACTTTTAATATCAAGAATATATAGTTTTTAGATTTTATTATATCTATAAAAGATATATTAATAGATTCGAAAAAAATAGTAACTATTAAAAAATAGCCGGTTTTAAAACTTTACTATAAAGTATAGATTTTTTTAAAATTTATAAACTTTTACTATTATTTTATTTACTAATATTCCCGGATTATAACGTTTCTAATAAATTTACTTATAGAAAATATTATTTAAAAAAAGTCGGAACCGCTTCGCTAGACTATCGGAATCTAAAAAACTTTTAAAAAACTAAAATATATTTTTAATACTATCGGAATATTATAGTATTTCGATTTAAAAAAAGAAATCTATATTAAAACTAATATTTTTAGAATCGAATTAACTAAAATTATATTTTAATCGAATAAAAATAGTCGCTAGTACCTAATTATATTCTAGTTAAAGAAAATAATTTTTATTAAATATAATTTTAAAATATATAATACCGAATTATTCGCTATTATTAAAGTTTTTAAATAATAGAAATATTATTTTAAAGGCGCGAAATATATAGTTAAAATCTAGATAGATTATAATAATCTTCGGGTATTTTATAAAAGTTAAAAAATTTAATATTTAATAATATTACTATGTTATTTTTTTGGTGCTATAGATTTCGATATTTTCTATTATTTAAAAAAAAAGCTAATCTAGCTAATCCGCTATTTAGAAAGCCGAATTATAGAAATATTAATTTTTAAACCTAGATAATATTATTTATATTTTAGTAGAATCGAAATTTTATTAACTAAAAACCTAATAGCGAACAGTTTTCTATATAAAAGATTTAAATTAATTATATTTCATACGAGTATATAATTAAAATGTTTAAAAAATCTTTAATAAAATCTAAAAATTCTAAAAATAATAAAACTAACCTTTTATTACTATAGATAAAACGCGATATAATTTAGATATCGAAATTACTTCCGGATATAATAGGCTATTAACGCGGTAGTAATAGATTAATAATAATTATTTTCGATAAAAAATATAATAATAGAATAAATACTATTACTAGAAATATATACTATAGTCTAGATATTTTATATTAATCGATAAAAAAGACTATTATTAATAAAATAGTTTATAATAAAATAATTTCTAGTATATATAATATATTTATATAGTTTTAAAATCGAGACGCCGATATATAAAAACGTATATAGACTATCTAATATAAATTAAAAAATAATCGGGCTATAGAATATAGAAATAGAAATTAGTTTTTTTTTTTATAAAATATTTTTATATATATTTGAAAATAAAATTCTATATATAAAATTTTTAGTAAAATATTATAATAATTCTATAATTAGATATTTTAGATATTAGTAAATTTTATTATTTATTTATTATAGCTATAGCTAGCCGAATCTATTTAAATATATTAGAAAATATATAATAATATATTATATCTATTAACGAATTAAAATCTATAGATAGAAATTATATAAAAAGTTTTAGAATTTCCTATATTTTATATAGCTATAGAAAAAAATAGTAATAGATTTTATTATTAGATTACTATCTATTTAATATTTTCGGAATATAATAAATTTAGTATTTATAGTTATCGATCGATTTACTAAAATAATAAGATATATTTTTCATTATAAAATATTAATATAAAAGATTTTATAGAATTTATTATTAATAAATTTTAGTATAAAAAATTACTATTTATAAATGAAATCTAGTCGGAAAACTACTATTATCTAAAAATTAAATATTATTTCAATACTATATTTTATCTTTAAATAAATAAATAGATTAAAAGATAAAATTAATTATTAGAAAACTATCTAAAAGTATATATTTATATAAAATAAAAAAACAAAATTAAATTTCTATTTTTAGATAATTTTATTTATAAAAATAGTAAATATAATATTATAAAAATATTTCTTTTTAAAATATTTATAAACTATAATTTAGATATAATATTCGAAAATATTAAAAATAATATTATAGAAAAGAAAATAATAAAAATAAAGATATTAGTAATAATAAAAAAAATAATAAATTTATAAAAAATAAATATATTAATAAATATAAATTTAAAAAAAAATCAAAATAAACTAAATTAAATATTATATTAAAAAATATTAATCGATAAAATATAAAGTTAGTAATTTAATACTATTATTTATAAAGAATCTAAAATTTAAATAATTAAAAAATATTATCTTTAAATTTATAGATTTATATCAGATTTTAAAATATATAGATTATTAAATTTACCGATTAGTTTTTCTAATTAAATTAAAAATCTATAATATCTTTTCTATATTTTTATTAGAAAAGTTCTATCGCTATTAAAATAACAAACTACTAGAATATCCATTATCGAAATTTATTAATAATAAAAAAAATAAAAGATAGAAACTATTTTAGATAAAAGGTTTATAAAATTTAAAAAAGACGAAAAACTAAAATTAGAATATCTAATTAAAGAAATTAGTTAACTGAAAAAATATAATTTCTAATAGCTATAAAAAGATTTTAAAAAGATTTAAAAATTTTTTAAAATATATAATTAGAATAATCTTCTAATAAAAAAATATAAACTAGAATATAGTAAATAAAAATAGAAATTAATAAAAATAAATATAGTTATAGATATTAGATATTTATATAAAATATATATATAATATATATATCTAAAAGTAAATTTTTATAGTTAATAGAATTCGTTCGAATTATTCTATAAAATCTATAATATCTATATTTTTTTTTACTATAATATAGATTATATATCTTCGTCTTTAAATATTTATATCGGTATAAATAATCTAGTTTTATAGTAAATTTCTATTCCGAACTATCTTTCTATTTTATAATAGATAGGGGAAACGGAATAGATATAGAAAAAATAATCTTTTTTAATATTATAAAAAAGACGATCTATAGAAGTTTATAGACTAAACTAAAGATATTAAGAAATATTAGATTATTTACCGAAAAGACTGTCTAAAGAATCGAGATATCGATAGTTCTAACTTTTAGAAATTAGAGTCGAAATATCTCCGGCGCCCTCGAGGTTATATATAAAGGAATTTATAGAAACTATAATAGAATAATAAATAAAAAAATTAATAGAAACTATAATAAAATAATAGATAATAAAATTTTCTTTTTAATAATATACGGAAGAGTAATTCGATATAATTTATTATTATTAAAAATATAGAAAGCGCGGAATCTATCTAAAGGCGTTATAAATAGAAATATTATTTTATATAAAGAGATTTTAATAATAGCCGATATAGATTACTCGATTATTAGTATCGAATATTCTATTATAGATATTTAAATCGAAATAGACCTATTTATTCTATTATCCGAAATTTTATAAATAGTACTAGAAAAAGATATATAATATTAATATTATTTTATAACTGAAAATATTATAATTTAAAAAATATTATCCGATTTTATAGTAATATATTAGTAATTAGCTATTTTATTTGAAATATTATAAATTATATTTAAAAAATCTAGATTTATTACTATCGAGTATAATATAACTATAGATATCGGAATCGCGCCGGAGTACTAATAATATCTATTTTAGAAAATAAAAATCTAGATAATACTAATAGAATAAAGCTTTTATAATATAAATAAAAAATAAATAGTAATAGTAATAGTAAACCGAAGCCGCGTAGAAAATTAATACCGGGAAAAAAATATAGCCGGAAAATACTAGAATTTAAAATTTCTAATTTCTATTTCTAGTAAAGTTTATCTATTCTATATAGCTATATTCTTTTCAATTAAACTTTTATTAATATATTTATAGATATTAAAATTTTAAATTAATAAATTTAAAATTTTTATAAACTATCCTAGAATATTAGAATTATAAATAAAATTATAAAATATCGCGTTAAAAGCCCAAATCTAATTAAAATTTTTAAAATATCTAAAACTAGCTTTTTTATAAATTTATAGTCGTTTAAAAAAAGTTTTTTTCTATTTTAAATAATAAAACGATAGATATTTATTATTTACTTTATAGGTAAATCGAAAATATAAAAAATCTATTATTATTAACTTTAAACTAAAATAATAGAAAAAGTTAAACTATTTTATAATTAGATAATTTCTTTCTATTTTTTTTATATTTTAAATAAATATTAATAAAGTAATTTTTCGAATATTCGAAAATAGAATATAAATAGTTTATATTACTATATTTATAAATTATACAATATAAATATATAATATATATTAGTGGAAATGTATTTATATATATAAAATAAAATATCTTATATAAATAAATAGATTATTAAAATAAATAAAATATAAAAAAATAGAATTTCTATTAAATAAAATATTATTATATTACTAACGTTTCGAAACTATATTATTCCGTTCATTTATTTACTATTTAAAATCTTCGAATATTTATATTAGATAGACTGGCCATTTCGGATCGAATTTCCGTTAAATTATTAGAAATCCGATCCGATTTTAGTAGATCGAACCGATTCGACTTGCTAAACGGTCGGGTCCGGATCGAATCCGGATTAAACCCGGATATCTACTAAATATTTTTATTTAATTATATATAAAAATAATATAATTAGATAATATAATTAATTTCACTAAAATCTTTTTAGCTAGCGTAGTTAATTAATTAGAATTTTTTTAAATTATTCGTATAATTTTTATACTAGAATTATATTTTTATACTAGAATTTAACGCTAAAATCTAGTTTTAATAGATTAAATCGGATTAACTAATCTAGATTTAAATCTCGGTCGGATCGAGTCGAATTAATTAATTTAAATTCGAAATTCGATCCGACGGTCAATCTAATATTAGATTCGAGTTTAATTATATTCGTTAAAATTTTTATTTAATATTATTTATAAACTATATATATATAGATATACGAATATAAGATAAATTTATAGATATAATATATTTCTTTAAATAGATATATTAAAATATAGTAATAGTATTAATTTAACCGATATTATAATATAGTAATAATACGTTCCGGATTATATTATAAATTCTAGAAAATTTATATTCGATTTATAATAATATTATATTTTTTTTAACTTTATTATAGAATATATCTATATAATTAAAATATTATTTTATATAAATAGAAACCGATTATAATAATAGCTAAAAAGTAATTTTTTTTTTACTTTTTTTAATCTATATAGATAACTATATAGTTAATAGATTTATTTAATAAATATTTTAAATTATATAGATAAATATAATATAATATCGAAGATAATATTATTAAAAAAAGATAATTATAATTACTAAACGTATTATATAGATTTTAGAAATATAATTAAAATATTTAGAGACGAGACTCGTTGCCTAGTCGCTAGAGCGTCGCTAGTATATCGGATCTCGATTCTTTTCCGCTTTTTTTTTTCTTTTATTACTAGACTATATTCTAGTCTTTCTAGAATATAAATTAGTTTTATAATATATCTTTCCTTTGGTCTATAATTATATACTGTTTTAGAAATATCTCGTTTTAACAGATACGAAGAAAAATAAAAAAAGTACAATAGCGAAAAAGAAAGCGAAAACCGTAGAAATAAAAAAGAAAAAAACCGCGGCGCCGATATCGCAGGATAGAAAAAGAAAAGCTATCGGTAAATTAATTATTATTAATTAACGTCGCTTTCGTAAATAGAATCAAGTAGCGGAAAATATTTAATAAAATAATAGTAAATTCGAAATCTAGTTACTAGCAGACGATAAAATCTATATCTTTAAAAAACTCGTTTTTATTTAAATAATCCGGGCTAACTATTAAAAATAGTTGGTAGATACGGTTTAGCGCGATATATAGCTCGGTAGCGCTAGTAAAAAAGATAGTAGTAGTCTCTAATATTCTAGAATGGTAGTAGAATTTAACGATAACGATTTCGTTGATATTAAACGCTAAAATCTGTTTATATATAGCCTTTAAAACGAAATATAAATTCGATTATAAACTATTCGAATTTAATATTTATAATAATTATATAGATATATTAATTAGAACGTAAATTTATAAATTAAATATATATATAGAAGTGGGGGGGGGGGGGGGGGGGGGGGGGGGGG
>SAUG01000030.1:600000-837269 GCA_011316305.1 Rusavskia elegans
AATAATATCTACCTTAGCGGCAACCGTATATTCTACGACAATATATCGACATTTTATTGATTTAAAATTAGATAAGATTAGAAATTAATTAAAGATTAAAGATATATTAATTATTAGTTTATTATAAAAGAATTTAGAATAGAAATTAATAAATAGTTCTATTTAACCAAAAGTTACATTTAAAATTCTAATTTAATATAATATAAAATTAAATTGAATTCGAAATTAATTAAAAATAGATTCTTGTTTTGTTTGTTTTTTTGGTATCCGGTCAACCGTCGGTTCCGTGAGCAATTTACTTCAGTATTGGTACGCTAGCGTTGGATATACGATATAAGAACTAGTACCCTAGTCTAATTAACTTAAACCAAAGAACTATATAAAATTGACTCGAATCTGCTCCGTAATACGCTCGTGGTACAAGCTTCTATGGTTTATTCAAGATAGTAGCAGAATTTTCGCAATATATATACCTCACAGTCGCTTCTTTTTCTTCTTTTACCAGTACCTGCAACCACCACGGATTGACTTGACTTACACCATCGTATCTGACGTACGTATCTTCCGCAACAGCCCAGGCTGCAGGCTGACATATACAGAACCTCCACCAACAACAAACCACGATCATATCTTTTCAATTAGAAGAAATGGAGCACGAAATCGCTATAACAATATAATAAAACTATCAGTTAACGAAAAGTTAATAAATAGTTAATAGAAAGTTAATAAAAAGTTATTAGAAAGTTAATAGAATATTAACAGAAAATTATAAAATTTATTACTAAAATATTTACTTTAAATAAATAAATATCATTATTTTACTCTACCAGTAGTATCAGTATAGATTAGATAGATAATTGAATTCTATATTACGTGACTCTCTGAATCTTACCTAGGAAGATTTCGATTACTAATCAGTTCAGAATTCGAATCCCGCGAAAATTTCTTTTTTGGAAATTTTCATCCGATTTTTACGGCTTCTATAGAGTAGTTAAGGTTCTAGAATCGACGGATTAGGCTAGAGGATCACGTGATCTATAGGTTCGCTTATTTTGCTGATTAATAATTTTCAAAGTTATAAGACTAATTCGTAGTTGATTGAATGTTGAACGAATGTTAACGAGAAATTAATTGACAATTCGTCGAAAACAGCTAGTTAAAACGAACTAAACCTAATTCGGAGTTCTATATAACTAGAAATCGACTATTTAGTTTATTCTTATTCGTTATTTTCGGAATATCTGCAATTAGTTCTCGAGAACTAGCTGTTTTTAGCGAATTTATCGTAGATTTATCGTAGACAGATTGTTGCAAAACATACGGTTGCCTCTAAGGTAGAAATTTCGGCTTAAACTAGAAAAATTCTAAAAGTTTTAAAAGCTTCTAGTACTATAAATAGCTAAAATAATTAGTAGAAATAGATATAAATCTAATTAGATAGTTCTAAAATTAAAATAAACTATTAATCTAGTATACTAATATTTCTAAATATATAACCTTTTATAGATTTAACTAGATATCTAATATAAAGGAAATATATTCTAAAATTTATAAATTAGATTTAATTTACTCGCGGATAATATTATAACTATTAAAAACTATTTATATAGATCGTATATCGCTAATAAACTTTATATCTAGACGAAGTATTTATAGTAATAGCCTAAATCTTTTATTTTCAAAAGTTCGAACTAGTAGATTTAAATCTAAGAAAGTTTTATATAGATATTTATTTTATATAATTTAGTCGAAAATAGATTCGAATTTAATATAGTTTTTTTTTTCTATAATTAAAATAAATTTTATATTATTTTATTATCTTACTATTAGTTATTTACGCGGATAAATATTACTTTAATTTAAAATTACAAATTATATCGTTTAATTTTTTAGTAAATAATAATAAAAAGGTATTTCTTTATAGTAGATATATTAGAAAAATTAAAGGCTATAAAATAATCGAAAATTTTAAAATAGTTTTTATATATAATTTTAGATAGACTATCTATTATTAAAGCTATCTAGTAGAACTTTTATTTTTATTTCGACTATATTTACTTTATAGCTTTTTTTAATTAAAAAATTTTTACCAGTTTTCTATAGAATTGATTTATAATACCGATAGCTATAGAAATACTAGACTATTAATATTTAAACTTTTTATAGTAATTTAGATTTTATTTAATATACTTATTATTATTATAAAAGACTAGTATTAAATAGTCGATTCGAATTTTATTAATTATATTTTTAATAATCTATCTTTACTTTTTATATAATTAATTAAATTTTAATAGTATAATATTTATAGATCGGCCTACCGTCTGGTTTATAGACTAGCTAGAATAGATTTTATTTTAAAAAAAGAACTTATTAGAAAGGATCTCGCTAGACGTATCGGTTTAGAAGATAGAAAAATAAAAATTAATTAAAAAATTAGATATTTTATATTAGTTTTAATTTAATATTAATATAATTTATATTTAAATAATAAATAATATAGAAAGATAATATAGATATATAAATATTAGTTTGATTATTATTTACTATTTAGTAGTAATTAATCGACGTTTATCTAAATAGTATTTTATATATTAATATAACTGTATAGTAAAAGTAAAGATTTTTTAGAATTATAATATAGAATAGAAGATATTAACGGTTTTAGTAGATTAAATCCGAGAATCCGAATTCGACCTAGAACCGAATCGGTTCGATATTTAAAAAAGTCGGAACCGATTCGGATCGGGTCGGTTTTTTTAATCCGGATTTGAAATCAGATCCGATAACTGGACTAAATACGTTATAATTTTAAATAAATTTAAAAAAAAAAAGATCGAATATTATTTTTCTAATAAAAAAAGTAGCTAGACTTTTAATAATATAAAGAAATTATAGAATTTTAGAATATTTTAGTTTTTATTCTAGATCGTACGAAGATACTTTATCGCGGTATCTAACAAACGAGATTTAGAATCGGTAGTAAAATTTAAAAGAAAGTCTATAAGTTTATTTTATAATATACCTAATCTGGCCACTTCGGGTCGAGTTTCCGTCGAACCGTCGGGTATCCGACCCGAGTTTTAGCGAGTCGAACCGTTCGACTCGCCGAGCGGTCGGATCCGGATCGAACCCGAATCGAATCCGGATATCTGCTAGATTTTCTATATATATAATGAATATATATATATATTATTTTTAAATTTTTTATTATAGATAATATATTAAACTATTATATTTAATCTAACTAGAATCTTTCTAGCTGGCGTAGTTAATTAATTAGAATTTTTTTAAATACTTCGTATAATTTTTATACTAGGATTATACGAGTTATATAGATTTAATAGATTAGTCGGATCAAATAGAATTATATAATCCGATCCGGGATTCGATTCGAGTCGAACTATAGAATTTTCTAATCCGATTCGGATCGGGTCGGATTAGTTAACCCGGATTCGAAATCCGACCCGACGGCCAGTCTAAATATATCGTTAAAAGTATCTTTATCGATAAAAAAATTTCCTTTTTTTCGAACCAATAGTTTAACTTCTAGCTTTTAACAAAGTTTTAAATCTATCGAATATAATTTATATAGATAGATAAAACGTCAGATTTTTAGAACTAATTTCTATAAAATTCGACCTATTTATAATATTTTTTAAAAGTTATTTTATCGCCGTACTTTTTAGGCTCTTTAATTTTAAATTCTAACGAAATTTAAAGCGCTCGCGAATATCTAATAGCTAGTTTAAAGAAAGATTAATTATTATTTAAAGTATAATTCGGATCTATTACGCGAATAGCTTCTATTCTATAATATATCTTTAAAAAAATCTTTTTCTTTACTACTATTTAAATCTTTAAAACTCGAAGTTTTTTATTATCGTCGGAATTATCGCCGTTATCTCTACTATTATTCGGGTTATTCGGGTTATTACTACTATTAGGCGGCTAACCGGAATTAGATCTTCTAAAAGTAAAAATTTTTAAAAAAATATTTCTATTAAACTATAACTAATTATTAGACGGCTACTATTAATAGATTTAGTCGCCGGAGATAATATAGTCTTCCGACGCGCTAGCGACGAAATTACTATAGAGTTATAATTAGATTTTCTAAATAGTAGAAAATAATCTAAGATTTTTTTATCAGGCGTTTTCGGTATAAACGGATTATATTCGTTAGATTAATCCGTAATATCTATAATCTATAGTTTAATAACTTTAGCGTCAGTTTAATATAGTCCTACCTAAAGTATTTTACTACGGCTATAACTACTATAAATACTATATATCGATATCGATATAACTATACTATAAATAATATATATCGAATCAAAAACGGTAAAATAATAAATTAGAACTATTAAAACGGGGTATTTTTAAAATAGTATTTAATTATAGACTAGACGAAAGATATATTATTGAACTAATTTATATTCTAGAAAGGTTAAAATATAATCTAGTAATAAGAGATTAAAAAAAGCGGGGAAGGATCGAGATCCGATACGCTAGCGATATTCTAGCGACTAGGCGGCGAGCTTCGTTTTCAAGCGTCCTAATTATATTTCCAGAATCTATATAACACGTTTGACGTTTATACTATCTTTCGTATTTTAAAGTATAGATTAATCTACTATTGCTTCGATTTTCGACTATTTTATTTATATATTTTTTTTTTCCGATAACGAATTTTAGATATATAATTTCTATTTAATTAAATATATATTTCGAAAATTTTATATATAGCCGATAGGCGAATAGAATTTTTAACATTTTACGAATATACGTCTAATATTTCTTTTCTATCTACGATTAATTTTAAAATATCGTCGAAATAAATAAAATAAAAGTCGTTAAAATAAAGTTGATAAATACTATTAATATAAAACTTAAAGGTTATAAACGTATAAATCAAATTAAAAGATATTATCTAATATTTATATTAGCTATATTAAATACGAAAAAAACTATTTTTAATTTATTATCTTTTTTAATATAAATATAATATTAGATGTTTTAAATATTCATTTTAGTTTACCGTCGCGTATATACGAATCGATTTTACATCTCGAATAAAAGAAAAAATAGATATTTATTTTTAATTATAATTATATTAAATTTCCGATAATCTATATAAAATTATAGACTACCGTCCGGTTTTTTTAAAGATAAGATGGAAAATTCGGTAGAACTATTCGATAAACGGGTCTACTTTTTTTCTAATATATTAGAAATTTAATTTCGAATAGTAACGAGTTTATTCTATAATATATTATAAATGGAATCTATTTTAGAAATTTTTTTAAATTTAAAATCGATTATATATTCGATTTAATTATAAATATTTAATTGTTCCGATAAAGTTTTAGAATATATTTTTATAAAATCTATAATTTAAAAGATAATTCTATTTTATTCTAGAATATTATAGAACCGTATTTTATAGTTAAATTATTTATATATTAAAGATTAGATTTTATTTTAATAGATTATAGTCTATAGAATAAAGTATTATAAATATATTTTCTATTTTCGACTACGAAAGTTACTAAATTTATAAATTCTTCGATATTATAAATTTGTAAAAAAGATCTATTTTTTCTAATAATAATATATCTGGATAATATCGCGCTATTAGATATCGAAATCGATATCGTAGAACTAATAGTAATTAAGAATTATTTTATAACTTTTTATATCGACGCTATAGAATTTAATTCACTAATTTTTAAAAAAAATTTCTCGGTTTTTTAATTTAGCTTTTATTTTATAAATTTTATAAAAACGTATAATTCGACCGTCGACCGTTTAGATATTTTTAGAAATATTATCGCTTTCGAATATATTATTTTATTTAATCTAATAGTATAAAAAATTTTTTTTTAATTATAAAATCAATAAAATATTAGATATAGAAACGTCCTTTCGGGATATTAAAATATATCTAGAAAGTAATCGTAGTAGAATATTTCTACTATTATATAATATCTGATACGCTAGCGATATATATTAAACTTTCGCTTTTTTCGATTATAAATTTTTATTTCGTTTTTTTTATTTTTCGGCGTATTTAAAATAAATAAAGTTATTTAATTTAAATTTTTTTTAGTTATAGATATAGTTGATAGCGTCTTTTTCTATAATTTTAGGCCGTATTAAAATATCGACCTAAATCGTATTCGAATTTCCGTTGTCTTTCGTATTATAATTTCCTTTACCTTTACTTTTTCGATCGCTTCGGTTTTAATTTCTTCGGTTTCGATTATTATTACTACAGCTTTCGCTATAAAAATAACTATTATCTTTTATTTTATTATTTTTCGTTTTATCTTTCGATTTAATTTTAAATCGATTAATAATATATAGAAAATAGACTGGTCGTCGGATCGGATTTCGAATCCGGATTAGAAAAATCGATTAAATCCGAATCGATTCCGACTTTTCTAGATACTAAACCGAATCGAATCGAATTATTTTAAAATTTAATTCGACTCGGTTCCGAATCGAATCTAGAAACCCGGGTTCGATCTATTAAAACCGCTAAAATTTCCTTTTCTATATTATAATACTAAGAAATTCCCGCTTTTACTATATAATTATATTATGATTTTATTACTTTAGATACTATTTAAATAAACGTCAATTTTTTATTATTAAATAGTAAATAATAATTAAATTAATATTTATATATTGATAATTTATTTCTATATTATTTATTATCTAAATATAAATTATATTAATTTTAAATCTTTTAAACTAATATAAAAAATCTAATTATTTAATTAATTTTCGTCTATCCATTTTTTAAATCGGTACGTCTAGTAAGATTCTAGAAAATAAATCTTTTTTAAATAAAATCTATTTTAGTTAATCTATAAATTAATAGTAAGCCGATCTACGAACGTTTTACTATTTAAACTTAATTAATTATATAGAAAGTTTAAATAGATTATTAAAAATATAGCTAATTAAATTTAAGCCGAATATCTAGTATTAATTTTTTAGAATAATAATAAATATATTTAATAGAATCTGGATTACTATAAAAAATTTAAATATTAATAGTCTAGTATTTCTATAGCTACTAGTATTAGAAATTAAACCTATAGAAAACCGGTTAATTTTTTCTAGTCGAAAAAAGCTATAGAATATATATAGTCGAAATAGTAATATAAATTCTACTAGATATCTTTAATAATAGATAGTTTCTTTAAAATTATATATAAAAACTATTTAGAGATTTTCGACTATTTTATAACTTCTAATTCTTCTAATATATCTATTATAAAGAAATATTTTAGTATTCTAATTTACTAAAAAACCAAACGACGTAATTTATAGTTTTTTATTAAATTAATATTTATTCGTTTAAATAGTTAAAAATAATATAAAGATATAATATAAAAATTATTTTAATTATAGAATAAAAATCTATATTAAAATCGATTTTACTTTCGACTAAATAGTATAGAACTAATATCTATATAAAACTTTATTAGATTTAAATCTACTAATTCGGACTATTAAAAATAAATAATTTAGATAACTATTCTAAATATTATATCTAGATATAAAATTTATCGGCTATATACGATTTATATAGATAGTTTTCAATAGCTATAAAATTTTCTACGAGTAAATTAAATCTAATTTAAAAATTTTAGAATATCTTTCCTTTATATTAGATATCTAATTAAATCTATAAAAGGTCGCGTATTTAAAAGTATTAATATACTAAATTAATATTTAGTATTAATTTTAAAAACGTATAATTAGATTTATATAATTTTTTTACTAATTATTTTAGCCGTTTATAGTACTAGAAACTATTAAAACTTTTAGTATCTTTTTAATTTAGATAGAAACTTCTAGATATTATTATTAATAATACCAGTTCTAATAGTATATTAAAAAAAGAATTTAAAAAAACTTTTATTCGGTTCGATAGCCGATAGAATTAAATTTAAAACTTTTTATTTTATCTAGTTTATATACTTAATTTAGTAATTAAAAACTTAATTAAACTATTAGATTATAAATAAATAGTAACGATTTTATCTAAAAATTAAATAAAAAATAGATTAGAAATATTAATACGAATCTATCTAATATTATAAAAAAGATAAAATATATAAATAATATAAATTTAGAGATTTTAAATCTAATATTTATTAGAAGCTTATATTATTATAGTATTTATCTCTATCTTCTTTTAAAATAAACTTTATTTTAAAGAAATCTAGAAAAAAATCGATTCTGATTTTTAATTTAAAAATATAATTTAAGATATCCGTATTCGAGAGAATTCGATATATTTTATAATTTATTAAAGTATATTAGTTACGTTATTTCGTTAATAAATTTATAAAAGAAAATTTATAAAACCTATAAATATATAGAATTATTTTAAATATAAATAAATAGTAATTTTTTTCTTTATAGATAATATACTACGGCTATTTTATAGAATTATTTTATTATTTTTAAAAATTATAGGCGTTAGAGTTTACTTAGTATTCCGACTTTATAATACTATTTTCGATTATTTTTTAAAAATAGAAAAAGTAGTTCGATTATCGAATTATATTAATAAAGAAATGATATAAATAGTATATATGATATTATTTTTATACTAAAAATAAAAATAAATTAATTTATAATTTTATTAATACTTTGGATTCTATAGTAAAGTTTAGCTTTTATCGAAACGAAAATAAAAAAGATAATAATAAAGAAATAAAAAACTTTTTAGAATATAAAAATAAATATCGGATCGAATTTAAAAAGAATTTTACTAAATATTATAGAGCTTCTATTAATCTATTAAAGTCTAAAACCCGTTAGATAAAAAAATAAGGTAATATAAAAAGATAATATATTATAATTTTACTAATTAGTCTAAAATCTATTTTATTTATTTTAAATAATATTTTTTAATAATTCTAGCGTCTTCGAATAGCTACTTTCGAAACTAATAGATATTTTCGCGCTAATACTACCAAGAATAATCTAAATTAAATATTTTCGAAAAATAATATTTCGAACTTTCTAAAACTAGTATAGATAGTTTACGATACTATTATTTATCTAATATTTTCGATAGAAATAAAATGGACTTTTAGTTTTATAAAAAAATTTATCGGTAGAATCGAAGTTAAATAATTCTAGAATAGATAGAATAGAGAATAATAATTAAGTACTATAATTATACTATAGACTTAAAAATAAAATAAGGTTTAAAAGAGCTATGAAATATATATAACCGGGTATAACTAGAGAATAGAATATTATTTCGGGAAAAAAATCCCTTTAAAAAAATTAGGAAGTATTTTAAATAGATTAAATTAAATATTTTTAAGTTTAATATTATATAAAATATATTACCGTTTTATACTATCTAAATATTTTATTATAAATAATATAATATACCCTAAATAATAATCGTTTATAAAAGCTATAGTATTCGACTATCTAATATAATTATAAATCGGGTTAAATTAGATTTCTATTAGTTTCCATTTTATAATCTAATTCGATTTTCGGTTTTAATTTTAAAAACCGATCTATACTATTTAGTAGGTTAGATCGAACTAATTTATTAAAACTCGGGTCGGATTTTAGAAATACCGACGGAAATTTATATCGAAATAATCAATTTAAAAAAAAGTATTTAATTCCGATATATAATTTTAAAAGATTCTAGTAAATTATAATATAATTTTAATTACTATATTTAAATATTTTATTTCGGATAGATTTTCGAATTTTAGTTCGTAGATTATATATTCGTTATTTCTCGTTCGACGAAATATCAAATTCTTTTATAGATAAATAAAATATTCGTTAAATTTCGAAATAGTTTACTAGTCTTTTTACCTCGTATTTAGACTGGCCGTCGGATCGGATTACGAATTTAAATTAACTAATCCGATTCGATCCGAATCGGATTACGATTAAATCTAACTCGATTTAAATAAAGTCGGATCTTTCTATAATTCGATCCGGCTCGAATCTAGATTAGAATCGGGTACCCGGATTTAATTTATTAAAATATTAAAATCGTATATAAAAATATAATTTTAATATTAAAATATAATTTATTTTATATATTATATTTTCTATAAATTTCTATTTCTTTTTAATAATATATTAAAAACTTTAGATATTTCTAATATTATTATATTCTAATATTAATATATACGATTTATAATTATATATTAAATAGTTTATATTTTTATTATTTTTATTTAGTATCGATATATCTATATTACTTTTTTATAATACTATTATAGAAATATAGTGTAAAATATCTAATATAATTATCGATTCTCGCCTTTTTATTTTCTAGACCGATATATTAAACGAAGGTTTCTCTATTAAATCCTCGTAAAATAATATCTATTCTAGTTAATCTATAAACTAGCTTTTAAACTAATTTATAACCTGAATTCTAGTTAAATTTTATCGTTTATATAGAAAGTAATAACAGATTATTAAAGATATAGTAGATAAAATTCGAATCGACTATTTAGAACTAGTATTTCGGAATAATAATAGATTTATTTAATAGAATATAGATTACTAATAAGATTTCTAATAATAGTAATCCAGTATTTCTATTACTATAGATATTAAAAATAGAATTCGAATGAAAATAACCGATTTTCTATAAACGAAAAAAGCTTTAGTATAAAGATAATCGTTTTAGTAAAATAAATTTAACTGGATAGCTTTAATAATAGATAGTCTATCTAAATTTATATATAAATACTATTCCAATATTTTTAACTATTTTATAACTTCTAGTTTTTTAAATATATCTACTATAAAAAAATATTTTTCGATTAATAATTACTATAGATTTAAATAATATGATTTATATTCTATAATTTATTTAATATTTTTCTACGTAAATAGTAATTAGTAATATAAAGAGATAATAGAAAGTTTATTTATTTAATAATAGAAAAAAAGCTATATTAAACTAGATTCTCTTTTCGACTAAAACGTTTAAAATAAATATCTATATAAAATTCTTTTAAATCTAAATCTACTAGTCCGAACTATTAAAAATAGACTGGTTACTTCGAGTCGAATTCCCGTCGAACCGTCGGATACCCGACTCGAGTTTTAGCGGGTCGAATTCGGATACCTGACGAGAACCCGCCAAGCCTTTTTATTTAATTATATAATAATAAAATATAATAATTAATTTAATAATCAATTATATAAAAAAGTAATACAATTAGATAATATAATTAATTTCTCTAAAACCTTTCTAGCTAGCGTAGTTAATTAATCAGAATTTTTTTAAATTATTCGTAAAATTTTTATACTAGAATTATACTTTTATTCTAGAGCTTGGCGCCAAGATCTAGTTTTGGCGGGTCGGGTCGAATTAGTTAATCCGAGTTCGAAACCCGATCCGACGGCCAATCTAATTAAAAACGCGAATTTTAGAAAATTATTATAAATATTTCGTCTAGATATATAGCAATTTAAACGTATATAATTTATTATAATAATTTTTAATAAATTTAAAACTATCCGCGATAGAATTAAAGTTAATTTAAAAAATATAGAACGTATTTTACTTATATTAGATATCTAGTTAAATCTATAAAAGGTCGCGTATTTAGAAATATTCGTATACTAGATTAATATATAGTTTTAATTTTAAAAATATCTATTTAAATTTATATTCCAATCTATAAATTACTTCGGCCGTTTATAATACTGAAAGCAATTAATATTTTTATGATTTTTCTAGTTTAAATAATAGCTTTTAGATATTATTACCGATAATATTAGCTTTAATTCTATAAATAAAAAAGAGTTTAGAAAATCTTTTAGTCGATTTAATAGTCGATAGAATCGACTATAAAATTTACTATTTTACCTAATTTATATAGTTAATCTAGTAATCTAAAACTTATATAAAGCTTTTAGATTATAAATATTAGATAATAATTTTATTAATTAGCTAGATTATAAATAAACTACGGTAATTAGTATCGACCTATTGAATATTATAAAAAAGATAATATAAATAGATAATATAAAGGTCTTGATTCGTACATTCTATAATATTACTAAAATATTCTATGGAAATTTCCAATTACTAAAACATTCTATAGAAATTACTATAGCATTTAACATTTATTAAATAGAATTTAACTAATCGGAATACTAAATTACTATTTCGCTATTTTCTTTCTATCTCGTATATTTTACGGAATACGATTATTTTAACCAAATTTCTTAATTATATTCTAATTTATTTGATTTATCTATCTAGAAGTTAATTAGCTATCTTTTTTTAATATAATTAAATACTTAATTTTAGCTAATTTAAACGTTTTAAAATACGTACTATATTATTTTTCTACCTCTATTTATATCTATTTTTCTGACTTTTTTTCAATTCGTTAACCTCGATCTATAGTTTTACTATTTTTACTATCGCTAGCGGTAATATCTAGATTATATATAGCAGCCTCGTAATCGCTATTATTATTTATTATACCCAGACGTCGTATTCGTTTAGAGATTTTTCTATCTCTATTTGATAATTTTTTTTTTTAAAATATTCGCCTATCTCGGCCTCGATTTTATATAGTTACTCGTATAATCGCTAGTATAAATTATTCGTTATCGCTAGTAAAAAGATTTAAAGAAACCTAAAAAGATTTAGCGTCTTTTTTATTTCGATTTCGACTTTATATTTTTTTTCGATTTTATATATATTATATAGTTATACGTTTTATAGCTAGTTTATTTTTATAATAGAAACGTTATTATCTAATACGATATTTTTCTATAAAATAAATTCTAATTTTATATTACTTTTTTTCCTCGCGTATCCTTATTTTTATAAGTTTAAAGAAAGATAGATTTCGTTAAATAGAAGTTTTCTATAACGCTTTTCTCGCGTACGATACGGAACGGGCTTTAGTAGTTCCTTTTAACTAGTCTGGCCGTCGGGTCGGATTTCGAACCCGGGTTCGTATCCCGGGTTCGAACCGAGTCGGTTCCGACTTTTCGAGGTACTGAACCGACCGGATTTCGGTTCCGGGTTAGAGAAACCGACCCGACCCGCTAAGACGCCAAGCCCTAGTATAAAAGTATAACTCTAGTATAAAAATTATACGAACAATATAAAAAAATTCTAATTAATTAATTACGCTAGCTAGAAGAGTTCTAGTTAGATTAAATATATTATCTAGAAATATTACCTTTTTAAATAATAAATAAACTAATTAAATATTATATTATATTAATTAATTAATTATTATAAAAAGCTTGGCGGGTTCCTATCGGATTTCCGAATTCGACCCGGAACCGACCGTTTAGCGAGTCGGGTTAAACCGACTCGCCAAAACTCGGTTCGAGTTTCCGAATATCGATAGAAACCCGCACCGAAGTGGCCAATCTATTTTTAGCCGGCTTTTTCTTTTAATATAAAGTAGTTTATCGACGTAGAGAAATTCTTTAACTTTATTTTTATCGAAAAAGTTATTATCGATAAGATTATCGATAGAAAAAGTCTAGGATATATTATTAGAGTAAGAGAAATCTATAATACTTTTAAATAGTTTATTAAATACTTTTTTATCGATTTGATATATCTACTAGACTTTATTATTACCCTCTTCTATCTAATTTTTATCGGTATTTCTAAAATTAGAAGTAGAAGGTAAAGAGATATTATAGATAGTAGAATTAACCTCGAAGGCGCCTTTCCTTTCTATTAATTCTATTAATATAAACCCGACTTTTCCTTTAAAAATATCTAAATCTTCGTACGAATCTCTATTAAATATTTAAAATTAAAAGCGAAAACTATTCTAGAAATTACGATAGTAGTACTAGTAGAAATAATAGTCGCTCGCTTCGAAGACGCCGGCGCTATTAATTTATAGGAGAAGCTTCTAGATTTTATATTTATATAGGAAATCTATCGATCGGCGGAAAATATCTTTATATAGTTTTAAATTCTAATTTAAAGAAATTATTTTTACTATTTTATATTATTTAAAGATTTTATCGCGAGTAATATATATAATTTTAAAATTAAATTTTCGAAATAGACGGATTTAGTAGTTAAATAGGATATATTCTCGGAAATTAACGAAAGTAAAATCGTATTCTTTAATCTAATTCCTAATAAAATTATTAAAATATTCGATAATATATTCTAGATTTTCTATAGAAACTTCGAGCCTTTTTTTAAATTTTATATAAATTCCTTTATAGCTACTAGTTATAGTAACCGCGAAATTTAAAATCTAATTAGTATAGTAGTAATAGAATTTCTCTGCCCTTTTTTCTATCTATATAGTCCAGTAATATTAAACTAGCGTAGAATCTATTTTTTTCTATTTAGTTTCTAATATAATCTATTTTTTATCGGCTTTCTCTATAGTATCTATCTAGTAGACGGCCTTCTATATAGTTATAAACTTTTTAATTTCTTTTTTAAAATAAAAAAAATACGTCGCTAATATTTTAATATTATTATCGATATAATAATTATCTAGAATATAGATAAAAATAGAGAAAACGATAATAATCCTATTAATAAAAGTTTATTCGGCGTTAGTAATAAAGAAACTAGAGTCCGGAATATAGAAAATATTATATAAAAATTTAATTTATATAAAAATCTAGGCGTAGTTTTGATCCTTTTTTTTAAAAAAATAAATATATAAAAAACGATAAAGGTCGTTTCTATAGACGTATAACCGATAATTATATAAAAGGAAAATCTAAATTTATTCGTTTTATAGATAGAATTTACTATAAAAATATAGTAATATTTTCTAAATATTTTAAAGGTTTTCCGGTTCGCGAAAAAAAGATATATAAATTAATTATTCTGATTTTTATAAACTTCGAATATCTATTTTCTAGTATTTTTTAATTTATTTCTAATTAGTATTATAAGTAGTATTTAGATAGATATAAGGCCGCGAAGAGCTTTATATTTAATAGTCCGTTTAGCGTTATAGATATCGCGTTTATTAATAAGATATTTTCGTTTTTTAGTATCTATAACGTCGCGGAAGATTTTAATAATCTATCCAGGCGTTATATAATCTCTAGTACGATTACGGATATTTTCTATAACTGCCGAGATTATTATAGTTCTATAGTATATCGCGAGATCTTTAATTTTAGAAGATCTATATCTAGAGTAATTAGAATTAACGATACGGAATTTCTAGATATCGATTTTCTTTTTATAAATCGCCTTTATCTCGAAAGAGCAGTTATAATATTAGATAGTTATCTATCGATACTTATTACGCCTTTGGTATAGCTCGATTTTAAATAGACGATTGTAGCTTTAATAATACTACGTTTTTTCGCGGGATCAAATTTTATACGCTCCTTTTATATAGTATAGCCTTATTATTCTATCTAATTATTAACGAATTTCATAAATTTATTAAATATATCGAATATCTAATTAGTAGTAGAAGATAGAAACTATATTATAGAAACTATAATAGCGAAGAAATTATAGAATTAAAGAAAATTAATAATAGTATATATATAATTATTTTTAAATTATTAACGTTAAAATCTATTTTATATATAATATATATTCCCTTGTAGGGCCCCTGTCCGGGGTTATAATTAAGTTATTATATATATACGTTTTATCACCGTAGTTTTTATACGGTAATAATAAATATTGCTTGTATAGTAAAGAATTTTCGTAGTTAAAAGTTAACTAAGGTTTACAGCGTAGTTGATCGTTTTTATTCTATTATATCCTCTATTTAATTACTATTCCTCCCCTATAATTCCCTTATACTACTTCGAAATACGTACGATTATAAGCTACTAATATAGCCTCTAGGACTATCTATTAGGCGGTAATACTATCCTTTATTTTTATTACTTTATTTTCGTCTACGGTCGTACCCGAATCTAGACGGCCTGCTAATCTATCTAGATACTCGATAACTGCCAGCTTAACGGCCAGCTTGGATTCCTGCTCGAATTCTAGTAGGATAAAAGCTCCTACTAGAAGTCTAATACGGTCGCTAAAACTATATAGTTCCGGCGGATTCGGAATACGAGGCTTTAGTATTATATTTAAAACTACCGGATTCTAAAATTCGAAGTCCGTTATAGTAGACGGACTAGTAAAAACTCGGTCGATATAATTAAATAGCTCGAATTCGGCGGTTTTAAATTCTATTTTTTTAAATTAGAAAAATATAATCGTAGTTATAGTATTAGTAGAAATTCTATATATATTAGCCTGCAGCTTAAACTGTTACGGAAAATACGTACGTTAGATATAATAGTAGGTACTGATAAAAGAAGACGAAGAAAAAGCGACTGTAAGGTATATATATATACGAAAATTCTACTATATTATAATTTAAATAAACTATAGAAATTTATACTACGAGTATATTACGAAATAGATTAGAGTTAATTTTATATAGTTTTTTAATTTAAGTTAATTAGACTGGAATACTAGTTTTTATACCGTATATCTAACGCTAGCGTACTAATACGGAAGTAAATTACTTACGGAACCGACGGTTGACCGGGTACTAAAAAAATAAATAAAACAATATAATATATATTTATAATTAGCTATATCGGATAGTCTAATTTTATTAAATTTAGTCTGGCTATTTCGATACGGATTTTCGTCGGTATTTAAAAACCGATTCGATTTTTTAGTAAATCGGTTCGATCCGACCCGCTAAACGGTCGATCCCGAGTTAAATTATAGATATTAACTATAATTTGAACCGATTTACTAAACGTTTTATATATGGTATAATATTTTAATTAATTAGTTAATTAGTTATCTTAAAAAGTAATAAATTTAGATAATATATTTAGTTTTACTAGAATCTTTCTAGCTAGTATAATTAATTAACTATAATTTTTTTAGATAAATAGATATCGTATTTATATTAGAGTTATACTTTTATACTAGAGTTTTATATTTTAGCGGATTAAATCCGGGAACCTAGATTTAATTCGGAACCGACTCGGTTCGAATCCGGAATACGAATTCGAGTTCGAAACCCGATCCGACGGCCAGCCTAATTAAATTAGATTACCGAATTTAAACCGACAGAGAATATAATAGAAATATAAAGAAAATAGAACTAGTTCTATTTTAAAATATCTTACGTAATTTTAGTAGTAAAATATTTTCTACGATCGAGATAAACGACGTAGGAAAGATATTATTTATCTAATTCTACGCGCGTATACTGGATTTTTTTATATTTAATAGTATAGATATATAGCTAAAAGACCTATGAATTTCGGCTTTAATCTTTATATTATTAATATATAGTATACGGTTATAATAGATAGTTAAAGAAAAGAAACCTCGATAAAATTATTTAAAAAATAGGATAAACCCTTTAAATCCTAATTATTTAATTAGTCGGCTCGGGTACGCTATACTTTATATAATAAAGTTTGACTATAGAGTGTTTTAGTAATCTCTATAGAATATTTTAATGATTTCTATAGAATGTTTTAGTGATTTCTATAGAATATTTTAGTGATACTGTGGAATATACGGATCAAAATTCTAATATGAATCAAATAATTTTATACTAATAGTAAATTTAGACTCGCGCTATTATCGTCTATTCCGGTATTTCCTTTTATTATAAACTTCGTTTTAAAAAACTATAGAATAGAGTTAAATCTAAATTCCGCGCTAGAAATTTTATTTAAAATATTTATATTCGATAGAATTCGTTTTATTTTATAACTCGTAGAATATATTTACTTTACTAAACTATTAATAATTTCTTTTAAAAAAATTCGCGAAATCTATAAATATAAAGGATTATCTTTAATATAGATAAATAATAATCTTTTTTTTTATAAATAGTATACTATAGCTATTTTATAAAATTATTTTAATAGTTTCGCGAATTATAGATATTAGAATTTATTTAATATACCGATTTTATAATACGCTTTACGATTATTTTACTAAAATATAAAAAATTATAGAAATTTCGAACTATTTTTAAAAGGCGATAGTACTAATAGTCTATAAAAAAGCTTTTATTAAATTTATTAAATATTATTTTTATATTAAAAGTAAAAGAAAACAAATATATAATTTTATAAATAATTTTAATTCTATAGTAAAATATAACTTTTATCGAAACTAAAATACTATTAAATAGAAAAAAGATATAAAAAAAATATTCGGGGTATATAAATGAAATTTTCTTTCTAAAAAATTTTTATTTGGAATTATATTAAATTTTTATATATATATATATATATATATATATATTTATAAACGTTATATAAGATAACGATTGTTATATTTTACGTATAAAAAAGTTTTTACAATTAAAACAGTTCGTCAAACAAGGTTTGCAGCGTAGTTAATTACTTTTATTTAACTATTTCCTTTTTTATTCGCGATTACGAATTTTCTATTATTTTTTCTTCGACGTTATAAATATTTATAAATATCTAATATTTCCGCTATATCTATCTACTATATTACGAAGTAATTATAAATAGTTATCGTTTTATCTATATTTATTATATAACCTATATTTAAACGCTCTATTAAACTATTAAAATACTTTTTAACCCGTATAATTTTAAAAAAGTTACTAGCTATAGAGTCGCTAGCTAGTACGCTAGCTATTATAGCTAGAAACTTTATTCGGTCGATTAGATTAAAAGGCGATAGAGAAATCGGATAGCGCGTTTTAAAGATAGTAAAAAAGAGATTTTTATCGAAGTTAAAATAGATTACTCTAGCTATAACGAAATAGTCGACGTCTTCGAAGATAGATATAGTTATTACGAATATAGATACTATCGATTAGTTTAGCTACGATATAGCTATTATAGAAATATATATATATATATATATATAAAAGATTTTAAATTTATATTATTAGTAAAATAAAAAGAAGCGATAACTGCGAGATATACTTATCGTTAAATATTTCTACGTTAAATTATCGTAAAAAAAATACGTTATATTGCTAAATAAATTTAAATTAAAATTCTATAGAAAGAACCGTTATTTATATTAATTAAACTGAAATATAAATTTTACTATCGTATATTTAATACTGGGATATTAACGTTTGATTTGCTTATCGAACCACTGGTTTATCGGATATCAAAATCAAAATCAAATTAATTAAATAGATAAATATCGAAACGAGTTTAAAAGATACTTTAATAAATACTATAGGACTTCTATTAATTTACTAAAATATCGAATTCGTTATAAAAAGGAAAATAAAGTAATATATAGAAATAATATATTATAAATATATTAATTAATTAATAGTTTGCTATAACTATTTTAAATAGTTTTTTCCGATAGTTTTAACGTCTTCGAATATTTATTTCTAAAGTTAATTAATATCTTCGCGTTAATACTATCGAAGATAATCTAAACTAGATATTTTAGAAAAATAATATTTTAAACTTTTTAAAATAAACGTAGATAGTTTATAATATTCCTTTCTATCTAATATCTTCGATCGGAATTAAACGGACTTTTAGTTTTACTAAAAGAATTTATCGGTAAAATCGAATCTAAATAATACTAATATATATAAAATAGACGATAATAATTAAATACTATAATTTTACTATAGATTTAAAGTTCGATAAAATATTAGAAAAGTTATAGAATATATTTAATCGTATAAAAATTGAAAATAGTACTATATTTCTAGAAAGAAATCTATTTAAAAAGATTTTTAAAAATATATTAAATAGATCAATCTAATATACTTTTTACTTTATACTAGTATAGTAATATATATAGATAATATATTTTTTTAAACTATTATTTTTCGATTTTTATAACTAATTAGATAGTTTAATATTCTATTTTATATTTTTATTTTTATTTTTATATTTTTTTATATTTTTATCGTTATCTGTTTCTATATTCTCTTTTATATCTTTATTTTAATTATTAAAATTAATACTTTTAGTTAAATCTTTATTATTTCTAAATTTAGTAATATTTTATATAGAAAAATATCTTTCTATTATCTAATCATTTTTATTAACATTAATATTATTATCGCTATTTTTATTCTTTTTTCTATAGAGAAACTTAATATATTTATTAGCTTTATTTTTATTATAACTAAATTCTTTAGTAAATATTATCTATTTTTCTAGAAGGTCTAAAATTCTAGCGGATTAAAGTTTTTAGAAACCGATATAATAGATTATTTATTATTAGATAAAATTAATAATTTGATTTATATATTTCATTAAAATTATTCTATTCGGGTCGTTAATAGTAATATTAAATTAAAAAAAATATTAGAGATAATTATTTCTATATTAGATAGCTTTATTAAAATTTAATATATAATTTTAATATATTATTTTACTTTATTTCTATTTTATCTAATCGATAGTTATCGCCTTTTCTATATTTTCTATAAAAGCTTTAATATATAGTTTATTTTTATAATATAATACGATAAATATATCAGTATTTAATATAATATATATTATTTTATTATATTTCTATAAATATTTCTCTTATTTTTTTAATCTATTTTCTAATTTCTAACGTTTTATTCTAATACAGCCTTCGTTTTTATATTTATATTTTTCTAGAAATCTATTTTTTTTTTAATTTTTTAAAATATTTATATATTATATTATAGTCTGTAATTTATTTTTTATAGAATTTATATTTAATATTAGATTACTTTTTATAATATTTATAGTTTATAACTAATTTAGATTTCGTAAATAGTAGTTTTAATTTAGATATAGTAAATAGTATATTAAATAATATAGTAAAATGATATAATTAATATCTATAGAATTATCTAAAAACTTTACGTATTATAATAATAGACTATATTAGAAGTTAATAAAAATATATAAATTTATTTAATATTTTTATCTTTTAATTATAATATTATCGACGATTATCTAAATATATTTATTTTATTTCTATTTTTCTATTTTTTAATAATTAATTACTATAATAAAATACTAATATATTATATATCGTATTATATTAAATTTTATTCTATTATTAGTTTTTTATTTCTTTTATTCGTCGTAGCGTAATATATAGTACGTACGAATCTATATAGAAATAATATATTAAAATAATATAATTAAACGTATAATAATATTAAAACTATTTAAATTAAATAATTAATTCTATTCTATAAAAATATAGTAAAAATATAAGAAAATAAAATCGGAAAAGATAAAAGAAAAGATAAAAAAATCTAATAGTATTATAATACCGGTAATATTTTAGAATAATATATTTTAAATAATCTAACTAATAAATTATCGAAAGAAAAATAAATAGAAGTCTAGAATTATTACTTTTCGAAAAATCTATAAATATTAGAAAAACTTCGAATTTTTTATTTTTAAAGTATCTTTTATTAAATTATATCGCGAAATTTTTACCGATATCGCTATCGTATATATAAATAAAGGAATCGATAGAATAAAAAATAAAATATTAGTAGTTTTATAATATATAATAGAAGAATATATAATTTTATTTCTATTAAATAAATATATTATTTAACTATATTATTATATATATCTGACTATATTTATTTTCCATAGATTATTAACTAGCTATAGTCTATATTAAACGTATTACTATTTAGTAGAAAAATATCTAGTTTATTAAAAAATTTATATAAAATCTAAAGATATAATCGGAAATATAATAATAGTTAATTAATAATAAATTTAAAAAAATTAAAAGTTTTAAAAAAAAGATATATATTTATAAAATTATTTAAAAGAAAATAATATTATTTATATAATACCGGTATATAAACCAATTTTTATAGATAACTATTATATAAACTAGTATTAAATAAAATATATTATTATTTTATATAACCTATAATTATTTTAATAATTAACTATTAAATATAATTATAAATCGGATTAAATTAGATTTTCGGATCGGATTTTCGAATTAAAGTCTATAATCTAATCGAAAAATTAAATTAAAATCTATAATCTGACTCGACTATTTAGCGGATCGAATCCGGATCGGATTACTAAAACCGAGTTAAATATCTGACGGTTCGACGAGAATCCGATCCGAATCGGCCAGTCTACTCGTACTTTTAAATTTACTTTCGGAATCGATTTATTAAATTATAGAATTATTAATAAAAATCTAGACTGGCTATTTTTATACGGATTTCCGTTAGTATTTCGAATATCTAATCCGAATTTTAGCGAGTCGATTTAACTCGAACTACTAAATAGTTCGGATCGGTTTCTAATATTAAAATCGAAAATCGAATCGAATTATAAAATAGAAACTAACGAAAACCCGATTCGATCCGATTTATAATTATATTAAATATTCGAATACGAGAGTAATTATTAGTAATATAAAATAATATTATATTCCATTTAATAATAGTATATATATCGGTATTTTATAAATAATTTTAAAAATGTATATCTTTTTTCTAGAATTTTTAATCTTTTAAAATTTATTATTAACTAGTTACTATTATATTTCCGGCTATATTCTTCGATTCTATATTAACTTTTTAATAAACTAGGCGTTAATTTAAAATATAGTAATAAATTAGGTATAGATTACAGCTAGTTAATAATTTATATAAAATTTTATAGTCGGATATATATAATAATATAATAAAATAATAAATTTCATTTAGTAGAAAAATAACTATATATTTTTTTATTATATTCTATAAAACTATTAACGTTATATTTTTTATTTTATTTATTTTTCTATTTAAAAATATAGTAGCGATATCGATAAAAATTTACGATATAATCTAATAAAAGATATTTTAGAAATAAAAGAATTAATATTTTTCTAATATCTATAGATTTATTAAGAAATAATAGTTTAAAATTTCTATTGAGATTTTTTTTAATAGATTATTAACTAAATTATTTAAAATTTAGTCTTTTAAAATATTATCGGTATTATAGTTCCATAAAAATTTCTTTTATCTTTTTTTTTATTTTTTTTATTTTATTTCTTCGAGTTTTATTTATATTTTTATAGAACGGAATTAGTTTTTTATTTAAAATAAATTGAATATTATTATATAATCAATTATATTATTTCAATATATTATCTCTATTTAAATTTATACGTACTATATTCTATATAAAAATAGAATAAAATATAATATAATATAGTAGATAAAATATTAAAATTTCAATATAGTAGTTAATTATTTAGAAATGGAATAATATTATTTAGATAATCGTCGATTATATTATAGCTGGAAGATTAAAATTATAAACGAATCTATATACTTTTATATATTTCTAATTTATTTTAATATTAAATTATATAAAATTTTTAAAGAATTTTATAGCTATTAAATATATTTTTCTATTCTATTATTTCTAATATTATCTATTATATCTAAATTAAAACTACTATCTATAAAATTTTAATTAGTTATAAAATATAAATATAATAAAAAATAATTCGATATCGAATATAAATTCTATAAAAAATAGAATACGGACTATATTATAATATATAAATTCTTTAAAAAATTTAAAAAAATAAATTTCTAGAAAAATATAAATATAGAAACGAAGACTATATTTAAATTGGCTATTTCGGTACGGGTTCCCGTCGGTTTTTTAGAAATCCGATTCGAGTTTTAATAAATTAATTTAATCCGATCCGCTAAATAGTATAGATCGGTTTTTAAATTTAGAATCGAAAATTAAATCGGATTATAAAATAGAAACTAATAGAAATCTAATCCGATCCGATTTATAATTATTTTAGATAATCGAAAATTATAGTTTTTATAATTAATTATTATTTTAGATATATTATTTTTTTAATTATACTATATAATTTAGATGATATTAAATAGTAATATATTTATTTAATAATAGTTATTATAATAATTATAATCTATATTAATTTTTTTTAGATAAATTCTAGATTATATATCTTTTTTCCGAATTTTTTAACTATATAAAATTCGGTTATTAACTAGTTTATTATTTTCTAACGATATTTCTAAATTTTTTATTAGATTTTTAATAAATTAAAAATTTTTAATTTAAATAATAATTCGTTTAATAAAAAATATTACTATATTAATATTTAAATAATATAAATAGAATCGTATATAAATAGTAATATAATAAAATAATATATTTATTTATTAAATAAAAAATAATATATATTTTAATAAAATTTTATAAAATTACTAATATTATATTCTATTTTCTAATAGTTCTAGCCGAATTTACTATTTCTATAGTAATATTTTTAAAGATTTCGCGGTATAGTTTAATAAATAGTAATTTTAAAATTAGATTATCGAAATTATTTTAATAGCGACGGATATTTCGGAAAGCTATTTTTATTTATTTATACGATTAATCATTCGGATTTTGATTTTAGTCTTTCACGATTCTAACGCTAGAGGCGCTAAACCGATCAGATTACGCAATTATTTGATATTCAAGTATTTTACCGAAAACTCAAATTAGAAACTTCCGAAAAAGCTAGATTTGGACTAAAACCCAGAGGGAAACCGTAATCTATTTAACTTTAATTAACTTAATTTCCTTCGATCGATCGGGCTAGGCCGAGACGATCTACTATCTAGTTTTTCTGTATTTTAAACTCTATAAAGATCGATTTAGTCGATAGAAAAAACTCAAATATTTGATTGGCCTTCGAGGGATTCGAACCCCCGATCCGCCGGATTAACTCCGCTAACTCCGAAGAGCGCTGGATCCGCTGGGCCTCCCGGTCACGCCGCGTTGCCGCTGCGCCACCAGGCTTTCGGAAAGCTATAATATTAGCTTTTTATATATATTTCTATTAATATATTATTAGCTAGACTATTTAAAATATATTATTTTAAAAGATTATTTTTATCGTTATATTAGTAGATTTTCTTTTTTTTATCCGATTCTACTATTTCTAGTCTTTTTTAGGCTTCTATAAATCGGTTTTATAATATTTTTATATACTAGAATATCTTTTAGCGCTATTGTATTATTTAATATATTAATTTAATATATAAATTGTCTTATTAATACGTACTATAATTATATTTATACGATATAATAAATAAAACGATAAATAGTATAATATAGTATATATTATATTAGAAATTTATAGTAATAATTATTTAATAATAAAAAAAAATCGAAAATAAAATTTAATTAATTAATATAATCGTCAGCTAGATTTCGGCTAAAATAAACGAGTTTATATATTTCTATAGATTTCTAATATATTCTATTATATATTTTTATATAGTTTTAACTACTATTTTATATAGATTTTTTCTAGTATTAATTATATCATCTTATTATATTATCGATACTACTATTTAATTTTCTATTATATCTAAATTAATATTACTATCTATAATATTTAAATCTACTATAAACCGTAAATACGGTAGAAAATAGTTAAAGTCTGAATATATATTCTATAAAAAACAATATATAGATTATATTATTATATATAAACGCTTTTAAAAACCAAAAAAAACTAAAATATAGAAAACTATAGATCTAAATATAAAGGTTCCTTTAAAATAAAACGCTAGAAACGAGAAAACAGATTATAAAATTAGTAAAAAGCTTTATAATAATATAATATAATAATATAAATTAAACTAGATATTGATTTATATATAAAATTATATTACGAAACTAAATAGAATTGATTAATTATCAATTCTATTTATTAATTTCTATTATTTTCTTAAATCTACTATAGGAATTAAAACTATAAATAAAGTAATTTTAATTAAATATATAGCTTTAATCGTTAATTTTATATAATAACGAGTAATTTATTATAATAGTATTAAAAATTTTAAAATCGTTAGAATACTGGAACTTTTATAAAAATAATCGAAATTTACTAAAAAAATTATCTATAGTAGTAATACGGCTAATATAGTTATCGAGTTTCCGTATAAAAAAAAAGACGAAAATATTAATAGTATTATCGAGGTTAATAATAAAGATTAGATAGTAGAAAAATACTCTACTAAATAGAATAATATTAAACTCGAAAATAGTAAAAATTTAGCTAGAAATATTAACTTTAATCAGGATAAAGACGAAAATAAAGACGAAAATAAAGATAAAAATAAAGATAAAAATAAAGATAAAAATAAAGATAAAAATAAAGATAAAAATAAAGATAAAGATAAAAATAAAGATAAAGATAAAAATAAAGATATAAAAAGAAAAATAAAAGCGGAAATCGAAAATAATAAAAATAAAAAAAAAATAATTAAATTATTTAATTAGTTATCTATATATAATAATAGTAAATCTAATTAAATATATTATTTTGATATACTACTATATTATTAATAAAAGAATAGATTTTATAATATAGGAAAAATAGTTTTAGCGGTTTTAATATATTAAATCCGGAATCGAATCGGATCGGTATCTAGAAAAATCGAAATCGATTCGGGTCGGTATTTAGAAAAATCGAAATTAATTCGGATCGGATCGGTTTTTTTAATTCGAATTCGAAATCCGATCCGACGGCCAGTTTAACTATATTAGAATAAAATATTAGAAATTAATAAGTAAACTATAAAATTAAAAAAAAATCTATAGTAATATATTAAAATAATATATATTATATTATAAGGATTTTATATATATTATAACTTTTATAGAAAATATAAAAAAAATAACTATCGAATAAATAAAATAGAAATAAAACGAAATATTATATTAAATTAATATATCGAATATAAATAGAACTATTTAATATATATATATATATACGATTAATCATTCGGATTTTGATTTTAGTCTTTTACGATTCTAATATTAAAGGCGCTAAATCGATCAGATTACGTAATTATTTAGTATTCAAGTATTTTACCGAAAACTCGAATTAAAGATTTCCGAAGGAACTAGATTTAGACTAAAATCCAGAGGGAAACTGTAATCTATTTAACTTTATTAATTAATTTAATTAAATTCGATCGATCGGGCTAGGCCGAAACGATCTACTATCTAGTCTTTCTGTATTTTAAACTCTATAAAAATCGACTTAGTCGATAGAAAAAACTCAAGTATTAGGTTGGCCTTCGAAGGATTCGAACCCCCGACCCGCTGGATTAACTCCGCTAACTCCGAGATGGAACGCGGATCCGTTGGGCCTCCAGGTCACGCAGCGTTACCACTGCGCCACCAGGCCAGAACTATTTAATATATAAATATTTATTTCTATTATTTTTTCTAATTTGATATTATAATTAATAGTTCGAATAAAATAATTTTAAAAAAATATATAGTTTTAATTATTAATTTTATCTAATAATAAATAACTTATTATATCGATTTTTAAAAACTTTAATTCGCTAAAATTCTAGATTTCCTATAAAAATAGATAGTATTTACAAAGAAATTTAGTTCTAATAGAAATACAGTTAATAAATATATTGAATCTTTTTATAGAAAAAAAAATAAAAATAGCGATAATATTATCAAAATTAAAAAAAAAAATTAGATAATAGAAAAATATTTTACTAAATAATAGAATATTAGATCTAAAAATAATAAAAATTTAGCTAAAAATATTATCTTTAATAGTTAGAATAAATATATAGAAAAAAAGATAAAAACGGATTATAATAAAAATATAAAAAAAAATAAAAAAAATAATTATAAAAAAAAGTATTAAACTATTTAAATAATTATATAAATCGAGAGATAATAATCTAAAATAAATTTTTATCTATATATTTTACTATACTAATACTAAAAATAAAAATTCCTAGATTAATTTATTTTAATATTTAAAAAAAAATTATATTTTAATACTAAAATTATACTTTTTTTTTTAGTATTTAGCGGTTTTAGTAGATTAAATCTAGAAATTCGAATTCGATCCGAAACTAAATCGGATTAAATTCTAAAAAAATCTAATCCAATTTAAATTAAATTAAATTTAACTATAATTCAATTCGGATCGAATCGGTTTCGATTTTTCTAGATACCGAATCGACGGGTTTTCGGTTTCTAGTTTCTAATCCGATTCGATTCGAATAATCCGTCAAATCTATATAACTCGTATAATTCTAGTATAAATCTAATATAAAAGTTATACGAATAATTTTAAAAAATTCTAATTAATTAATCACGCTAGCTAAAAAGATTTTAGTTAAATTAAATATAATATTAAAGTATATTACTTTTATATATTGTTAATTAATCTATTTTATTCAATATTATACTATTAATAATGATTTATCGGATTTCCGTCGGATTTTCGGATTCGATCCGGATCCGACCGTTTGACGAGTCGAACCGATTCGACCCGCCAAGAAATCGGGTCGAGTTCGAAATACCGACGGAAACCCGTACCGAAATGGTCAATCTAGATCGGATTATTTAATTTGGATTCGAAATTCGACCCGACGGCCAATTTAGTTTCGATATTTCGTATTAATTAGAACTATAAAGTCTAGATTTTATTTAAAGAATTACGTAGTAGATAAATACGAAAAAAAAATCTATTAGAAAATAGAAATAATTAATAGAAAAAAAAATCTTTTTTATATAAAATTTTTACTATTAGAATTTCTAGCTACTAACGCGTTTAATATTCGAACAATTTAGTAGCCGTTTCGTAATAGAATAAATCTTTTCGGTCTTATATAATTATAACGAAAATGTTATAACGAAATCAAATATAGATAATAATTAGATGTTGGAAGGATTTTTATTCTATAGAAAAGACCTGCGGGTATAAAAGGTACGTGCTAAAACCGCTATCTAATTTGACGAACCGTACTAAATCTAATCGGGCAATTTATTTATATATCTCTCGGCTTTATAAAAGCTTGCTCTATAATAAATATCCTAAAAAGAAAAAAAAGATATCGTCTTCGATACTATAACGAGCGCCGGCGAAAGAGTAAACAGTTATATTATATAAGAACTATAGTAGCTATATCCTTTATCTTCTAGTAGCGTGAGCAATATACGTAAATAATATTTCGATAATTTCCTATTTTTCTAAGCTCTTTTTCGATAACTATAACGTAATTAGCGGCGGCGGCAGCGGCAAGCTTGCTAGCTAATAGGATAACGTAAATCGGCGCTAACGAAATAGTTTAGGAAGTAGAAATCTAAATAGCGTAGAAGCGGCGGAATTCGATACGGAGCTAACGGCGGAGACGTTTACGCAGTTTAATTTACTCGTATCTAGTTAGCTAGATTTTAAAACGTTTATTAGAAGCTAAATTGGAACTTTCAGATCGAATATTCTAATTAGCCGGTTTAATTTTAAATAAAGCTATATAGAGCCAAATTTATTAAATAGCTGTAAAATCGTTATATAGGCGCGTTTATAAGATAGTAGATAGACGAATAGAGACTTCTCGTATTAAATAGTAGTTTTAATAGGGATAGAAGATGCTAGGGCAAAGATTTCTCGATAAAGTAAAGGGGCAGGTATTTATGGAAGCATTCGAGATACGATCTCGATAATTTATACTGTATATAATAGTTTTTTAAATATTATAGATACTTTTAATATAGAAAATGGAGTACTGGAAGGAAATAGAGGTAATTCAAGCTTAAACGATAGAAAAGGAGGTACAGAATAAGATATCTCGGTGGTTTTCTTCGTATAATAAGCCTCGATATATCTATAGAATTAACTATTTAATAAAAATCTTTCCGGACAGCGCTTATATTTATAGAGATACTGAAAATAGAAAGCGGCCTGTATTTAATTAATCTTTATAAAAGCCTTCTATTTCGTTTTTTCAGCTCGCTATTTTTACTACTACTATTTAAAAAGCTCTTTATACTTTACCTTTTAAACTTATTACTTTACTTTCTCCGTTTATTTTTATTTAAACTTTTCCGCTTAATTATACTCCGCTTATACCTCTTTTATCTTAAAAAATAATATTCGTTTATAGGAAGGAACTTTATCGAGATATTTTTAAAAAGAATCTCTGTAGATATACGGATCCTATAGTTTTTTATAGACGAAGCGGTATTTAGGACAGCCGATTACTTAGAGATATCTTGTAGTTTTCGTAGAAATAAAGCCGCCGTTAATAACTTCGGATTTACTAGGCGTTTAATAGAGCTACTAGATAAGCTTATCGATAAGGATTTAATTAATTAACGTTATATTAAAGAGGCGAGAGGGCGGAATAATCTTTACGTTGATCTCGGCTAATTTAGCGTATATTTACTAGGTAGAAGTAGAGATTCCGAGTAAAAATTTAGTATAGAGGTCTAGGATCTCGATAGAGGAAGTCTAGAGGACTGGAAACTATACTAAATAGCGTAAAAAATACAAGTAAAATTACTGGAAGTTTTACGGGAGCTAGTAATACTTTAGAAATACCTGGTAATACTACAGAGGTATAATAAAATACCGGTCGGCAACTGGGTATTCTTATTAGCTATTTAACGAATAAAAGAACTGAAGGTCCTACGATAGATAACGTAGGAGGAAAGACCCGATCCTTGCTACTATTTATTATAACGAGGTTAAATATAGATAATAAATGGATGGTAGAAGGATTTTTATTCTATAGAAGAGACCTGCGGGTATAAAAGGTACGTGTTAAAGCCGCTATCTAATCTGACGAGCCGTACTAAATCTAATCGGGCAATTTATTTATATACCTTTCGACTTTATAAAAGCTTGCTCTATAACAGAAAATATTAAATATTTATAATTTTTTATAATCGAAAAAAAACTAATAGACGGAAATCTATAGATAATAAAATTATAATTATATAGTAGAAACATTTTAACCGAATAAAAAATAAAATATTTAAATAGAAATAATTAACTACGTTATATACTTTATTTAACGAATACGTTTTTAATTTAAGAGATTTTATTATATATAAAATTAAATATTTATTTTTATATATAACGTTGATAATCTAAATATATATATATATATAGTTAATTATATAATATAAAATATAATCAATATTTTATTTTTGAAAAGAATTTTTAGAAATAATATATTTTATTATTTAATTCTAAAATTCTAAAAGTTCGAATCTAATAAAATAGTTATATATATCGGTTATATAACTTTTCGAATATATATTATCTATAGTTTTTTATAGATATTTCGATCGAGTTTTCCGATTTAAATTTTAAAAAATTCGAAAAATTTATTGGAAAAAAAAATTTTAAGTATTTTATATTATATATAAAACGAATCTAATTTTTCGGAATATTTTAATTCGTTTTAGAAAACTATCGGCTATATGAAATTATATAAATTTTTCGGTTAAAAATTTTTAAATTTATTTTAAAATATTTTTCGATAAAATTACTATCGAAAAGGCTATTAGATTTTATAATGAAATTCGGCGAAAATTAATCTATTAATCGAATATATTATTTTTGATTCTACAAACAGAAATAATAATTAAAACGGTTAAATTAAACATTTATTTAATTTATTTTAAATAAAACGTATCTATTTTTATATTTGGAAAATAGTATAATAGATAGCGTATATATATCTATTATTGAATAATGAATAATATAACTATAAACAATAGATATCTACTTTCAATTTTTTAAAATTATCTAAATACTATCGGAATAGCGAAAGATTTTATTAAATTTCATTTAATTTTAAAATCGAAAGAATTTACTATATTATAAAACGATTGCTAAACTTTTCGAATACTAAACGCGCTAGTAGCTGGAAATTCTAATAGAATAAAAACTTTATACGAAAAAGGTTTTCGTTTCTATTAATTAGTTCTACTATCTAATAGATTTATTTCACGTATCTATCTACTATATAGTTCTTTAAATAGAGCCTAGACTTTATAATTCTAATTAATCCGAAGTATCGAGACTATTTAATAGTAAAAATATGTCTAAAAGTAATAATAATACGTAATAATCTTCGCAATCTTCGCGAGTTTAAAAGATAATAATTAGATTCTTTCAATACTATTACCAATAATACGAATTAGAATAATACTATTAATGAAATCGATAAAATCGATAAACTATCTAATATTATCTAATAGTAGTAATAAAGATTTTAAAATGATCCGAGAACTAGCGATATTGTAAAAGATTATATCTAGTTTTTGAATTTATTAAATTAAATCTAAACACTTTTATAATAATTAAAAAAAATACTAGAAATATAACTTTTATAAATAAAAATCCGTAAAATAAAATTCGAACGAGATCTTATTTATATAAAAATATCAAAACTTTATAAAATATCGTCGCCTTTATAATAATAATAGATTTTTAAAAAGATCTAGAAAGAAAAAAGTTAAAATTTTATTAATTATAATTCGCTTTTTTTTTAAATTAACAACTACGAAAAATTTTTTATTAATAGGGATCCGAATATAATATTAATAATGCGAAGACTTTTTAGCTAATCAGTTAATAGTTATAAAGAAAAAACTATTATAGAAAATTTAAAAAAATAATTTAATATAATAAAATATATTATTAATTTAAAAACATTTTATAAATATTTAAAAAGTTGTATTAGTAATTTTATAATTCGGTAAATCGATTTCGAAAGTAAATTTAAAGATATAAGATATAAAAATTAATAAACCGTTTCGAAATTTAATAAATATCTTTTTATCTATAAAAGGAATTTAATATTTTATTAAATTAAAAAATACGAATATATAATCTAAAAACTAACGTTTAAAAATCTATCTAAAATAAAACTTTAAATTATAGTAATAAAATATATATTATAAATTATTAAAGCTTTTTTAAATAATATATTAATATTGAATATTTTCTATATATTATAAATCGATTTGAAATTAAATTAGAAAATAAATCGAAAGATAATAAATCGAATAGTAATAGCTAAATTTATAGCGAAAACAATAGTAATAATAATCGAAACGAAAAAAATTAAAGTAGAAATAATCGAAATAATAAAAATAGAAAAAAGAGAATTATAATATAAAAAACGACAGAAATCCGAATATAATCTAGATCGATATTTTAATATCGTTTAAAATTATATAGAAAGACGTTATTTATTACGCTTATAATTAAAAAAATTTAAATCGAATAATTTTGTTTATTTTAAATACGCCGAAAGTTAAAATATCCGAAATAAAAGTGTATAATTAGAGAATTAAATAAATTTAAATTATAAATAAACTAATTCATTTTATATACTATCGAAAATATCTTTTTCTTTCAAATCTAAATACTATAAATAGTATTATAACAAATATTTTTTAGAAAATTCGATATAAAATATAATATTGGAATACGATTAAAAAATCGATTATATATAAAAATTTTATATAGAGAAATTATATAATAGATTGCTTCGATCGTACCGTATCGATCGAATTAATTTAAATTAATGAAATTAACTAGATTACGATTTTTCTAATAAAATTTTAGACTAAATTTAATTTTTTCGAAAATCCTAAATTTAAATTTTCGGTCAAATATTTGAATTTTAATAATTATATAAAATGATCGGTAGATTCTTTTAATATTAAATCGTAAAAGATAAAAATCAAAATTCGAATGATTTAACCGTATATATAATCGAATTTTTCTTTAATTAATTTTCGAAATTCGATATTATCTATAACTAGAATTTTAATCTATTTCGAAAACAGTTTGTTAATTTTTATAAAATCGATAGTATAGCGTAGAGTATCGTCGAGTTACGTTTCGATATATAAATAATACTTTTTAGTATTTTTAGAAATCGTATCGATCGTTTTTTTAACTTTTTTTATTTTACTTCGATTCGTTTATATAATTTCTTCTAGATATATAAAAATAAATTAAATATATTTGAATAAAATATTTTTATTGAATTGAATCACTTTTATAAATTTAATATTATAATATTTGTAGACTGGCCGTTTCGGGTCGGGTTTCCGTCGAACCGTCGGGTATCCGACCCGATTTTAATAATCCGACCCGGACCCGATCCGAGTTTTAGCGGGTCGAATCCGGGTCGGATTATTTAGCAACCCGACCCGGATCCGACCCGATTATTTAATATATTTAATATATTTGATATATTATTATTTTAATTTTTTAATAAAAGTAATATATCGAGGTAATATATTTAGTTTTACTACGGACTTTCTAGCTAGCGTGGTTAATTAATTAGAATTTTTTTAGTAAATTCGTATAAAGTTATACTAGCTTTATACTTTTATACTAAGGCTTGTCGTTTTTTCGGGTCGGGTCGAGTTATATTTTCGTCTAACCCGATCCGACGGCCAGTCTAAATATTTGGTTTTATTTCTATATCGCAATTTCTTTTATTAATTTAAATTAGTTATATATATTTTAGAAATTTATAATATATCGATTTTCTAATCGCTTTATCTTTGGTTTTTAGAATATTACTTCTAGCTATAGATCATCTAATTTACGCTACAATGATTGCTATAGTAAATAGAAATACGATTGAAAATAATCGAAAAGAAACTATTAAATTATTTTTAAATTTATTCTAAATGTTTTTATCTATAGTTTTATTATTACGAATAGAATATATAATAAATCTACTAGTTTTATATTCTAATCTCGCTATAATATTTTACGTTATCGATATTGAAAATCAAATACTAATTAAATATAATACTATTAATCCTTTGTAAAGCTTCTATCCGAGGTTATAATTGAATTATTATATATATACGTTTTATTACCGTAGTTTTTATACGGCAATAATAGTTATTATTTATATAGCAAAGAATTTTCGTAGTTAAAAGTTAACTAAGGTTTACAGCGTAGTTAATCGTTTTTATTCTATTATCTTCTCTATTTAATTACTATTCCTCCCCTATCTAGAATTCTTTTATACTACTTCGAAATACGTACGATTATAAGCTACTAATATAGCCTCTAGGACTACCTACTAGGCGGTAATACTATCTTTTATCCTCGTTACTTCGTCCTCGTCTACAGTCGTACCCGAATCCAGACGGCCTGCTAACCTATCTAGATACTCGACGACTGCTAGCTTAACTACTAGCTTAATAGCCAGCTTAGATTCCTGCTCGAATTCTAGTAGGATAAAGGCTCCTACTAGAAGTTTAATACGGTCGCTAAAGCTATATAGCTCCGGCGGATTCGAAATACGAGGCTTTAGTATTATATTTAGAACTACCGGATCCTAGGATTCGAAGTCCGTTATAGTAGGCGGACTAGCGAGGACTCGGTCGACGTAATCGAGTAGCTCGAATTCGGCGGTTTTAAGCTCTATTTCTTTAAATTAGAAAGATATAATCGTAGTTATCTAGTATTAATAGAGGTTCTATATATATCAGCCTATAGCCTAGGCTATTACGGAAGATACGTACGTCAGATACGATAGTATAAGTTAAATTAGTCCGTAGTAATTACAGGTACTAGTAAAAGAAGACGAAAAAGAAGCGACTATAAGATATATATATATATGAAAATTCTGCTATATTATATTTTAAATAAACTATAGAAGTTTATATTATAAACGTATTATAAAATAGATTAGAGTTAATTTTATATAATTCTTTAGTTTAAATTAATTAGACTAGGATACTAGTTTTTATACCGTATATCTAACGCTAGCGTACTATTATTAAAATGAATTGCTTACGGAACCGACGGTTGACCGGGTACTAAAAAAATAAATAAAATAATAATACTATTAAATTAAATATATATTCGGTTTAAAATTATTGATTATATAAAAATCGAATCTATATAGTTTAAATATATTCAATTTAATATATAGATATATTGAAATAAAATAATAATAGTCGAATCGATTTTTATATAAAAAAAATATTAGAAAAATTTAAATAAAATTTGTTTGATAAACGTTTATATCGTTTCTTCTATCGTTATTAAAATTCTAGAAGTAAAAAAAGTATATATTAGATTTATAAAAGTGTTTTTAAAAAGTAGAAAATAAGTTATTTTAAAAATATATTTAATAATAAATTTAATTATAGACGAAACCTTTTTAATACTAAAAATAATTTTAAAATTCCTTTTTTTTAATCGATTTTTAAAGTAGAATTCTAACGAGTCTGGAGCTATATAGAGTCGATTTTAAACTACGAAACGAGATACGAATAAATAGATTATTTCTATTCGATATAGCGACGAGTAAATTATATATATTGAAAAACGATTAATATAATTTGATAACGAAAACGATATATTTGAAATCGAAAACAAATATTTAGTATATTATAAAATGATTTATTATATTTCGTTGATATACTATTAAAAGTATTAGTATTATATATTGTATTATTTCAATAAAATTATCATTCGATCGTATTTAATAATAATCAATTTAATATTATTTTATAGTTATTTAAAATAGTAGATTTTTCCGGATATATCGAAATTAATTTTAAATTAATATATATTACGTAATAGAGATTTTATATACGTAGAACTTCTATATTTTTAAAGAAAATCGATAATAAGAAAATTAATAATCGATTATATATAATAAAATCGAAAGAAACTAATCGTAATTCGATTAAATATAATTAGACTGACCGTCGGATCGGATTTCGAATCCAAGTTAACTAATCCGATTCGATTCGAATCGAATTATAATTAAATCTAATCTAATTCTAATCGAATCGGATTTTTCTACGGTTCGATCCGACTCGAATCTAGATCGAAGTCGGATATCCGGATTTATTCCGCTAAAACGTTAAAATGAAATATAAAAATATAATTCTACTATTAAAATATAATTTTTTTCTATATTATTTTGTTTATAAATTCCTATTTTTTTCTAATAATATACTAAAAACTTTAGGTATTTTTAATAATAATATATACTATTTATTATTATCTATCAAATAGTTAATACTATTCGTATTATTATTTAATATCTATATAATTGTATTATCTTTTTATATTACTATTATAGAAACGTAATATAAATTATCTAATATAAATATCGATTCTCGCCTTTTTATTTTCCAAACTATTATATCTAGCGAAAGATTTTCTAATTTCTATTAGATTTCCGTTAAATAATATCTATTTTAGTTAATTTGCAAACCAACTTTTAAACCGATCTATAAACGGAATTCTAGTTAAATTTAATCGTTTATATAGAAATTAATAAAAGATTATTAAAGATATAGTAAATAAAATTCGAACCGACTATTTAAAACTAGTATTTCGAGAAAATAATAAATTTATTTAATAGAATGTAGATTACTATTAAAATTTCTAATAAAAGTAATCTAGTATTTCTATCGCTATAGATATTAAAAATAGAATTCGAAAGAAAATAACCGATTTTCTATAGACGAAAGAGGTTTTAGTATAAAAACAGTCGTTCTAGTAGAATAAATTCTACTAGATAGTTTTAAAAATAGATAGTCTATATAAATTAATATACAAATACTATTCTAAAAATTTTAACTATTTTATAATCTCTAGTTCTTTAAAAATATCTACTATAAAAAATAATCCTTCGATTAATAATTATTATAGATTTAAACGACGTAATTTATAATCTAATATTAAAATACTATTTATTTACTTAAATAGTAAATAGTAACAGAAAATGATAATATAAAGTTTATTTATTTAATAATAGAAGGAAAGCTATATTATACTAGATTTTATTTTTGACTAAAATATTTAGAATAAATATTTATATATGATTTTCTTAGATCTAAATCTACCAGTCCGGACTATCGAAAATACGAATTTTAGAAAACTATTATAAATACTTCGTCTAGATATATAGCTAATTAGGCGTATATAATTTATAATAATAATTTTTAACGAATATATAACTATCCGCGATAGAATTAAATCTAATTTAAAAAATATAGAACGTATTCTATTTATATTAGATATCTAATTAAATCTATAAAAGATCGCGTCTTTAGAAATACTCGTATACTAGATTAATATATTACTTTAATTTTAGAAACGTCTATTTAAATTTATATCTCTATTTATAAATTACTCCGACTATTTATAATATTAAAAGCTATTAACGTTTCTAGAATATTTCTAGTTTAAAGTAAATAATAGTTTTTAGATTTTATTATAGATAATATTAGCTCTAATTCTATATTAAAAAAATATTTTAAAAAAACTTTTAATCGATTATAAAATTCGCTATTTTATATAGTTTATATAGTTAATTTAATAGTCTAAAATTTTATTAAAACTATTAGATTATAAATTTTAGACGATGACTTTATCTATTAGCTAGATTATAAATAAATTACGGCTATTAGTATCGGCTAATTAAATATATTAAAAAAATAAAATAATAGAAATAATATAATTTAAATAATATTTATATTTATAATATTTTTAAACTCGCGCTATTATAATCTATTCCGATATTACTTTTTAATATAAATTTCGTTTTAAAGAATTTTAAAATAGAACCGATTCTAATTTTCGTACTAGAAATTTTATTCAAAATATTTATATTTAATAGAATTCGATTTATTTTATAATTCGTAGAATATATCTATTTCGTTAAACTATTAATAAATTCCTCGAAGAGAATTTATAAAATCTATAAATAGAAAAAATTACTTTTAATATAGATAAATAGTAATCTCTTTTCTTTATAGATAATATACTATAGTCATTCTATAAAATTGCTTTAATAGTTTTATAAACTACCGGCGTTAGAATTTATCTAATAAACCGATTTTATAATACGTTTTACGGTTATTTTACTTAAATATAAAAAATTTTAAAAGCTTTAAATTTTTTTTAAAAAGCGATAATATTAATAGTTTACGAAAAAGCTTTTACTGGATTTATTAAACAATATTTTAGTACTAAAAATAAAGAAAAACTAATATATAACCTTACGAATATTTTTAATTCTATAGTAAAACTTAATTTTTATCGAAAATAAAATACTATTGAATAGAAGAAAAATATAGAAAAATATTCGGAGTATATAGATAAATATCGGAAATTCGGAATAAATTTAAAATATATATTGATAAATACTATAAAGTTTCCTTTATTCTACTAGAATATACAATTCGTTATAAAATAGTAAATAAAGTAATATATAAATATAATATATTATAACTATACTAACCAGTTAATAGTCTGCTATATTTATTTTACATAGTTTTTTTCGATAGTTCTAGCGTTTTCGAATATCTATTTTCGAAGCTAATCGTTATATTTATATTAATATTATCGAAAAAAATCTAAACTAAATATTTTAAAAAGATTATACTTTGAATTTTCTAAAATTAATATAGATTAGATTGGCCGTCGGATCGAATTTCGAATTTAGATTAATTAATCCGATCCGATTCGAATCGAATTAGGAAATTCTACGATTCGATCCGATTCGTTAAAACGTCAAATTTTAATAAAAATATATACTTCTAATATAATTATTATATCTATTCATTTAAAAAAAATCTAAATAATTAATTACGTTAGCTAAAAATAATTTAGTAAATATATATATATTAGTATAATAAAATATCTATTATAAATATTTTATAATATAAAATATATAATTTTATTCTATATATAGAAAGTTTAACGGGTCGAATCGGATTATAATCGGATATCCGAATTCGATCCGACCCGCTAAAATTCGGATCGGATATCCGACGGTTCGACGGAAATCCGATTCGAAATAACCAATCTAATATAGATAGCTCGCGATATTTTTTTCTATTTAATATTTTCGATCGAAATTAAACGGACTTTTAGTCTCGCTAGAAAAATTTATCGATAAAATCGAGTTTAAATAATTTTATAGTATATAGAACGGACGATAATAATTAAATATTATAACTATATTATAGATTTAAATACCGACGAAATATTAGAAAAACTATAGAATATATTAAATCGAATAGAAATAGAAAATAGTATTATATTTCTAGAATAAAATCTATTTATAAAGAAATTGAAAAGTATATTAAATAGATTAAACTAATATATTTTTTAATTAAAGTTGATATAATAATTGATATAGATAATATATTCTTTATAGATAATTATTTATTAATCGATAAAATAAATTAAATAGTTTAATATTTTTTTCTATATTTTTATTTTTATTTTTTTTCTATATTTTTATTATTATTCGTTTCTGTTTTTTTTTTCTATATATTTATCCTAACTATTAAAATTAATACTTCTAGCAAAATTTTAAATATTTCTAAATTTAATATTATTTTATAAAAAAGAATATCTTTCTACTATCTTATTTTTTTTATTAATTTTAATAATATTATCGCTATTTTTATCTTTTTTTTTTTTAGAAAAATTTAATATATTTATTAGCCGTATTCTCGCTATAATTAAATTTTTTCGTAAACGTTATCTATTTTTATAAAAGATTTAAAATTCTAATAAACTAAAGTTTTTAGAAATCGTTATAATAGATTATTTATTATTAGATAAAATTAACGATTAAAGTAAAATATTTCGTTAAAATTATTTTATTCGAACTATTAATAGCGATATTAAATTTAAAAAAATAATAGAAAAAAAATATTTCTATATTAGATAGCTCTATTTATATTCGATTTATTATTTTAATATATAATTTTATTTTTTTTCTATTTTATTTATTTAATTATTTTTATTTTTTTTATATTTTCTATAAAAGTTTTAATATATATATCGTTTTCGTAATATAATACTATATATAGATTAGTATATAGTATAGTATAGAATACTTCATTATATTACTATCGATATTTTTTTAATTTTATAATTTATTTTCTATTTTCTAACGTTTTATTTAAATACGATTCTCGTTTTTATATCTATATTTTTTTAAGAAACCTATTTTTTTAAATTTTTTAAAGTATTTATATCTTTTTAATATAGTTCGTATTCTTTTTTTTATAGAATTTATATTCGATATCGGACTATTTTTATCGCGTTTATAGTTTAAAATTAATTCGGATTTTATAAATAGTAATTCTAATTTAGATATAATAGATAGTATTGAAAATTATATAGTAGAACAATATAATTAGTAGCTATAAAATTATTTAAAGATATTATATATTATAGTAGTAAAATACGCTAGAAGTTTATAGAAATATATAGATTCGTTTAAAGTTTTAATTATTTAACTATAGTATAGCCGACGATTATCTAAATTATTTTATTTTATTTTAAACTTTCAATTTTTTTATAATTAACTACTATAATAAATTATTAATATATTATATACTTTATCGTATTATAATTTATCCTATTATTAATTTTTCGTTTCTTTTATTCGTCGTAGTATAAAATATAGTATATATAAATTTAAATAGAAATAATATATTAAAATAATAGATTGAATCGTAAAATAATATTAAAACTATTTTAGATAAAAAATTAACTTTGATTTATAGAAATATAAATAAGATTCGAGGAAATAAAATTAAAAAAAATAAAGAAAAATCTTATAGTATTATATTATCGATAATATTCTAAAATAATATATTCTAAAATAATATATTCTAAAATAATATATTCTAAATAGTCTAGTTAATAATCTATCGAAAAAAATATAAATAGAAATCTAAAATCGTCGCTTTTCGAAAAATCTATAGATATTAAAAAAGCTTCGAATAGATTGATCGTCGGATCGAATTTCGAACCCGAATTAGCTAATCCGATCCGACCCGACCGAATTTCGGATTCTAAATCGTAATCCGATCCGATCCGCTAAAATCGCCAAATTCTAATATAAAAGTATAAAATTAATATAACTTTTATATAAATTTACTAAAAATATTTTAATTAATTAACCACGTTAGTTAAAAAGATTCTAATTCGAGAAAATATATTATCTAAACGTATTATCTTTATTAAAATATTAAAATAATCATATATTAAATATATTTTTTAATCGGATCGGATATCCGACGGTTCGACGGAAATCCGAACCGAATCGGCCAGTCTAACTTCGAATTTTTTATTTTTAAAATATCTTTCGTTAGATATTTAAACTTTATTACGAAATCTTTACCGACGTCGCTGTTATATATATAAATAGAAAAATCTATAGAATATAGAAAATAGTATTAATAATTTTATAAAATATAATAGAAAATTATATAGTTATTTTTATATAGAATAAATATATCATTTTACTATATTACTATATATATCTGATTATATTTTTATTTTTTTAATTATTAACTAGCTATAATCTATTTAAAAAATATATTACTATTTAATATATAAACGTTTAGTTTAATAAAAAATGAATATAAAATCTAGAAATATAATCGAAAATTAAATTATAACTAGTTATTTATAAATTTTAAAAGATTAATAAATTTAGAAAAGAAATAAATATCTATAAAATTATTTAAAAAAAGATAATATTATTTATAAAATACCGGTATATATATTAATATTTATAGAATACTTTTATAAAAACAAGTATTAATAGTATATATTACTATATTATATATTTAGTAATTATTTTTTTATTTAACTATCGAATATAATTATATATCGGATCGGATTAGATTTTTAAAATCGATTTTTAAATTAAAATCTATAATTCGATTTAATCGTTTAATAGAATAAATCCGAATCGGATTACTAAAATCGGATCGAATATTCGACGGTTCGACGGAAATTCGATCCGAATTATCTAATTTATATATAGTAATAGATTTAAACGAATCGTAGATATTTAATAAAACTCGAACGATATAATACGATGTTAAAAAGATAAAATTCTATTAGAAATTAGATATTAGACTAACTATTTCGATATAGATTCCCGTCGGTATTTTAGAAATCCGACCCGAATTTTAGTAAATCGGTTCGATTTAATTTACTAAATGGTTCGGATCGATTTCTAATATTAAAACCGAAATTTAAATCGGATTATAAAATAGAAATTAATAAAAATCCGATTCAATCCGATTTATAATTATATAAGATAATTAAATATTACTATTTTTATAAATAGTATAGAATAATAATATATTTTATTTAATATTAACTAATATTAGATTGATCGGTTCGGATCGGATTTCCGTCGAATCGTCGGATATTCGATCTAATTTTAGTAATCCGATCCGGATTTAATCTATTAAACGGTTAGATTAAATTATAAATTCTAATTCGATTTTTAAATCGGATTATAGATTTTAATTCGAAAATCTAATTTAAAAATCTAATTTAATTCGATTTATAATTGGATTTAATAGTGAAATATAAAAATAATTATAGATAATATAAAATAGTAATATATTTTAATTAATACTAGTCAATATAAAAGTTATCGATAAATATTAGATTATATATCGATATTATATAAATAATATTATTTTTTTTTTTAAATAATTTTATAAATATATATCTTTTTTCTAAAATTTTTAATTTTTTAGAATTTATTATTAATTAGCTATCGTTATATTTCCGGCTATATTTTTAGATTTTATATTAATATTTTAATAAATTAGACGTTTTTCTACTAAATAGTAATACGTTTAATATAAATTATATCTAGTTAATTATTTATAAAAATAAATACAGTCGGATATATATAATAATATAGTAAAATAATATATTTATTTATTAGAAAAGTACATCAGAGTTCTCGAAAAGTGGCTTTGGACGCCCAATAATTTTGGTAGGGATCCTGCGGGCTCGAACGGCCCCGGGGCGCCCCGGGCGCCCGAGGAATTATTAGAAGCGCTCCGGGCGCTCCGGGTTCCTCAAGGCTCCTAAACGGCTAATAATATTAGCCGCTGTCGAAAAGAAAAGTTTTTATAGAGCTACGCTAGCGGCGTCTACTCGCTAACGTTATATAGAACGAACGATCAACGTTAATTAATTCAAGAATTAAAAAACCTACGAAACCGAGGATTTTTATACGCGTAAAATCTAGCGCCGCTACTAGCGCGTATATTATATCGCCTATAGAGATACTAGCTAGAATTTGCTATAGCTTTTATAGTATACTATATAAATATACTATATATACAGCTCTGGAGGCCCAGAGAACTACTAGAATAGCTAAAAGCGCCCCGGACGCCTCGCGCGCTCTACCAGAAGCCCGGGGCTCCTCCGGGCTAAATCAACAGCTCTAGGCGCCCAGAGCGCCCAAAGCTAGCCCGGGGTTCTTCGGGGCCCAAATTCGAAAACCTTGATATAATTATATATTTTTCTATTATTTCTATAAAGATATTAACGTTATATTTTATATTCTATCGATTCTTTTTATTATATTTATAGTAGCGACGTCGGTAAAAATTTCGTAATATAATCTAGCGAAAAGTATTTTAGAAATAAAAGATTCGAAATCTTTCTAATATCTATAGATTTTTCAAAAAACGATAGTTTTAGATTTTTGATTACGTTTTTTTTAATAGATTATTAATTAGACTATTTAGAATATATTATTTTCAAATATTATTAATATTTTAATAACTTTATTATATTATTAGAAAAAAATTAAGATTTATAGATAATATAATATAGAAAAAGAATTATATTTTAATACTGGAATTATATTTTTATATATAATTTTAGTATTTTAATAAATTAAATCCGGGTATCCGATTCCGATCCGAGTTCGAATCGACGGTCAATCTAATTAATAAAACGGCTATAATTTATATTAATTTTTTTTAGAAAAATTTTTAACTATATATTTTTTTCTCGGATTTTTTAATAATATAAAATTTAATTATTAACCAATTTATTATTATCTATCTATATTTTTTAATTTTATATTAACTAATTAATAAATTAAACTTTTTTATTAAATAATTAATAAATTTAACTTTTTTAATTTAAATAATAATTCGTTTAATAAAAATTAAAACTAGATTAATATCTAAATAAAATAAATATAGTCGTATATAAATAGTAATATAATAAAATATTATATTCAATTATAAAATAAATAATAATATATATTTTTATTGAATTTTATAGTACCGTTAATACTGTATTTTTTATTTTAATAATTCTAGCCGAATTAATTATTTTTATAATATTATTTTTAAAAATTTTATAATATAATTTGGTAAATAGTTATTTTATAATTAGATTATCGAAATCTTTTTAATAATAACAGATATTTCGGAAAATTATAATACTAGTTTTCTATTAATATTTCAATTAAAAATATTAATTAAATTATTTAATTTATATTATTTTAAAATATTTATTTTACTATTATATTAACGGTTTTCTTTTATTCGATTTTATTATTTCTAATTTTTTCTAGATTTTTATAAATATATTTCGTAATATTTTTATATATTAGAATATCTTTAAACGCTATTATATAGTTTATTATATTAAATAAAAATATTATTAATTCGATTAATTTATATTATAATCAAGTTTATATAATATAATAAATAAAACGACGAATAGTAAAATATAGTATATATTATATTTAAAATTTATAAAAATAGTTAATCAATAAAAAAAAAAGAATCGAAAGTAAAAATTAGTTAATTAATATAATCGTCGGTTAAAATTTAATTGAAGTAAATAAATTTATATATTTCTATAAATTTCATACGTATTCTACTATATATTTCTATATACTTTTAACTATTATTTTATAGAAATCCTTTCTAATATTAATTATATTATTCTATTATATTATTTATACTACTATCTAGTAAACTAGCTACTTCGAATCGAGTCGGTTCGATTCGCCAAACGATCGAATTCGGATCGAATTCGAATATCCGCGATATCTTTTATATATATAATAAATTTATATATATTTATATTTTTAAATTTTTATAATAGATAATATATTGAACTAATATATTTATATTTACTAGATTATTTCTAGCCAACGTAGTTAATTAATTGAATTTTTTTTAAATTATTCGTATAATTTTTATATTAGAATTATACTTTTATATTAAAGTTTGGCGTTTTGACGAATCGGATCGAATCGTTAAAAAATCTAATTCGGATTCGAAATCCGATCCGACGGTCAATCTACTATCTAGTATCTCGTTATATCTAAATTAAAATAACTATCTATAAAATTTAAATCAATTAAAAATAATAAATATAGTAGAAAATGATCGAAATCTAAATATATATTCTTTAAAAAATAATATATAGATCGTATTATTATATATAAACGTATTTAGAAATTAAAAAAAACCGATATATAAAAAATTATAGATTTAAATATATAAGTCTTTTTAGAATATAATACTAGAAATAAAAAAATCGATTATAAAATAAATTAAATTTTTTATAATAAAATAATGAAATAATATAAATTATACTAGGTATTAATTTATATATAACGTTTTACCAAAAAATTAAATTCTATTAAAAAACTCGTTAAAAAAACGGAAAAAGAAATATTTATCGATTAAATAAAATAGAAACGAAATAAAAAGATATATTAGAAAAATATATTAGATATAAATAAAACTATCTAATTTATAACTATTTATTTCTATTATTTTTTCGAATTTACTATAGCTATAAAAGATATTGATAAAATAATTTTAACTAATTATATAATTCTAATCGTTAATTTTAAATAAAAATAGTTAAAATTTATTAAAGAATTCAATTATTGTAGTAATATAACTAGTATAGCTATCGAATTTCTATATAAAAATAAAGAGGAATATCAGCATTTTCCAAAACCGGTTTGAAGCCGATCTCAGCCGTCTTAGCCGTCTCAGCCGATTCTCAGCCGATATAGCTGAGAGCGGCTTATAAGCGGCTTATCAGCCGGTCTCGGGTATACCCGAAGCTGCGTAGCTGCGCGGCTGAGACGGCTGAGCGGCTGAGACGACTGAGACCGGCTGAGAAGATTTAGAGATTCGATTTTAAATTCGTTTAAGTCCTTTTTAGTTAATAGGTCTATATACGCCTGTATATACCGCTAGGCTAGCTTCGTCTAGATCGAAAATATTAGATTTTTTTACTAGAATCTAACTAGATTAGGTCTAGCGTGGTTTATTAAATAAATATTCGACTTTCGTTATTCCCGCTTTTAGCGGCGGCCGCTAAACCTAATTTTCGAACTAGATTATATAGATTTATTTTTAGCTTATATATAAATCTTGTTTTCGGCTGTTTACTAAGTAGATATTCGTACTATAGATACTATTAGAGTTTCAATCTATCGAAAATCCACTTTTTGGATTTTTGGATTATTTGGATTGAAATGGCTGTCAGCCGGTCTAATCTGAAAATCCATTTTAGGATTCGCTGATGAAAATATTAATAATATCGTCGAAATCAATAAAAAATACTAGATAGTAGAAAGATATTCTATTAAATAAAATAATATTAAATTTTAAAATTATAAAAATTTAGCTAAAATTATTAACTTTAATTAAAATAAAAATATAGAGAAAAATATAGAAAAAAATATAGAGAAAAATATAGAGAAAAATATAGAGAAAAATATAGAGAAAAAAAGAAATATAAAAAAAAAATAAAAGTAAAAATCGAAAATAATAAAAATATAAAAAAGATTATTAAATTATCTAGCTAGCTATTTATATCTTGGAATATTAGAATTGAATAAATATATAATTTTAATATATTACTATATTATTAAAAAAAAAGATTTTAATAGTTTTAATAAATTAAATTCTAGAAAAATCCGACTCGACTCGATCTAGTATCTAGAAAAGTCGGAACCGATTCGGGTCGGATCGGTTTTTTTAATTCGGATTCGAAATCCGACCCGACAGTCAGTCTATTAGATATAATTATAAAATCGATAATAAAAATTTAATTTCGTTACGATTTCTATATACAAGTATCGGGATATAGCGATTCTACTACTATATATAGATCCGGTTAATAGAGATACATAAAATAGAGGCTTAGGGTAGTAGGGTATCGAGGTCGGAGGGCGGCGGGGTAAAGGTAGCCAAATCCCGCTGGGAGGACGCGCGCGCTCTCCCAGCCTTCTCCTCGCTACCTCGACCTCGACATTCCAAGGGTTTTTCGTCACTGTTATTGGCAGCTCAAAAGATGACATCCGAACAACGATTATCATGCAAGTCACAACAGAACGAGCCACCGTCGCGAGAAGCCATGACACCAAAGGCTCTCATTGTGATCTGCCATGACGTCGCAACCGAGGGCCTCGGCTTTCATAGGCCGGGGAAGCATCAAAGACATGAAGAGCCCACAATATTTGGCTTTGTCAATCGATCCACTGGTTGCGAGGCTTGGATATGTACAAGCAGGCTCTGGCGAGGTTCGCAGCAGCGAGGCCTGCACATTTCACTACGAAGAGATGGGCCCATGCACCAAGTGTTTTCAACTGGGAAGATCCGTTAGATTCAAACAGCCTATTCACCGAAGAGGAGTTGGCAATCCAAGGTACTGCAAAGTCATACTGTCAAGAACGTATGCTGCCGCGAGTGTTAGGTGTGTACTCGTTTCCATGTGTATAGAATCCGGCAATTAACAAAACATCTGGTCAGACGCCTACCGACATGAAAACTATGATAGGAAGATCCTTGAGGAGATGGGCGAACTTGGTCTCCTAGGAGCAACAATCAAAGGGTATGATTGTGCCGGCGTCAGCAGTGTCGCTTCAGGTCTTATCACGAGAGAGGTGGAACGCGTTGATTCGGGATATCGGTCGGGCATGTCGGTTCAGAGCTCGCTGGTCATGGGAGGCATCGATGATTTTGGAACACAGGAACAGAAAGAGAAATATCTGCCTGGGTTGGCTAAGGGAAGACTCCTCGGCTGTTTTGGTTTGACAGAACCAAACCATGGCTCAGACCCAGGCTCGATGGAGTCGACCGCCAAGCCCCATCCGTCGAAAAAGGGATATCTATCAATATCAGGTTCGAAAACATGGATCACCAACTCTCCTATAGCAGATGTGATGCTGGTGTGGGCGAAATTGGAAAGCTCAGGGAAAATACGCGGCTTCCTGATTGACCGGCACGCATGTCCACCTGGCACACTCGAAACTCCACCGTTGAAGAATAAGACTGGCTTGAGGGCGTCTATCACCGGGATGATACAGCTTGATGAGTGCCCCGTTCCAGAAGCTAACATGTTCCCCGAGGTCGAAGGGCTCCGGGGCCCATTCAGCTGCCTTAATTCAGCCAGATACGGTATTGCTTGGGGTGTGATGGGAGCTCTGGAGGACTGCATTGCCAGAGCGAGGACTTATGCCCTCGAACGTCGACAGTTCAAGAATAATCCGATAGCGAAATATCAGCTGGTGCAGAAAAAGCTCTCCAGCGCCGTCACCGAGGCAGCCTACGGTATCCTTGCAGCGACCCAGGTTGGCCGTCTTAAGGACGAAGGCAAAGCAGCGCCAGAGATGATTTCGATGATAAAGAGACATAATTGTGATCGAGCCTTGGAAAATTCACGAATGTGAGTAGTATCCTCGTCAATCAGTCGCCATGACTGATTCCCGGTAGCTTGCAAGAGATCTTTGGCGGGAACGCAGTGAGCGATGAATATGCTATTGGAAGACATGTTGCAAACCTGTTCGTGACACAAACTTATGAGGGCCAGAGCGACATACACAGTGAGTTGTTCCTATCAAACAGCTGAAGCATAGACTGATGCCGGCCAGGTCTCATTCTAGGTCGTGCCATAACCGGGGTTCAAGCGTTCGTCTGAGTGCAAGATAGATGAATTCGATCATAAAAAACTCATTTGTACATACGGATGTATACCAACATGCGCGAGAGAGTGTCTTGCTGGGTACTGGCTCACCCAATATTGTTCCTGTTGAGCGATATTCTCAAAGCCGCTAAGTCGGTGGAGGGGGGCAAGTCGCACTCAGTGCATGCAGCGTCTGTTGCTAAATCGATGTTGATTCTGTTGACAATCAATATCCCCTGACAAACCTTCACTCGATCGTGCTCAAAGATCGGAACAGGGATGAATTTCTTGACGATTATATGCGTCATTTGCCAAGCGAATGCAAATCCCATAAATAGCTCATTCCTTATCCATCCAAGCGCCTCGATCCTTGATCCTTCCACAGTTCCGCCTTACAGATCAACCATTGCAGTCACCAACTCACCAACACCTGACCAACAACAACCACATGTGCTGCGCTTGGACCTGCTTCCTATAAAGACAACGACCCTCATTCCAGACCATCACAAACCTGTTCGCCGACCATGGCTCTCAAGCGTATCAATAAGGAACTCACAGACCTCGGCCGGTAAGCATTATGACATGCTGTGGAGATGGCATTCTGTCCGCTGCTCCACAGAGCCTCGTACAATCCATGCCGATGTTCGCGGCTGATCTCGATTTCGCAGTGATCCCCCTTCGTCATGCTCGGCAGGACCCATCGGGGATGACTTGGTATGCCAACCCGGCAGCGCCATCCGGCGACAGTACACGGTGTTCGCTCACCGCGCTCTCGAGCACCATCACTAATGACGGTTTTACTGTAGTTCCACTGGCAAGCAACGATTATGGGACCCGTACGTACAACCCCGTCACACAACTCATCATCTCCCCACCCCACATTCTATCCCTCTATCTTGCGGCTCCGGAATCATCGAAGCTGCACCGACGCTCACACTTGGAATTTAGGGAGATAGTCCATATTCTGGAGGTGTCTTCTTCCTAGCCATTCACTTTCCCACCGACTACCCTTTCAAGCCACCAAAGGTCAACTTCACCACCCGCATCTATCATCCCAACATCAACTCCAATGGTAGCATCTGCTTGGATATTCTGCGAGATCAGTGGAGCCCAGCCCTGACCATTTCGAAAGGTACGATGACAGCGTTAGAGAGAAAGACCCCGAGAACCAAGGGCTAATCAAGCATAGTCCTGCTGTCCATCTGTTCCATGCTCACCGACCCCAACCCCGATGACCCTCTAGTCCCGGAAATCGCACACGTTTACAAGACGGACCGTTCGAGATACGAATCTACCGCGAGAGAGTGGACCCGCAAGTACGCTATCTAGCGGTCGGTATCCAGCAATGGGTTAGTGGTATGATATGGACTGCTGGAGCATGAAGCTGGTCATTGGCATGGGCCTCGGCAACAAATACGGACGAAGCCGTGCATTTCTTTTGACGAACGAGCCCTTCTGTGTTTATCGGCAAATCGAGAGTACTGGACGACAATGAGGGATTTGGTGCGAATCAACCATGCATGTTGTTATGATAAAGGGCGGTGGGCTCGATAGGGCGCATAGAGTCAGACTTTGAATACTACTGTTGAATCTATTGACAAACTTTCGGAAGCTCCGAGTACATCAGGGGACTTTGAAAATTCTCTTTACGTACGCAAGTAACTACTCCAGAAAGGACCAAAGCACGGGGGGCAGGGGAAGCTCCACGCTTACGTGATGGTGCATGAATGCCAAGATATCACGCTGAGACGCATTAACATCCTCAAACAGCAACCTCCTCGACTCCAGGATCACAACGGCGCTTAGCAAACGACTTGCCAAAACAGTCCTCCCCAATTGACTCGTTCATGGCCAATCCGTCATGAGTGTGCTCCACTTTTCTTCAGATCTTGCCTCGCTCCTCCTGTTGAGAGCGCCGAGCCCTTGTCAGGTCGCTTCACACTGACCGAGTCAGACGTAGACAAAATGGCTCTGGATCCCTCGGTCCGCAATTTTCTGGTTTTTGATGTTTAATGCAGACCCTTCAACCGATTCCTGCGTGTTTCCTTATTCGCACCGCGTTGCACACTCTTGGCCCCAACGGTCGCTTTCCCGTGAACCCCCCGTTGGGTCTTCGGTAGGAATTGTCCTTTTCGTCTGACTTCTCTTTGTGTCTCATGCGCAAAGTCTTCGCTTGATCCTTCTCTCCATCAATACGACTGGGCAGGTCCCTTGGTGCCGGTCGCTCCTTCCGTAAGTTGACTCCAGGACCTTCCCTCCACGCCGCGCTAATGATTCTTGACTCCAGCTTCCAGTCTTTTCCATCTTCGCTGCTTTCTTTGCTATAACACCTGTGTTCGATTAGTGCTTGATTCTCCCAACCATACCCTTGCAATTGTACCGCCCCGGCCCAAGCATTGACCATCGAGGCCTTAGAAAATGGAGGAGAAGCTCGCTCGCAGCAATACGGTGGCCTCTGAGCGGTCACCCAGAACGAGGTTGCCACCTTTGACGAGAATACTAATGTCAGGGGAAATGGGTACGACACCGCCGCGAAAGCTACGGTTGGTAGAAAAGATAGATCGCTGGGCAGCAAACGACGGCTCCAAGGTCCTGGCTCTATCAACATTCACCATAGTACATGCCATGGTCTTCGTTTTCGGCTTCCTCAATTATCACATGAAAGACAATCTGAACACAGCAAGAGCCACTTTCGGAGTATCCTACTCAGTAGCCCGTGCAGCCGGCCTGGTCCTTCATTTCGACATTGCCATCCTCATCTTCCCCGTCTGCAGGACGCTAATATCTTTACTGCGACAAACGCCGCTCAATGGAATCATTCAGTTCGATAAGAATGTGTCTTTCCACAAGCTAGTAGCGTACTCGATCGTCCTCTTCACCTGGATCCATACGATTGCCCATTGGAATAACTTTGCACAGTTGGCTGCTAAGCGCAATCAAGGCTTCAAAGGGTTTCTCCTTGTCAATCTTGCGACTGGCCCAGGATGGTCAGGATATATCATGCTCACGGTCTTGATGGTCATGCTGGTCACTTCTCTGGAACGATTCAAGAGGAAGAACCATGAGCGTTTCTGGTTTACGCATCATCTGTTCATCATATTCTTCGTCTTCTGGTCCATCCATGGAGCATTCTGCATGATCAAGACAGATGCAGCACCTTTCTGTTCTGGAACGGGCGTGTTTTGGCAATACTGGATGTATGGTGGGTTTGTGTACCTGGTCGAGCGAATGCTGCGAGAAATACGTGGCAGGCATAAGACTTTCATTTCAAAGGTCATTCAACACCCGAGCAACGTAGTTGAGCTACAAATTAAGAAGGAACGGACCAAATCCAGAGCTGGACAGGTAAGAATACTGGACCCTTACTGCAGGCCAATCTAATCGGGCGTGCAGTATATCTTCCTTTGCTGTCCGGAGATTTCTGTCTGGCAGTATCACCCGTTCACCCTCACAAGTGCGCCGGAAGAGGACTATATTTCCGTCCACATTCGATGTGTCGGAAACTTTACGAAAGCCCTCGCTGCAGCCGTTGGGTGCAACTTCGAGGATGGATATGTTGCGGAAGGTTCTGCTGTGGTGAGCATTGATCATAATGCCCCGAAGATGGATGTGGACCCAGCCATCCGTAAAATCTTGCCACGAGTCTACGTCGACGGCCCTTTCGGGAGTGCATCGGAAGACGTGTTCAAGTACGAGATAGCGGTCCTGGTCGGTGCTGGGATTGGTGTAACGCCATTTGCATCGATTTTGAAGAGCATCTGGTACCGGATGAACTACCCACAGCACAAAACACGGCTGCGAAAAGTCTACTTCTTCTGGGTCTGTCGAGACTACGGATCGTTCGAATGGTTCAGGTCGCTTCTCATGGCCATTGAAGCTCAGGACATTGACAGCTCAATCGAAATCCATACGTACCTAACCGCCAAGATCAAGCCCGACGACGCTACAAACATCATGATCAATGACGCCAACGCCGAGACTGACACCATCACCGGGTTACGAACGCCCACGAATTTCGGCCGGCCGAACTGGGATGCAATCTTCCGGGGCATTCGAAAGATCCACGCTCCGGCGGAAGCTGGAGTGTTCTTTTGTGGTTCTAAAGCACTGGGTAGCCAGCTGCATACCAAGTGCAACATGTACACTGGACCTGACTTTCGGTTTGCGTGGGGGAAGGAGTGCTTTTGATCAAGCGCTCGTTGCGTTGCTTTAGTTGTATATTGTTTGCTTGCTTTAATTGCTGTCCATAGCGTGGCATGTAGATTGAGAAGCATGGCTCACATTGACTCATACTTTCACGTCTTTCCCAAGAACATGCCGGTGAAGTGTCCCTTGCCGTTTGAAGTATAACTGCATGCTGGCGCTGTGCCTTGAGATCAGTCGCAATGGGGGCCACACAGCAGCCACCAGGTAATAAATCCCTGAGAAACGGGTACCTTTTTACTACTCAGCCTTTCTAATATTCAACACCGCTTATTTTTCAAATTCAGCGAAATTTAAGCAATCATTGAAACGAAATCCATCTAGGTACCGACTGCCGTGATCCCCTTATTGCGAAATGATTGTTGACACCCTCACCATTTGCCCCTGAATCGGACGCCACAGTGGGGAAGTGATACAGGGAAGGCAGTGGATGAACGGACTGTTATTCCTTCTGAGATTGACTCTGAGAGATTTTCAAATTGGACCATAGTATGTGGGCACAAAGGAAAACACGATTCTATTAATCGTGATATGATTATCTCGTAAATTCATCATTCGTGATAGATAAAACCTAAGTACCAGAACCCTTCTCCACATACCCGAAACCCGTCTTCAAACCCTCAACCCCCATCCATCACAACTTACTCGAACAGCACACATTCCCCTTCTCCCCCACCTTGGCCGCCACACTCGGCTGATGATGCCGCTCAGACTCCGCCTCCGCCTCCGACAAAAGCGTCGACCGATTGTTCTCCTGCCTCGAAGGCGGCACATCCAACGCAGGGTTCTTATCGAAGAAATTCACCGGCTTGAACGCCACCTCGATAATCTCGCAAGGCATCACCGGGAAATCTTCCACGCGGGTGACATGCTGCAGTCCGAATTGGACGAAGACGACGAGATCCGTATCCGAGACGTTGTCTTTTCGATTGGCCCAGGCGCGCACGCCGTCCCCGCCGCGGGATTGGTTTGTGTATTTGCCGCCGGCGTAGAGTTCGTCGTCGCGGTATTTGGTGACGTAGATGTTGTGGTCGGCGAATTCGGCGCGCTTGTGGTGGAAGCTGTCGTTGTCGGCGAGCAATTTTTGGAACGCTGGGGCGACGATTTTGTAGCTGACGGGTTGGCCGTTGATAGGGTTCTTGACGGATAGGTTTTGGATTTTGAAGGTGCGGTTGTGGTCGCTGTTGATGTCTAAGCCGCCGGAATTTTCGACCAGGGTTTGCGATACGGTGTATCCAACGCCGTGAGGGTTGAAGTCTGATCGAGGCATGGGATGGGCTTCTTCGTAGACCAGGCGGTTGTTGTGCCCGTCGATTGCGGGATCGATCCGAAGAGAGAAGATGTGCTGATGGTGCACGGCAAGGACACCAGGATGGACAATGGTGCCCCAAGGGACTTTGACGTCTGTTGGCTGCGTGCTGACGATCCCGGTTGCCCGGACTTCGTACTTTATCTCTCCGGCTTGGTTGAATATGAAGGCCATGATGTACTCATAATTAGCAACAGTGATGATGGATTGCACCACGAGCTCCCTGCTACGGACGATGGCAGCCGTCCCGGTCCGGTAGTTGGTATGCTTCCAGCCGATGCCAGCGTCCTGTTCGTGAACACAGACGACGTTCTCCATGGGCCACGGTTCACCTTTATCCGTACTGAGCACGGCATTAAGGTAATGAATGGAACCTAGGCAGTCACATCCGAGCTTGAGATTGTTGGCCCCGACACCTGCTCCGACATCGCCGAGGTCGAATGCTGCTTTCTTGTGGAAAGGGTGCCTCGGGTCAGCATAGGGTATCACCATGTCCGACAACGCCATACGATAGAATACATTTCTATCATCGTAGCGGACCTAGAAAGGTAAGCAGATCTCCAATCAATATAGAATGGTACCGTACATCGTAGAGCACCATGCCTTCACGTTGGTTGAATCCAACCCTAAAGAACCATTTCTGCCACTCAACGACCCTACCAGTCTCGCCGACCTCGGTAACCTTGAAGCTAGCACCCTCTGGTTGGACTACGTTCAGAGGCTTTACATCTGTACGCAGGTCTTGATGTTCCGGGCTATACTCGTTGGGCGGTGAGATTTGCAAAGGCTGAGGCTCCTTGACAGTGTGATCGCTACCTGTTGGAAGCAGATCTATGCGGATCACCTTGGACTTCATGGTATCCACCACTGGTGAGATTGTTAGGGGAAAGGCGTAGTAGTTCGAGTCGAGGTTGGACGGATTGCTGGGGTCTCGCATATAGAGAAAACATTGATACATGCGTTCCTCGTCGTTGACACCGTCCGAACCTATTGGTGGTCAGTTCAAAAAGAGAACGACAGGGTATGGGCTGCTGTACCGTAGACCCAGGGGTCACTGATGACGGCAGTGCCTTCGGGGAGCTTGAGCTTGGCAATCTCGGCCTGCACGCCCTTATCTTCCAATGCTATCTTCTCTACCAGGAGGATCTCCTCGGCATTTCCAGGACCATGGATGCCCTGGCCGAGGCGGACATTGCTTTCCACCCGTTGCCGGTCGAGGTTGACGATGGCCTCGTGGAATTTGTCCTGAGCACCACTTATTCAGTGATCCGCAGGTTCGAAATACTGAATTAAGAGACGTACAGTGTTCCGGATGTAGTAGGCCACGAAGGCTCGCCTCTCAATGGTCGGCTTTCTGCCACCATGATGCTCTGCTTCGAGGTAGGGCACCAAGTCGGCCTTGTTAGGTTCTTGAAGGGTGACGGCTTTGTATTGAAGACTGGTGTTGGAAGGATACAGAGTTTCAACCAGCTGGACAGCGTGGGTGATCTCAGCGGCAGTCAAAGGAGATAGGGGATGTGAGGAGGCATGGTTGGTCAAGGCAACACTTGAACGAGGTGGAAGTGAGACTTGTTCGGTAGACATTGTGAAGAAAGAGTATGAGAAGGACTATGCCTAGCTTGGATTGACTTTATATCGAGGCAGGGGCAAAAGTAGGTTTGCTAAGATTGAGGTAGCAATCAAACAGCCGGCGGTCTTTCACGGAACGGGGGGAAGTTGATAATGAATGAAGGACCCTTCATTACCAATGCTCGTCTGATATGGGAGCTGGGCATGAGTAGTGAACGGGTGGGATTGCCCTTTTGACGGGCATACGCCGTCATTGCACGTTGCATGATGATCCCATCGCTGGCCCATTGCTGGGAGGGAAGGTCTGGCACAAGCAATTAGAGTGGGGTTTCCGGACGGAAAAGACTTGGTAGAAGGGGAGAAGAGGGGAGCAGTGGAGAAGAAGGGACCAAAGCGACCAAAGGAACCAGAGACCAAAGGGACCAAAGGGACCAAAGGGCAGCAATCGAAGGACGTTGCAGCATTTCCACCTTGCCCAAAGAGGCAGCTACACCCGCTTATCGGCATGCAGCCACTAAATCCACCGATAGCGGCTGCATTATCAATCATTTAGCCGACCCTCTTCCCGATAGGGACTGTGACAATGTCCCAAGTGCACCATCGAAGATTAGAGAGGAATGAATAAGTTGAACAACGAGCAATGATTACAATTCCGGAATAGGTACATCGAGCGCTGCGTACAACCCTTTTCCGTCCATATCTTTAGCTCGAGGAAAAATCAGATCCATCGTTTCCAATCCTATCGATCCGATTCCAACCAGTAGAAAAATATTCTATTCAAGCAATCGACTTCAAACGCGATAGGCAGAACGAACCATCCCCTCTTCACAAAATCTGAAGCCAGATCGGCTTCGACGTCACCCCTCTACCTGCACTCCATCCAACCTCTTGTAACTTCTTCCCAGCGCGCCTATCACCGACCATGATCGTCTGCGCTTTGACCGAATCATTGCCCCCCATCTCCAGCCATTCTGTGACGCCCCTCTTGATCCCGAGCGATTCGAAAAACTCCGTTACGGTCAACCCGGTGAAGTATATGAAGGGTTGGACCTCTGCCCCGGGGACGCCCGCTGTGAATTTCTCGTCCATGATGTGGAATACCGCTTGGTTGAGCGGAAAAAGGACACGGACTCCTTCGACCTCGAAAGCTTGGCCGTGCAAGCGTGCTCCAGGTGGCTCGTTGCGAGACGTGCCAGGAGGAGCTGAGGAAGGTTGATGACTTGGTTGGGCTGCTTGGCCAGGCCGCAACATTTGCGTGCTCGGCTGTAGATTGCCTATAGGGAAGTAATGCATCCCCGGTGCGAGGCCTCCGTTGGGCGGAGGGGTCGGAGCAGGCCACTGGTTCCCATAAGGATGGTTCGCATAAGGATGTGACATACTGTCTCGTCGGACAAGACTTCTTGGTTGCTCGAGCTGTCGAATGACCACGATTGGATTATCGAGCAAAAACTTAGTCTAGAGGACTCGTAGGAAAACGGTACGGGAGGATCGTTGTGTATTGCGGAAGAAATGTTGGCTCCATCGCGAGATCGACTGCACTTTATATAGTGGCTGAAGCGCAGATTCCTATGAGCCATCCACGGTGGTGAAACGATTGTTTCTTTGACCCATGACAAACAGAACACGTAAGGTCCACCGATGAAGCATTGGAGATGACTGGGCCCAGCGCTCAACGGCCATGTGCATGAACCACTCTCCCATCCAGCACATTCTCTCGCCACCCACTGATGATTTGATAGAGTCCCGAGGCTGGCGAATTTGGACGTGATCGATTGCGTCGAGGTAGCCTTCTTTCGTGATTGTCTTTCCTTGATTCGACGCTGTTGAAAAAGCAAATCAGATCTGGAAACCCGCGGAAACTTGGGCCACTGAGGAATATTGAAGGAAGCATGATTCCGAGGACATGTTGAGCTAGGGTGGATCATTAGGAACGATCACTGCAGGCGGGAATTTAGAAAGTAAAAGCATGATTGAAAAGGATGTATACATGATACTACAAACTCCTCCAAGGGTAAATCTCCGTGATCTCATATGCAAGTATTCAAGAAATCTCGGACTGCAGTTCTCGTCGAAAGCCTATGTCGCCGCAGTATGGACCTTGATCCAAACTGGCTTTGACGCAAACCCCCGGGTCTCCCCCCACCCAATCGCTCCCAACGTCTTCTTCGCGAGATCAGAGTTCAGTAGTACCGTTGTGCCGGCAGTCCATCGTCCATCGCCCAGCTGATGGACTTCCATGACCCCGAATTTCGAATCGTCAGTCGTTGGTGCGCCGAGTCTTCGGATTAACTCGGCGACGGTAAGGCCGGTAGGGAACAATCTAGGCTCGAAGGCTGGGAACGTCGTTGGCGTATCTAGTTTCATGTGGACGTCCCAGATTATATGGAGTACCGTGTGATCTTGAGGGTACAGGTAGTTGACGCCTTCAAAGTTCGGAGCTTGCTGGCCGAGCAAGCTTGCGCCTGACGGCGTCCACTGTTGGGGGGCTGGAGCTGGAGCTGGAGCTGGAGCTGGAGCCGGTGGTGCAGGTGGAGGTGCAGGTGGAGCTTGGAGCGTTTGTAGAGGGGGGTAAAACATCCATGCATCCAGGAGGGCCGGAGCTGGCGGCGCAGGCGGGGGCGGAGGCTGGACTGCTTGCTGAGGAGGAAAAAACATCCTTGGATCCAGATACGGCGAGTAGTAATGCATAGCGTAAGGAGGTGGAGGAGGAGAAGCGGCGGGCGTTGCTGTAGGTGCTGACGGTTGGTGGACATGGAAAAAAGCCACTCCGGGAGGCACACCGTCGTTTGGAGGGGCTCCACTCAGAGTCCGGAAGTATTGTGTAGGTTGAGTCATTGTGTCTATAGATGTGTTCGTGTCGATATGTATTTTCAAAATAAGGACTATTGGAGAATGCTCGAGTGTCTTGAATATGTTCTTCTCTGGAGTCTCGCTGAGAGATGCTGTCGATGAGCTACGAGCAGGACTTGGGAAGCAGCCTTAAGTATGCCTTCTTGGAGTCTTGGATCCTCGACTCAGCCCGCTCTTGGATGTCATAGCGCATTGAAACGGTGACCGAAACAGGGATGTCTGACTGTTATTGTTGTATGAAGAGTATAGCATGACTGGTACGTCTCCAGCGTAGCGGCACGCCATGATGCTTCATTTCGTGGAGATGATACCTGATACCCTGACTGACTGAAACGCAGAATAGACGGAGATCATGGAAACATGTAACGAACCTCATATGAAACGAACCGAAACGCGACCTCCATTCGATGGCACAGATTTGGTAGATGTTTCTGCGCCTTCCGATGCAGTATGAATAGTGTTACAGAGTCAGGGCCAGAAGATTGCCTCCAATTCAAGTGATGGTACATGATACAAAACACGAATGATACTTAACCCCCTGCGATCACCGCAAGGCCTTCGTATATCCTACGCTTCACAGCATAGAAGGAGCTCTCGGGATTCCTGACTGGATATTCGGGTAGTCCAAGGCCTCCTCCTTCCACTTCAATCCTGCCAGTCGCGGTCTTCCGGACCGCCACGAGACCGTCGATTAGCAAGGTTCCTTCGCCGCGGAAATCGGCCGTATGTCCTGTTGACTGAAGAATCTTTCGCAGATCAGCCAAGCGGAGATCGCCGACGTGTAACGGCTGAGCAACAGATCGAGTCGCTGCAGCCATGCTTGCAGGTAAGACGTCGAGTATGGGAGCGGTCTGCTGTAGCTTGACCTCAGCTGGCGTCTTCTGCCCATCGTATCCTTGACTTTCTTCCTTCAGCAGTTTCTGCCTCTTCTTGCTACTATTGTCCGCAAACTCCTGATCGTCGACCGCCATGGCGCCTAGATGACCCATCAGAGTGACTATCCCAAGACCTCGTACATTCTGCCACCGCAGCCTCTTCACAAGAGCGTTGCTCAGCTTCACGGTCCATGCGTTGGTGTCGACGCTCGCATCCACCATCTGCCCGTTCAAGGGAGTGAAAACGCTATTCTGAGCTTCTTCCGCAGACTCTGAAGATGCTGGCACAAGCTTCTGCTGACATTCGTTCGCTAGCACTGCCGTTTCCGACACGTTTCCACTGACGAGTATGAGTTTTCGCGGCTGAATCAGGGGGATCAGCATGGAGAGGCTTCGCTGGTCATGAAGGCCGGCAAAGTCTACGTATGCAATCTTAAGATGCGCCTCGACTGATTGTGCCCGAGTGACAACTTTGGATGGCCCATTCATAACCTCGTCTGATTCTGACTCGGGATCGTCGCACAGATCGTCAAGGTCTGGGTCATGGAGACCGTTTTCGAGAATACCGCCGTTCGCGGTTCCATTTGCGTCTGTAACATTTGATCTCTGTTGCCTCCGTTTTTTGGCTAACCCTGGACCGTTGCTGCCATTGGTACTCTGCAAACCAGTATCGCCCCATTTACGCTTCTGGCCCAGCTTACCCTTCTTATCCAAGCCATCATCGCGCATATCGTGGCCGTCAACTTCGTCCCGCTCCTCAGCTCGCAGGTACTCATCAGGCCGGATGAGGTCGCCAAAGTCGTCTGCACGCCGTCGCTTGCTAACGAATGGGAACATCTGCTCGCGACCTTTCTTTCCGCGTACGTCGTAATCGTAGACGCCAGGCTGACGCAACAATACGTTGACCCCCAACGTTTCCTTGGTCAAACCTGTTTTGTTGCGGTTGAGGTTCGCTACTGCAGCGGAAGTGTTCAACGCCTTCCCTTGTCGCTCTGGGTTCGACTCTTCTGAAGAGGATGAGCTTGTCGATGAGGTTTCATCAACAGCATCGGCGGACGTCTCCAACGATGAACTGTTACCTAGAGGCATTTGGTTTTGTAGCCGTCGCTGGGTAGCAAGGTATTGTTGATATGCTAGAAGTTCTTTTCCTTGCAGGGCAACACGGTCTGAGGTGTGTATTTGCAGCTCCCGACCACCTGTGTGAACCTGCTCCAGGTTCTGGCCATCAGCCCCAGGCTCGAGAGCCACGCCGTCCCGTCGCTCCAAATACCATGACCAAAGCAATGCTCCAAGGCTTTCTTTGTCCTTGTTGATATCATCTAGGTTACCATAGCTCTCCGTCAGGATGATCAGGTTTGACGTATCGTTCGCAATCTGTAGTAGGATCTCTTTCGAGAATCCCCACTCAAGAGATGAGTCGCTTGCAAGTATAACCCGAGCACCTTTCGCGGCAACGATTCGGTCGACCTGCCTCTTCCGCTCGAGGAGTCTGAGATACTTGAAATCAAAGGGTCCAGCAGCGTTTCCAGCAGACTTGTTATCCCGGTTCCCCATTTGTTTGCTGTCATTCCGCTTATGTTGCTTGATGCTCGTGGTGGCGGCTTCAACCGCTTCGAGCTCTTTGACCATGTTCTCGTCCATCCACTCGAGCATACTACGTGCGTATCTCATCGTGGCTCCAACATTCTTGCTGGCCAGATATAGCCGTGCACCCTTGAAGGGGCTTTCACCACTGCCGTCCGTGTGCTCCTTTCGCCAGGCGTGCTCCAGAAGGTAGGCCAGCTCCAGGACCCTTGCACTGGTGTCTGTAGGGATTAACACCGTTCCGCCTTTGGCAATCGTTGCCCGTATCGTGTCGAGCAGCAAGTCGTCACGTCTTCTCCGTCCGCCTGTCAAAGAATCTTTTCCGGCTCCCCGGGAGCTACATATCAACGCGGTCGGCTTCCGTAGCTGTTCTATGACTTCTGCACCTCCGCCTGAAGCATCCAACCATGCTGCTCCGCTGAGAACGTTCTCTCGAACTTGGTTCCAGTCCACAGCATAGACGATGGATTCCATGCCATGTTGGAGATGCCATATGGTCCCCCCAAGAGTGTGCCCGGCGTTGTAGGCGGTGATTTTGAGACCGTTAAGGGGTGGAGAGAATGTTGATGGTAAGGGTTCGTGGGGTTGTGAGTATTTGAGGGGGTGAATCAGGGCGAAATAAGATGCGATTTCTTCCGTGGTCGGCGGCGTGAGGAGAAGTTGAAGGGTAGGGTCGATCGGATCTGATCCAGAGGCGAAGGAGGAGTCGGCAAGGCTATCTGCAGATATGATGGAAGAAGCCAGCGGTGTTGAGGAGTATACATCTTGCAGTAGCGTTCGGCCAAGGGAGATGACAGGCGTAGTCGCATAGATTGGTATTTGAGTGAATAGGGGGAAGTTTTTGCAACAGTGAGCAAAGGCTCCGAGATGTGAGGGTGTTGCATGGGTAAGCAAGATGATGGAGAGACTGGGGATATGTCTAGAGTTGGGTGGACATGTCAGTCACTCTGTGTACGTATAGATCCAAAGTCTTTCAATAAGGACATGGAGGATGGACTTCATGGATGATGCTGATTTGTACAAGTATCAATCACGATCTTCCCACGAGGCATCTCTTATGTACAATGGCCTTGCGAAGCATAACATGTTCAATCTGCCTACCTTTCCAGCGCCTTCAGTTTGTCGACAGTAAAGTGCTCATCCCATCCTACGTCCACCAAGACTTTGACTCCTCCATCCAGCTCGAGCAAGGACTGTGAAGCTGGCGACAAGGACTGAGCGCCCAACAAGGGAGTGAAATTGAACATGATGCCGGTCGTGCTGGCTGGAAGGTCATGGTGGTCGCATGTCGTCGACTGAGCAGTGAGATCGGAGAGTCAGAAATAGTCCTTGTCACGAAACCAAAGGCAATGGAAGTGAAGAAAGTCGGACGTCGGAAGGTCTCCAGTGGAAGCAAAGCGGAATGATCGCCGCGGGCGGATCTCATGAGACCTCATCAGGCTAGCGGCTGTAGCCATAGCATGGAGTTATTCGAAGATTCAATCACTCAATTTATTCGCAGTACTCTGTACTACCTGACACTTCAGCAACGCAGAACTTCTTCCAATCACACATACAAGATGATTTCCTTAAGATGCATCGGACGCTCAGTTCCCCGACAGATACCTAGTACAATTCCACATCTACCGCGACGGACTCTGTCAACCGTCCGGAAATCGTCACTGCTACAGCAGTCATGGCGAGGAGCTTCAAGACCATCTTATCTCGCCTTCTCAACATCACGAGCGGTACGGGAACAAGAGGGTCAAGGTACATCGACTTTGTGCGGCTTGATTGTTCGATACTGAACGCTCTTTAGTCGACCAGGAGCTCTCAGCAAAACTCGAATCTGAGCTACAGGTAGAAAGGGACACAAGAGATTCCGACACACTACCGTCCCCATTGCAGGGCTTTCTCGATAGTTGTCCATTTAAAGTAAGCGATATACCTTGCGCAATGGCCTGCTCAAGCTGACCGGTGTCAGCTCGAAGATAAACCCGGCCAAGAGGAAGTTGCCCTGACCCGCAAATTCGGCGATGAGTCGTACGTAGCTCAGTCCCATATGAATCAAAATCCTAAGGGCAACTAACATCTGGTTTCCTATCAGAATACGTATCACATTCTCCATCGCCGACCTGAACAACATGGACCAGGACGATGCCGACCAACTTGGTGAAGACCCGGCCCTCTCAGATGAAGAAGCAGCCGACGCCGCGGCTACAAACGTTCAATCGGGTGGTGGCAATACCAAAGGTTCCATCAACCAGGGCCGGACCAAGGGTGGGAATTTCGCTGTTGCGCCCGAAGACAGCATCGCCCCATCAGATCGAGCAGAAGGAAGCTACGAAGACCCAAGCACTGGAGAAGCGGACCAAGAGCCCAGCTTTCCAGCCAGATTGAATGTCTTGATTACCAAGGCAGGCAAAGGGGCCTTGCAGCTAGAGGTCATGGCCCAGGATGGGGAGGTTTTGATCGAGAACGTCTACTACTTCAAGAAGCCGGAGCTTGCAGATGCGAAGACCGCCGAACTAGATTGGTCACGGCGGAATCTCTATACTGGACCTCCATTCGGCAATCTCGATGAGGACTTGCAAATCCTGTTGGAGAGATATCTGAATGAGCGAGGCATAGACACCGCGCTTGCCCTATGGGTTCCTGAATACATCGACTGGAAGGAACAGCGAGAGTATTTGACCTGGCTGTCGAGTGAGTCTGGTACCTTCTGCCTGATAGTTTTCTCACTAACACCGGTTTCCCAGACGTCAAGACGTTTGTCGATGCTTAGGAGCCTACCCAAGGCCATCCTCCTTTGATACCCCTCTGAACTGTTTCTACCGTCCCTCAACTTCCACTCTGAATTCTACCAGGTCTTATCTGTACGATCAAATCTTCTCTTCTGCGGAGCAAGCGATTGAATTGTAGGAAAATATTGAGAATCAAGACCTGGGCCTGCTAGTAAATCAATCCGAGGATCTTTTACAGAAAACCAAGATCTGTTCATCGCACTTCACCCGGACGATGCGCTTTGCTTGAGTGTGACAATGTTTATTACCTATAGTCCAATCGATTGATCAACTTTACCAGACCTTTCAGTCGGAGCGTCCCACAATGAATACGCCTATCCCAGCGCGAACGCCTCATAAAGACTGATATCTTGATGAAGTATCACTGGTCTGTACCCGAGCTTCTGACTGCTGTACCCAGTATTGCTTTCGGCACCATAGCCTCCGCTCCTTGCCTTGCGCAACGCCAACCTCGCATGAGAGTACCACCATCTTTGTCCCCCTTTCAACCCCAACTCACCTCTTTGGCGCATCCGTCAACGGCACATACCTAACCCCATATTGCTTCTCCCTCTTCACCTTCCCATCCTCCCCCTTATCCACTACCCAAATATACTGATTCCACTCCCCCACCGGGATGAACAACCGCCCAGGACTCCTCAACTGCTCCACCAACCCCTTATGTTCCTCCCTCGCCGCCGCCCCCACATGAATAGCATCATACGGTCCCCCCTCCTTCCATCCCTCCCTCCCATCTCCACACACGAATTTCACTTTCCCGCTCCCCAAGAGTTCTTTCCCGGAATCGCTTCGCGCCATGTTGGTGCTAGCGAGGTCGACTAATGGTTGGATGTGGTCGATGCCGACAACTTTTCCTTCGGGGCCGACGAGGTTGGCGAGGACGTGCGTAAGGTAGCCGCTTCCGGAGCCGACGTCTAGGACGCGGGCGGTGGGGTGGAGGAATGGGAGGAGGGATTCGGCAGCGGCAGCGTGCATGTGCGGGGCGGAGATTGTGGCGCTGTGGCCGATGGGTTGGGGGGAGTCTTCGTAGGGAGAGGCAGGGGAGTAGTGGGCGCGATCGACCTATTTGATCGATGTTGAGTTAGATCCGTCGAGGGGGATTTGCTACTGAGGATGGGCTTTTGCTACATACTCCCAGCATTGCCTGAGCGACCCTCTCTGAGGCGATGAGCCCGTGGCTTTTGAGATTGTTGACGAGAGCGGCGTTGCTGGGGCCGGAGGATAGCCAGGCCATTGTGTAAAGGTTCTCAGCAGCGTACAGAGGGGTTGCGATGGAAAGGAAGGAAGTAAGGGACAGCAGAAGGTATCTGCGGTCAACTCGCGGAGGGTTCGTTGGTCTCTGTCGAATTTGAGAGAGGGTCATGGATATGACGTATGTTCTGTCAATAATGCCATCCTGGGATCGTAAATTAGAGTGCTGAGGTTCTGAATTTGTTCCAAAATAATCTGCTGCACCGTTACGTCAGAGGGGGTACAGTATTGGCTCCCCGCGCCAATGAGAGAGCTTCACCATAAGGTATACATAGCTACGATAGCTTATGCTTGCGATGAGCAGAAAAATCCGGACACTAAGCCTGTTATCTCATGCATTGGTACCTTAGGGCATCCAATTTGGCTGGTAGTCAAGGTATCGGAAGCCTACTCCGCCAAGTCGAAGAGATAGCCGCTGAGAGTGTCCGTACGATTCTACTCACAGCGAGAGTATGGAAAGGAACTGATATTAGCAGGCGAACGAGAAGGGACCGTGGAGAAAAAGAAGGCTGGGCGAGCCAAGGGGTATCATATATACTTCTTGTCGGGGTCTAGTCTATCGAGGCCATCTATGGCTTTCTCATACCTGTACAAATTTAGCAACGGTCATGAGAATCCAATCGAAGGAAACTTACATGGTGAAGACAATCCCTCCGCTCAGTACCAGTCGCGCCAGTCGAGGAACAGCCCCGGACCAGAACGTGAGGATACCCTCATCTCTGAATATTCGCGAGGCACAAACGAAGCTGTTCTTGTACTCCCTCCTGGCTTCGATAGACTGCATCCTAATCCAGGGTCAGCATCCAGCTCGCTCAATTCCAGTACTTGAGGCAGGCTGACCGAGTCTTGATTGTATCGAGTGGCTGAGTCACGTATCTGCAGACCTGTCAACCGCTGAGCCCTTGGATGCACGAGGACACCTACACTGTGATCAATCCCGCAAGACCACCAATGCCGAAAGTGCTCATGGTTCCTAGCCTCTCACCCGGAGCAACATATCCTTGTGCGAATTGCTTGATCGTAGTGTAGCTGCCGAATCGCGTCGCAGAATTGGCAGCCTGCCGCGCCGCCGTCGGGGCAAAGCCTTGGAAGAAGCCTCTGATGCCTCGCTCCCGCCAGATGATGGATGAGCCGTGGAGGAAACCTCGCATGCGCGGATTGGCGGATTTGCGGTCGTCAATCCTGGACAAAAGCATCACCGTTAGTCTCGCCACCACATTTTGGGACAGTCTGTAGTTGTAGCACCCACAGCGTAGTCTTGATACTCTCGAAAGGAGTTACCGCAAGCAATGACTCCGTTATGCCAGCCCCAAACCCTGCTATGACCGTCCGTGGACCCGAGATCTTGCCCATTTCATCTTGTAATAGTGTTTTGTACGTGTCGAATGCAACGAAGCCTGTGTCTCGTAAGCCTTGCACGTTTTGCCAGCACGAAGAATTCCATACGTATTCCGGCTTTGAGCGAATTGCCAATGATCAAGGTCGTGCAGCCTGCGTACCATGCCTTGCCGAACGGCGGCCATCCCAACTTCTGCCCGTCTGGTAACCGTCGGTTGAGCTGCGTTCGGGTCTTTGCAACTGCATCAATGGTTGTCAACGAGATAGTCCAAGGCATAACGGGGGCGATTGGCGTACATTCTGCGGGATATGTGATTGCTTCGGCTTGATTAGAAAGTCTGCTAGTTCTGGGCATGCAGCGTGCGGAGCATACCGATTTCGACTGCGCCGGCTGTTGATCCAGCAATTATGGATCGTAATGCACTGGGCTAGAAACATGAGACTTCGCACAGCACCGGCGGAGATACTGCTCCTTACCTTCGCTTTCTCTTTTTCTACCTTGATCGAGGTCATTCTTTCTACCTGGGGTCCATTCACCATCAGTCTGGCAACACAGATTGCATGAGGTCGAAATTGGCGGGTGGGAATTGGAAGCTGGTTTTCGTGAATATTTAAATATCCCTTCCGCTGCTAGGGTCGCCGTCTCAGGGTTCTCGGTGAGCAAAAAGGTCCGGACACTAAGCCTATTATCTTATATATTGATTGGCAGGGCATCCGAGTTAGCTGGTAGTCGAGGTATCGGGTGATTAGTCCGCCAAGGCGAAGTATAGAACAATTCTGTTATAAAGCGGGATATAGCTCCACGGCGACCCTCAGTAGCAGCGGAAAGGATACGCATAAAGTCTACAATTCGGGATATTTCACGGGCATGCGAAGTCACATGCACAATTTGTCAGAGGTTGGATTTTGATTGCCTAGTCCGGTCCAGCAAGACTCAAATCTTGAAGCAAATCATTATCTTGATGGCTTTGAACATCTGCCCCCCTGCTCTGTTTTTTTTTTCCCTTTTTCTTTTTTTCCCCCTCTCTTTGGTTGTTTTTGGGTTTTTTAAGTGTTGTCTTGCCTGATATCATCACCTTGGAGGAGACGTCGTCTTAAAATAACCAGATCCCTTTTATACCCGTCTTTACCATGAGTGATATGTCATCCATGTATGAAGCTTCATCCGGGCAGGAACGGATACTCTCCCTGCTGGATCTAGAAGAAGTGGCTTACGTGATGACGTCGAAAACCGGAGTCGAGATAGATTATGTTGTGTTGTTGGGGGTGAATCGGAGTGGTAAGTGATATGCGGATTTCTTGGTATGATGGAGATGGTGACTGGGAGGATTCTAGGTGTGGAGGGGTGCTGGGACGGTAAGATCGAAAAATAATATGTTGTTGTGAAAATGCCGAGTCGAGAAGTGGCGAAATGAGTGGTGTGAACACGCCAGCAGCCAAACTCCATGTACAGTGTGGTAACCGATGGTACGCCGTGACTGGCTATTGCCGTGACAAAGCCAAGGGCGACTCGATGATCCCGTTCCGCCTATGTTGAACCAAAACTTGCCCTGAGAATACAAAGAACGGGAAAGACGCCGGCAACAACAATGCTGGCAGCAAAGGTATATGGCTCCAAATTCGTCCCGTCATACGAAGAATGCATCAGTATTCATTGCATGACCGGGTATCATTATCGAAATAGGCAAAAGCTTGCCGCCCCTCCTGGAAGTAGTTTGAAGAAGAGAACGTGAAGAGACTAACGAGGAAACACAAGTGGTGAATGTGAAGGACAGCGCCAGAAAGCTACTCTTCCATCCTTGTACTTTTTGTAGTGCCGATTAGCTGGATTTGACTGCAGTATCTATGTTGGACTGCTGAGGAGGATAGCCGTTCTGTCGAGATTGTTCTTTTTGCGGCCTACCTCGGGACGCATAGGATTGACCTGAGCCGCGTTGATTTCGCTGGAAGTTGGCATTATTCGGTTGGAACGCACCCCGGCCCCCTCCTGATCCACGCCCTTGACCAGTACCGCCTGGAGTCGTCACATTACTATGGCCTCGACTAGTCCGTTGCTGGCCGGTATTCGAGTGCTGGTCTTGGGTAGAAGATTGCTGGGGATTCGAAGCGTTGGTAATCGGACGCGGAATGCTCTCAGGCGAGTCGTAGACGTATAACTTCTTGTCGATGGCCTGAGGGATCGGCTGAATCTCGGTTCCAAGCTCTTGTTCGATCTTGTAGAGGTTGAAGCGATCTTCCCAATTGATCAAGTTTATTGCCAGGCCAAGATGACCGTAACGCCCGGATCGTCCAATACGATGCAGGTATGTCTCAGCATTCTTCGGGAAATCAAAATTGATGACAACATTGACAGCCTGAATATCGATGCCACGGGTAAGAAGATCTGAACACACAAGGTTACGGCAGACTCCATTGCGGAAGTCATGGAATACCCGGTTGCGGTTATGTTGTAACATCCGGGCATGAGAGTAGAAGCACGAATAGCCAAGTTCGGTGATTTTCTTGGCAAGCAGTTCGACACGGTTGGTGGAGTTGCAGAAGATGATAGACTGATTGATTTGAAGTTTGGAGAAGAGGGTGTTGAGGCAGTGGACCTTTTGCTTTTCTTCCACAAAAGCATAGAATTGTGTGATGCCTCGGAGAGTTAATTCGTCCATAAGATTGATTTCATAGGGGTTCGTCATGTGGTCGTCCTAGTTCCATCAGCGAAGAAAACAGCAGCAGCCACGATCGGGCACACCTTGAATGATTTGACGACCATGGGGAATGTTGCACTGAAAAGCATGACTTGTCGATCCTTGGGCGGGAAGTTGAGTAATTGTTTGACTAGGGGAGTAAATTCAGGAGAAAGAAGTTTGTCAGCCTCATCCATGACGAATGTTAGGCACTCTGATAGATCTGCGACGCCTTTGCTTGCAAGATCGAGTATGCGACCTGGTGTTCCGACGATGATATGAACGGCATCGTTCAGGCGAATGATGTCGTCTTTCAGTCCAGTACCACCTGTTGTGACCATCACGTTGAGGTTGAGATGCTTTCCCAATGTCTTACAGACCTGGGAGGTCTGCAGCGCAAGCTCTCGAGTCGGTACGAGTATTAAAGCTTGGATTTTGGCGCTCTTGGGATTTATTCGTTCCAAAGTAGGTATCACGAAGGCAGCTGTCTTACCCGTCCCGTTCTTGGCGCGTGCCAGTATGTCTCTGCCGGTCAACGCGACAGGGATGGTCTCTTCTTGTATAGGTGATGGCTTCTCAAAGCCGGCTTCAAAGATTCCCATCATCAGCTCACGTTTGATAAGGAATTCCTCAAATTCCAGTCCTTTAGTCTTCGTAACATCCTGTAGGGACATTAGCTTCGCCTCTTTTCGAATTGGACTAGGCAACGGACTTCAGTCTGTGGGCGAGCATCTTTGACTGGAACTTTCAGCTTATCTTTCCAGTCGGTTTCTCCGGTTGAATCACTAGCGGATCAGTCAGAATGAAAATCCAGCCAAAGATTCAGAATCCAACTGTACCCCAAGGAGATACTATTCAGTTGGTCGGTAAGAGCTGATGCCATGTCGAATCGTAGCAACGGATTCGGTCAGTCGGAATGACAGCGTTACGGTTGACTTTGCGAACTTCGCCCAAACAGCCCGACGATTTAGGAGAGCTCGACTCTTGCACACAGTTGTGGTCTTGTGATAAGGGCTACCTGCAGTTGTGGAGATATTGTATACGACAAAGCCTACTCAATGGCAAAGAGTATTATCAATGGAGTTCGGCAATTGATTTCGAGCAGTTGTTCATAGGCTATCGGGCGTGAATTGTGAGTTGGAAGGATATCTGGGAAGATCGACAAGGATACGGTTTATTCGGATTTGGAGCAGTGTTGGAACCTTGTGTAGACCTTTCTTTAAGATGTAGTCTTGGGTTGCGTGTAGATAGCCCGCTCAAAGGTTGACAGTCTTTGAATGATTCTTATGCAGAGACACTTCTGGCAAGATTACTTACCCACTGTTTGGGGTCTTCGAGGCTTGATAGGTCGCTTAGCCCTATAGCATGCGCTTAACGCGCTCGACGCGATCGACCTATGACGTATGGGAAGAGCGGCCGGTGAAAGCTGGGCCCCTGGGCTACATCTAAGCTTCCTTACTCTATTGTATCACATCACTTTACTTCCCAACCAACAGGGCAATCCCATATTCGTATTCAACATCATCTCAAGCTCATAGTACCATCATCCCTCCACATCAATTAATACAATGGCCGGCACCAGGTCCTCGGCGCGTCAAGCTGCTAACGCCGCTGCGAGCTCGAGTCCAGCATCGTCGCAAAGTCAATCAGCAGCCAACAAAGACAGTGCCGCCGGTGCAAAACGAAAGGGCGGGTCTACCACATCGCCCCAGGCCAAGAGAGGCCGTAAAGGCGCCAAGAAGGAACAGGCGACCCTTGAGGATACCCTTCCCAACCAAGCGACCGAGAATGAGTCTAAGGATACTGAAATGAAAGACGAAAATGAAGCGCCTCCCAATCAAGCGCCTGAGGATGTGTCTGAGGATACTGAAATGAAAAACGAAACTGAAGCGCCAAGCGCAGAATCCCACAAACCCACGTCGGCTCAGGACAAATCAAACGGAGACCTCAAGCCTGAAGACTCTACGACAGCCAATGGCGAGGATAGCAAACAAGAAAACCTTAATACTGCAAGCGGAGGACCAGAGCAAACGGCAGAAGAGGATGCTAAGCAAAATGGAACTGGGGAGGCCAAGGCATCAACTGGAGGCGATGCTGTTGAAGAATCGTCGAAGCGCGAGGAGTCAACACCTTCAAGTATCCTTGAGAAAGGGATCATCTACTTCTTTTTCCGTGGCCGCGTTGGTATCAACGAGCCTTCCGATGTAAACGACATTGCGCGAAGCTACATCATCTTGCGCCCTCTTCCCCATGGTGCCAAGCTCGGCGACGGTCCAATTGGAGATGCAGGTCAAAACCGCATGTTAGCACTACCCAAAAAAGTCCTCCCAGCCAGTCCCAAGGACCGCTTCATGACCTTCGTGGAGAAAACAAATGTCACGATGGAAGAGATCAAGAACAGTCTGTCGTCATCGGACTATATGACGAAAACTGCAGGGTCGCGTCACACTCCTGCAGCAGCGCCGATTGGTGAAGGGGTCTACGCGATTACTTCCACAGGACGAGAAACCCATCTCGCGTATATCCTGACCATCCCCGGTGAAGTCAGCGAAGTCCAAGACGGTGTAGGCCTGAAACAGCGCGGCAGCTTCGTGACAACCGCTAAGAATCCAGAGACCGCAGCCCCGGCAGGCGCAAGTCTGCCTAAAGGCGCCGATTATCCCAAAGAGTAAGTTCAAATCTAACTCAGAACCAATGTTCACGGCTAATTGTCTGTACCAGGATATTAGACGAGTTCCGAGGCCGCGGCTGGATGCCCCTGGAACCTAAGCTCTTGGACTACGAAAACACCCAATTCCTCATCATCGGTCACAACGAAGGCGCTTTGGAGAAAGCAACCGTCCCGCAACCTGACGACGAGACTCAGGGCAAAGAAGAGCCGAAAGAGGAGATGGAGAAGTTGGAGCACGAAGACGATTTGCGAGTGGCGCATCTGAAAGGTGATGATACCGTCTTCGAAGATCTCGGACTGAGCTCCAAGGAGTACCCCAAGTTGCAGACGACGTGGTAGATTCTGCGTCCCGTCTTGAGATACTTCGCTGGTCGATGTCCTCTGCGGTGTATTCGTACGTGTTCATGTTTTGTGCGCTGGTTGACGTACGTGAGAATTGATGCCGTGAAAGAAGATGGATGTGTGGACGGACTCGATTAATGGCTCTTTGGCGTTATGGCTATGACAAAAAGCAATCGGAGCCGTTGCTCATGTACTTATAAAGCGTAATAAGTATTTTCAAAGTGGTTGATCCTGTCGAGAATGCAGTGGTGATCAGCTCTCATAAGACCTAAAAAGTGTTTACTAAGATTATGAATATCAGTATATCTTACAGCTGCAATTCCGAGGAGTGTCCAAAAGCAAGGGTTATTGATTCAAGCTGCGCCGCTTGCCATGCTCCCGAGAGCGACGCAATCATCATCACATGATAGCACACCCGCTTTGCCAGCACTGCTCCAAATATCCAGGCGCTTCCTCTTCTTGACCTAGGGATGTACCCTGCCTCTTCTTTACACCTTTCACTGTCAAAGATTGCGGTCCCTTTTCATGCTGCCACTTCAGTACTTGAATCATGCCACCATCAGCATCGTCGACGCTGATACTCCATTTGCCACTGCTAACTTCCACCGCGATGTTGTCCTTTGGGAAATGATATTCTGGCAGAAACACCTCTGTGGATACTTCTTCTGTAGCCGCGTCGGTGCTTTCCAGCACAAGCGAGAAAGTGCAATTACGCAGGTCAAAGCCATATGAGATTACATTGCCCACGGTAGCGATGGGACTGGGTCTGACGTAGGCCTCTGCCGCACGGTAACCCGGATTACTACCGATTTCGGCTGGCGTGTTTGACCGTTGAAGAGATGCCATCGACGTTGCGGAAAGGGTTTGCTTGAGGTTCCTTGGAGAAGTCGGTGAGTTATTGTTTGAGCGGCTTTCGGAAAATGCGGGAGAGGACCTATCATCGCTTGACGTTGAGGAAGCACTTGCAGACTTCTGGCCTTTAGCGTTGGCACTGGGCGATAATGGGAGAACTTTGTCATCAGTGGAGACGATAGAAAGGTCCTCGCCATTCCAGAGGTCTCCCCACTCGTGGTTGTTCTGTGTAGATCAGCGTGGTTGATTCCAGCCCACTTAGAGAGAAATATTACATACCATGGCAGTATAGACCCACAGCGTATAACCGTTTGCGCCACAGCCTTCCAAAGCGAAGTGATTCGCATCCATGGCCGAAGACTGACTGGAATAGTCACCTGTCCTATAAGCGTATTTGCTGTCCATATCGTATGGGATGCCAATCTCAGTGAAGACACAGGGGTGGTTACCCATGTAGTCTACACCTTCCCTTCGGATAGCACACAGTTGATCTCGGAAACAATTCCTGATAGCTGTCTCCCCAACTTTGATGGCAAATGCAGGGGATAAGTATCTCCCTCGCAGTATACCAAAGACGTCAACATTCCAGTAACGATTCCTACAAGGTCAGTGACGGTATTCAAGCCGAGACGATATGTGCACATACCATTTCTTCGTCATGAGCGTAACGCCGTCGTAGTAGTGCGGCGAGAAAACCATGTTCCGGTCATCATCTTCTGTGCCCTTCAATGACGGTGGTATCTCTAACACCGGAGGCTGGCAGAACATGATAGCGTTAGAGTATACACTCGTGATAGCTTCTCTGTGCTTGCGGTAGTAGCTCATGAACCATTTGTTCGTAAAGTACTCATAGTCAATCTTCCGACCCGATTCCGGGTCTTTGGCGAAGTAGTCCTTCTTCAGGAGCTCGTCAATCGATGTATCCCATATTCCATGTTGCGCCCATATGCATTCACCTAACTTCCAATCAGGATCGCGTTTCCATCCGTACTTTGCATCGTCGTAATCTGCAGGCAGCCAGGCCATCTCCCCCTTGGGATCTACGAGCGTTGTCCCAGACTTATAGGGGCCAAGGCCTCCAAAGTCCCAGTTGGCCATTTCACAAGATCTACCGGAGCCTAGTAGGATCGCTTGCCATGCGGTTGGCGATGGTCCCTTTTGCAACTTCTGTTCTGAAGGGATCACGGAGATATCTTGGAACCCCACAAGCCCTCTGTTCGGCTCGTTCATACTCTCCCATCCAATGACGACACCGTTCTCCAAGTCCCCGGCTTCTTGTATACGGAGCGCAAGGTGTCTGCAAGCCGACACAAAGTGATCCTGAAGATAATCTTGGATATTTTTCCCGTCAATGATGGCCTTGGGGACAAAGGCTTTGCCTGCAAAGAACATGGTAAATATGACCTGGCACGCCAGCCGCGTATAATTGGTAGCCCAAATCATCTTGGGGTAATCGGCGGGGTTCGGATAGGTATTGTGCACCCAGGCAGCCTCTGTAGCTGGGAAAGCTCTGGGGTTGAGTCCGCAAGCATAGATGGTCCACATTGGGGCGCCGCTCCCACCGGTGAACCTTGACCAGACATCCTGGTGAGGATCCATGAAGACATAGAAACCATAGTCTTTGGCCAGCCGAAGGACTTGTATGGTATGTTGAACCCAAGCTTCGTCGTATTGGCCCGGACCAGCGTGTTCGATGGCTTCCCATGTGAAGATGTATCTTATCAATGTGTAGCCCCATCTCTTAAGCCTTGAGAAATGAAGATGCGCTTCATCGACGGAGAAAGGTCGGCCAACAAAGGAAACATCATCTCCCTCGTAGAAATGATCGACCTTATGTGACGGCAGGTCGGGAGAGGTGGGAAACTTGGCATCGCCTGCAACATTGATTCCCCTGAAGGTCACTTCGCGATTGTTCGTGTCGCGAAAGGTTCGGCCTTCGATTCGTAGCTGTAGTGGCGCCATCAGGAGCTGGGAAGATTATGCAGATTGAAGTACTCGGGGAAGAGGAGTTCTAGGTTATGTAGAAATGCGGTGATAGAGGATACCTCTGGCCTGGACCAGACGAAGCCATGCGCTCTTCCCACTTAAGTAGGCAGTGTCCATGCAGTCAGTGCCTTCTGCCATTTGGTATCCGTACTGTCGGGGATACTCAGATCTGATGACGCCAAGTCCACTTCATGTTGAGATCTACGCCGCATGAACGAATACGAGCGCCACTCACTAGACCAATCGGCGACTTCGACATCACCCGACCTCAAGATTGGTTTGGCTAAGGTAGGTTGATTCGCAGTAAAGACCAAGTTGGAGCCGGGCATCACTTGGCAAACACAGCACCATCTCGCTCTCAGTCAATGGGGCCACTATAATGGGCCTCCATCACACCAGTATTGGCATAGGCATATTAAACCACCCCCTTCGAGCCCCTGTCTCCGCCCAAATATGTCTACGGTCAAGGCAGCTTTGAGGGCTGCAAAAGGGGCCTTGGATGCACACCAGTACGAAAGTGCGATAGAGAACGCCAATAAAGCACTCAAAGAGGACCCTAAGAACTATCATGCGTACGTGAGATTCGCCGGTTGAGGTACGTATATCAATCACTGACCCCTGTCCGCTCTTTAGTAATGTCTTCCTCGGATTAGCTTTCGAAAAGCAGAATCGAAATGAGGATTCCGAGAAATCGTACAGAGCAGCTGCTTTGCTCAAAGGAAGCGACCCTCTTGCATGGCAAGGCTTGATCTCTTTGTACGAACAGCAGGGTGGTCGAAAGCTGGACGAATACCATGATGCCACCTCTCATCTTGCATCCGTGTTCATAGCGGTGTACGTAAAATTAACTGTGATCCTTCGTCGCCGAACGCACAGCGCTGAATCCTACGGTTACCAGGGACGACAAGACCCGATGTCAAACAGTGGTCGACAGATATACTGACTTTGCCCGAAAGTGCGGAACACGAGCACAATACCGACATTCGTTAGAAATTCTGCTCCCGGGCAGTGAAGTGTATGACTACTTGGAAGGGCGGATCTTGCATCCGGCGTACACGTACACCAAGATCGCGGAGCTCCTTGAGCAGGATGAAAAGGAGAAGATCAACTACGAGATCGGCCAGCGTCGGACCAGGTTGGGCGCCAAAATCGATCAAGTTACAGCGGACGTCAAGAAGGAAGTGTTACAAGCCAGTGACTTAGAGACCATCTACCAATGTATCGTCGACTGGACCGAGGACGATGCAACGCGGCGATTGTACGAAGAAAAAATTCTTCAGCGCGCGTATGACACTTTAGTCGTACTCCCATCGGCTCTGAAGACCCAAAAGCGAGATCAAGTACTTCGGCTGGCCCAAGGTTTAGTCATACTCAAGCACCCATTCGCCCTGGCTTGGAGACTCAGTCTTGAATGGAAAGACGTCGACCGCATCGAAGATTTGGACGCTGGACTCCTGCGTGAATACGTCGAAGTTTTCCCCGAAGATGGAGTAGCCAAAGTCTTGCGAGGATATCTTGATAGTGAGATATCCGCATTTCCCGCCCATACTCCCGAAGATGATGACGATGACGACGCCCGAGGGAATAAATCTGTCGCGATGACTGCGGAAGACCGACTAATCCTCATGACGGATGGCATTGAGGACAGTCCCGCTTCGATTTTGGCCCTCCGGATTATGGCTGAATACTATCTTTACCTCGAGGAGTATGAATCTACTGTTGACACTGCCCGCAAAGCCCAGCGCGAGCTTGCGATCAGTTCCCGAGCATCTGGATTATCTTTCACAAATATGTTTGATGCGGTCAGTATATCGTTGGGCACAGCGATGATCCACTACCAGGCGCCCAGGCACCATCCGGAGGCTACATCTTTATTTGAAGGTATTCTCGCTCGCAGAGAAACGAATTCTGCTGCTTTGATCGGTATTGGTCTTATCCTTGAGGAGCGTGGCGAACTGGAGGCCGCTATCAGCTTTCTCGAGCGCGCGTTACAACAAGCTCCGAGCACGAGGGTGAAGGCAGAAGCGGCATGGTGCAAAGCGTTGAGCGGCGACTACGAAACGGGCATCTCAGAGCTCGAGCAATGTCTTTCGCAACTTGAAACAGCCGATCCGGGTACAAAGACCCTGAAAGCCCGGATCTTGTACCGTATCGGCATGTGTTTGTGGAATCTAGATACGTCCAAGTCGTCAAGGAAAGCCCGCAATAAAGCCTATGCCCGCTTCATCTCCTCGCTACAAGCAGACATGAATTACGCTCCTGCTTACACGATTTTGGGGATATACTACACCGACTACGCAAGAGACAAAGCTCGAGCTCGGAAGTGCTTCCAAAAGGCCTTTGAGCTATCCTCGTCCGAGGTTGTAGCCGCGGAGCGGTTGGCGCAGTCGTTCGCGAAATCCAGCGAGTGGGATCTGGTTGAAGTAGTTGCTCAACGTGTGGTGGAGTCCGGCAGACTGAGACCACCTCCTGGATCGAAGAAGCAAGGCATTAGCTGGCCCTTTGCAGCCTTGGGCGTTGTCCAGCTCAATACTCAGAATTACTCAATGAGTGCGGTATCGTTCCAATCCGCTCTTCGTATATCTCCGAAAGATTACTACAGCTGGGTCGGCTTGGGCGAGAGCTACCACAACTCAGGTCGTTACATCGCAGCGACAAGAGCGTTTGAGCAAGCGCAAACACTCGAAGCAGAGCTTGGTCCAGAGGTACTAGGTGATACATGGTTCTCAAAGTATATGCTGGCGAACGTGGAGCGTGAACTTGGAGAGTTCGGTGCAGCAATCGCTGGATACAAAGAGGTTCTTGCTTTGAGAACAAGGGAATATGGCGTATCGATCGCATCTCTCCAGACTTTAATAGAAGCTGCTTGGCAAGACATTGAGCTGGGCTTCTTTGGCCGTGCAATTGACAATATTCAGGAAGCGCTGAAGACTGCCGAAGACCTTGTTACATGGCGCAAGGACGCCTTCAACCTCTGGAAGTCTATCGGGGATCTTTGCTCCCTGTATACATATGTTCAGTCCTACGTCGCCCAATTCCCTTTTCAATCCTTGGTTGGGCTCCTGAAACATGATTTCGACCTGGAAGCCTACAGTCTTTTGGCTGATGTTGATCACCTTGACTGGGCAGTTTTCGTATCTTCTGCTGCGAGCGATAAGCCCGATGCCTTTCTGGGCCTATGCTGTTATGCAGCCATCTTGGCTCAGAAGAGAGCAATTTCTTGTTGCGTCAATGATGCTCACACCCGGGCCGTAGCTTGGTACAATCTGGGATGGACTGAACATCGAGCACACGTCTGTCTCATCGCTGACGAGGACAGAGACAACCCAATGAGATATCTCAAAGGTTCAGTACAGTGCTTTAAAAGAGCGATCGAGCTTGAATCTGGCAACTCGGAATTTTGGAACTCACTTGGAATCGTTACATCACAATTGAATCCAAAGGTCGCACAGCACGCCTTTGTCCGCAGCCTTTTCATTAACGACAAGAACGCAAGAACTTGGACAAACTTGGGTGTTTTCTACCTTGTAGAGGGCGACAGTCAACTAGCGAGCGATGCTTTCACACGAGCGCAGTCGATCGATCCTGAGCACGCCCAGGTTTGGCTCGGTCAAGGCTTGCTCGCTGCTCGATTGGGAGAATCGAGCGAAGCCCGAACTCTGTTCGCGCATGCGTTCGAGATTGCGAGTGCGTCGGCAACGCAAATCCAACGGTCATACGCCTGCTCCGTATTAGATCACCTCCTATCATCGCCTAGCATCTCTAGCAGCGCTACAAACCTTCTACAACCTGTCCTGGCATTACGACAGCTCAGTAAGCAAAGTTCCGCCGATCTTCCATTCGAACATATCAACGCCTTGTTACAAGAACGGATGGGGAACCATGCAGAAGCGTCGGAGAAGTTGTCCACGATATGCTCAACACTCGAGGCGGAATACGAGACATCAGAATCTGTCGAAACGCTCGCCCGTTTTGCCAACGCCAAAGCTGATTTGAGCCGATCTTTGCTCGCCGAAGGAAAGTTTGAATCTGCCGCTGAGAACGCTGAAACGGCGTTAGATCTCTCTGTGGACGATGACCCCTCAAGCATGCGAAAGAGGACCAGATTGTCTGCCCACATATCGGCGGGTCTGAGTAATCACCGCCTAGGCTCATTTGACCGTTCAATTGAAGCGTTCAAAGGGGCACTGGAAGAATCGCAAGAAAATCCCGATATTGTCTGCCTTCTCTCCCAGATCCTGTGGGCCAAAGGTGGTGAGCATGAGCGAGAAGTAGCATCTCAGCAGCTCTTCAATTGTATTGAAAAGCATCCAAGCCATGCGCGTACTATGCTCCTGTTAGGCACTATATCCGTGCTCCATGACGACCAGGATACCATCCAGGCTGTCTCGGATGATCTGCGGGGACTACGGACTCGAGATGATCTTACTCCTCAGCAGCAGAAACAACTGGCTCAACTGTTGAGTGCCATAGCCATCTTGTACCCGGGCGAAATAGGCCAAGCCATGGCGCGGACGTCCGAGGCAACAACGGCTGTGATGCTCGGGCCTTCCCACCCTTACGGATGGAGTCAACTATCGGGCATAACGGATGTGCCTTGTCCGCCCGAGATGGCTATCTTGACCGCCATTAGAGAAGCTCCTCCGAGAGGCGCATTGAACGCCGAGGATCTGTCTGAAGTGTATGCCCAGTCGCCCAGAGGAGAAGATGGCCAACGATCCATCATGTTTGCGCCGTGGAAGTCTTCAGGTTGGCACGCGCTTTCCCAGCTTTCATGACACAAGCAGCTCGTTTGCATTGGCCGGCATTCTCTAGATGCGAGGGTTTCGGTAGCCTTTGCTCATGAAGTGCCGTCGACTTCCAGGTATGGACGCCTAATATGCTAGGTAGCACTTAGAGTCCAGCAAGCAGAATACAACAGCGATACTCATAGGTTCCCACTCATGATAGACAAGCATTGTTGCCTGACCTCATTCACACCTTGAACCTCGTTCCATTTCTGTAGCAGCTTCTGCACCTCTTCCCAATCTTTCGTCGCCTCTTCCATCCGATCCCCTTCCACTAAACCCTTCAAGCGATTTGGCGCACCCAAAACCCACCTAACAGTCTGTCTTTGTCTCTCCTTCTTTCCCACCGCCTCATCCTCTGATCGTTTCGCCCCATAACCTTTCGCATTCCGATCCTGTAAAGACGCCGCCAGCGACGCAGCCGTCTCGGCAATATGCGCTATCGCAGGCGTTAACGTCGAAGTCGCGGGAGTCAGCGGATCCATATTCGTCCTCATCTAATAGTACCCATATCATCCTCGTCAGCCTATATCAATAACATCTCCAATCATGCCCGGGGGGCCAAAAGTCATGCAAAAACAAACCCTGCGAATCGTATCCGTAGCCGTAATCAACTTCGAATAATTATCATACACCAACGCTTTCTTCTCCCCATCCAGCGCTCTGATCTCATTGATCAACCCGCTTTCAATCTTCAATAGCCCTTGCAATGATTCCCGCGCCAGGACATCGCGCACGTAGGTTTCGGCATCGAAGCCTGGGGCGTCGAGTTCGCTGAGGACGATCTCCGGGGCTGTTTCGGGTGGATCGCGTTGCTGGCCGTTGCTGGCGTCGGCGGGAGCGGTGGCTTTGAGACCGTAGTAGTCTCGGAGGGCGTTCTTGTTGCGGCGAGCTGGGCGGGCGGGCGAGGTTGCTTGGGAGCGGGTGGTGGTTTCGAGTGAGGGACGGCGGGATTGGTCTGTGGAGAGGGAGGTGGTCGATTGACGAGGTGAGGCGATGGTAGACATGGTTGTCAGAGGGAGGGAGAGGGAAGGTCATGCTCTCATGAAAGACGAGGTGAGGTTGAGGGTGACCAATCGGAGGCACTTCGGAAGACAACGCTAACCCTTTTTGGATCGATGCTGTTGGCCGGCAAATCATTACCACGAATATAACAGGTTATATGTCCTGCATCTCTGTCGACACCTTTTCGTTCTCATGATCTGGCATCGGTTCGGAAAATAAAGGCGAATGCGTCCAATGAAATCGAATGCCGCAATATAGCCTAAGAATGTCACGACGTTTACTCGATCAGGGACTCAAACCCCCAAGAAGACTGATCGTGCACCCTTCTCCTTAACCCACACCCAATAATGAGCTCCCAACCCTCCAACCTCGTCAACCAACTAGCAACCCAGCTCGCAAACACCAAAAACCTACAGCCAACCCACCAATGGCTCACCGCATTCATGAGCACCCAAAAACCAACCACCCCTCTCCCCGCCCTCACCCAAACCGCCTTATTCCGTCTCCTGTCCTCGGACATCACTACCTCCCTTGCCTCCGATGTTCCCAATCGCATCCTCCCTCCTGATATCCATAATGTCAATGTCAAAGAGTGTCGTTTGCAGGGTCCTGTTGTCGTACAGCTGCTGGGTATCGAGGACATGAGTAAAAGTCGATGGGAGCAGATTGAAGCGATCGAAGCTTTGGAACGAGGCGAAGGGACGAAAGGGAGGGAAATCATAAGGGTCACAGCGACGGAAGGTGATGATGATTCTGGCGCTGTGGTTAATAAGGGTGGAGGACCGCATAAGTTGTCGCTTCAGGATGCCCGTGGCACAGGTATCTATGGTATCGAGCTTAAAGATATCAAGGGAGTCGGGTTGGGTATGAGTATTGGTTGCAAGATGGTTCTGAAGAATGTGCTGGTCGCGAGAGGGGTGTTGTTGATGGAACCTGCGAATACGACAGTCTTGGGGGGTAAAATCGAGGCTTTACACCGGGCTTGGAAGGAGAACAGGAAAGTACAGTTGAAGGCTGCGATTGAGGCTAGTGAAAGGACTGCTCGCTCTAGTATATCATGATGCTAACGATTCTTCTGATGACGATGCTACTCAGTTGGACTCGCTATTGTAAAATCATGAGCTTCAGTGGCAGTCGCCAACCACTAACGAGTGTTCTTTGCAACCGCATTCTGAGTAGGTTTTGATCACGAGAATATCCGCAGACTGACGACCTCACTCACCCTCTACTTCCTCGTCCTCCGCTTCCTCGTCTTCCACTTCCTCATCCTCCACTTTCCAAACGCACAGCTTCTTGTCATAAAAACTCGTCGACACGTAAGTCATGTCTTCGACTTCTCGACCATTCAACCCCACCTGGAAATCACTGGCATAATACAATGGTCTTATGCTTTCAGGATCCATGAATACGGCAAGGACCTCGATGTTCCAATTACCCTCGCCGTCGCAATGGACCTCAACTATTTTGCAGCCGGCATGGCTGCAGCTTGCAAGCACCGGAAAGCTGAATCCAGCTGGATCTTGCGGATCGGAAGGCCGTTGAAGAAGCTTCAGTTGCCAGACTCCGCCATCCAGTTGCCGTTCGACCATAATCGTTGCTTTTGTTCGTCCCTTTTTGATGTGCAAGACTCTGATGTACTCATCATAGCTGCCAGTAAGCAACACATCTGTACCTTTGTCCGTCCAAAGGGGAACGATAGCCGTGACGCCGGCGCCATGAGTCGTCTGGTCGTTCTGAAGTGTCCCATAAATAGGTGCGTTACGGAAATCTTTACGTCCACCTGGGATGTCAACCACCAAGTGGCGACGGAGTGCTGAATCATCTCCCCCTGTATACAGAAATTGGGGTTGGAGGATTTCTCTTCTTGCGGACCACGCAGCAACCCAGGCCACTGTCGGTGTGTGCATCAAGAAGTGTACGCCGTCCTTTCTAGATGTCATGATTGGGGGTGCAGTGTTGGTCACTGCGATAGATCCATCTGACATGGTAGCGGCTATCACCGATGACACCCAGTCAGACGGCGGGAAAGCCAAGGAAGTAACATCCACGTGAGGATCATTGACTACGACAGGGTTGCCAGATATTGTAACAGAGTAATGGCGGCTCGGAATGTCCGTGGAAGGGCCAGATTCGGAGGCAAGAGTGCCAATTAGAATCGTGCCAATGCTCGTAGCGAACGCAAAGTCTTGTGGCTGGTTGGGAGAAAAGCGCAGGTCGAGGATGGCGAAAGGGAAGGAAAGGGTTTGAACGTGTTGCCTATGTAGTCAGTGTCCGTTTGAAGGCCTATAGGACTGACGAATGAGCTCATCACGTACAGGATACCGTGTTCCAGATGATATACGACAAGATTCCCGTCCTTCATAATAGTTCCATCAAACTCACTATTCTTAAGTTCATAGGTCCCGACTATGAATATTTCTGGGTGGATCGGGCTGAAAGCTATGCAGCAAGGCTGTCGCTCAAGTGTTATGGACTCAAGCAGTTTGGTTTGCAACATGGCTGGTAGTGGTATGCTTTTGTTCCGTGATCATGACCTTGGAACCGTACAATGCAATCCATGAAAGTTTAAAGTACAACACTGACAAAGTAGATATGACGACCCTGTGCCTTCCCAAAGGAAAATCGACTGGTACGCGCCTGCATGCAATGTCTACACCTACCAAGGCCTTGTGTCAGTTCTACGTCCGGTAAAGGCAGACACATGACAAGAAAGGTCTATCGGAAACACATGGAGACTCATCGACACATCAATGTTGACTCCCACCAATAGACTGTCTGATCCCGGAAGCAAGTGACGCAGGAAAGTGCCATGTATAGATTAGTTGTATCGAACTTGGTAGTGTCGGCGACAACCAATCTCACCGGAGGGCTGAGTAGGGCTGACGTTGATATGTATCTCGGGCTTGACTGGAAATGGAAATGCCTAAGAGTACGAGAGAGTACTTTCTTCAACTGCAATCACCAGTACCTTCCAACCACAAGAAGACACCATGTCTACGTCGAAACTCTCCGATATCCTCTCACAACTACAGAATTCCTCCTCATCCCCGCCTCAGAAGATAACTTCCCTCCTTTCCTCCGCCAAACGCGAACTCCTCAACCTCGACGCCCTCCTCCCCAGACCCACAACCCCAACTCCAGTCCTCCTCCTTGCACGCCAAACACTCGAAACTGGCGCTCTTCTCTCCATTCGTCTCCAACAACCCGATGCCTTCACCCGTTACTACCAACAACTACTACCCTTCTACGAAATCCCCAACTCATCCTATCAAACCAGCAATAACGACCTCAAAAGCCAGCGGAGTAAAGTCACGGGGCTCTATCTGCTTCTGCTCTTGACCAAAGGTGATTACGCCGGTTTTCACACGGTCCTAGAGGGTTTGGAAGTGGAGCAGGCGGGCAAGGGTAAAGGGTTGGAGGGCGATGAGTTTATATCATATCCGGTGAAATTGGAGAGATGGTTAATGGAAGGAAGTTATGATCGGGTGTGGGGCGCGACCAAGAGAGACGGTGTGCCGAGTGAGGAGTTCGGGGTTTTCAGTGAGGTGAGTCAGCTACCGCTCCCACGGCGCGAGGGCTCTAAGCAGTGTATGGACGAAGGCTGACCAGCATACAAGGTGCTGATTGGTACGATTCGAGACGAGATCGCTTCTTGCTCCGAGAAGGCATATCCGTCGCTACCAATAGCCAACGCAAAGAATCTGCTCTTCCTCGAGAGTGAAGGGAGCGTGGTGGGGTTCGCACAGGGGAGGGGTTGGTTGGTCAAGGATGGGAGGATATACTTCCCTCAACAGCAAGATGATATGCGGACAGAGAAGGAAATCTTGGTTGCGAGCGGACAAGTGATCGAGAATACAATAGGTTATGCCAGAGAGCTGGAGACGATCGTTTAGAGCCGGGTATTAACATTGGTGGTACTAAAGCATTGAGCATGGCGTTCACAAAATCAGTTGCTTGCAAACCTACTGGCACTCGGTGATGTCAGCCTAGGTATGTAAGGTCCAGTCAATTTTAATGGAGTGATTGCATCAAAATTCATCAGTGCAAAATTGGGTATCTCTAAACCGCAGCAGGTCGCTCAAATGCTCGCAACATCATAGAAAAGTCGCTCGACATCCGAGGTAACAATTCACTTCTTCCGAGCTTCGAGCAGATCCCTCGAAGCATACAAGCTCGCTTTCAACCCCCATTCATTCTCCGAATTGATCCCAAGCTCTGTGAAGACATCTGCCTTGTAGTAGATTCCCCTCTCGTCCCCAGCACCCTTCTTCTTGACCAATCCTAGCTCAACCAATCTTCCCAACACCCTCTTCACATCGTCAAGATCCGAAAAGTCTTTGGTGTAAACGCAGATAAGCCTCGGCACTCGATCACCTTTGTTGTCATCTGGCGCCACCTTCGCAGCGGTACCGAGCTCCCTGTTGACCGTCGCTTCCGCAATGATCGCCCATTGCCGATTGACATCCTCCGGGTACGGAAACAACATCCACTTGCCGCTTGTGCAATGTTTCTTTTTGGCGGCGGCTAGCAAGTCGTTCTCCAATGCTTTGCGCAAAGGAGTCAACTTCCTAGTTACACTACCTTTCGCCTTTCCAGCCATCGAGGTCTCGGTTTCATTTTTCTTTTCGCTGAAGGCTTCAAGCAACTCCTCCGCAACCTTCATGAAGCCGGCTTGGTTTCGATCGGTAGGTCGCGATGTGGCGTGTGGGTTGGCGATGTAGATCCATGGGTACTGGGACGATACGGCGGTCGTAAGAGGTGGGAGACGTTTCAGAAAGTCTTCGACTGGCTCGTTGAGTTGGCGAGCACAGATCATGCCTTCATAGGGGTTGTATAGAGGTTTGTTCGGAGGAGGCGAGGAAGCAGCGTCAAGTTTTGCTCGAGCGGCGGCCGCGACGACGGGGAGAAGATGCGGATGGTTTTTCCAGTAGGTTGTTGGGTCGAAGCTGAAAGCCTTCTCTTCAAGCCTTGCGCGGTCTTCGGCGTCGCCTAGTGTAGGTACGGCTTTTTAATATGATTGTAATTGATACGTGGGAGCGTTGCGTACCGTAGAAGCTGGAGTCGCTTGAGAGGTATCCATCTGTGGCAGCAAAGTCCGCCTCATCGTGCGTGCCTGCCATCGTAGACTCTGCTGGACCGCATCCGCAGAAGAACATTCATGGCGGTTGTAAGAAGGAAAGACTACTTTACTGCAAGCTCTACGGAGCTCGGAGGATGGCACCAAAAGCCCAGAATAATAGGTACGCTAAAAAGCCGACCCTAAGGTACCTTAGTCTACGGTCGCAGCCTTAGCGTGTAAATATTCTGAACTTTTGGTGCCCCCTCGGCCATCCTCCGTAAAGCCTGACAGTACTCGTATCCACAATTTCTACCCGGGCAAACATGGAGACAGTTCTCCTTGCTTTCGAAAGACCACAAATACACGAGAAGGTGATAGATCGCTAACTTATATGCGGTATAGAACGTTGACTATACCTGTCTCGCAAGTATGCCCCGAGCTGACGAAGAAGAGAAATAAGTACCTGGCCTCCTCGATTAATCGGATGGCTTCCTGAGGACCAGGACAAGGACACCTTTTGCTAGAAACAAAAGTCACACGGGTGGGGTTAGTCGCAGATGACTGGCGGTCCTGAAAGACGCGAGATTTCCTTCAGCGATAACAAAGTTTTGTATTTTGCTGTTGATGAACCAGCCATACTCGCATTGGAATTTGGTCCACTTATGAGATTTGTAGATTTGACCCAACCATGGGCTGTAACGCACCATTAATCGATTGGTAAAGGTGATTGAAAGTCCTTCCTCAAGTCCGCAGCGAATGGCCCCAATCCGAGGCCCAATCTCGTGGTTCGGACGTGCGTACTCTCTTACAAGTTCGGAACCGTTGTTGCGATTGTTGTAGATGTTCTCGACTACCTGGATGAGAGGGACAGCGAAGTCATGCTCGGATACAAGCTCCTCCGAACGCTCCAGCAGTTTTATCCCCAAAGACGAGGGGTCTCGATCAAGATTCCCGAGAGATGGATTTGCTGATGTAACGGGGACGGGCTCATCTGACCAGCTGATTCCGGAGTTCCTGTAACGGATGATCAGAAGACTGAAGAATGATAATTTACGAGGGACAAGAGTATGTATTCAGTATTGTCTGGAAACGTGCCAATGTCGCAAGCTGAGCTGCGTTCGTTTGTACTTGAGCGTACACATGCTTTGAATGCGGGTTCAATGCCAGCATGCACAATACGAAAGTTGGGGACAGAAACATCCTTTCAGAAAAGGTCTGGGATGTACTGTGATCCTTCAGCAGTCACAGGGTGGCAGCCTGCCTGATCTTTTAACACCCAGTGCGCAACAACGGCACCAACAGCCGTCGAAAAGATGTCTGTCAATTAGTGCCAACTCGATTCGCTGCTTTCGTCGCTAGTCGGCTCTTTCACATCTTCGGCAACACCATGACGGTCGACCTAAAGTGTCCAACCACTTGGATGCCTCGGGCTTGCTCTGGTCTATTGTGGACTGTAAGGCCCCAATTCGATCCATATATCAAAGGTGTGATCATTTCGTGTCCGTATCTCGGTGATTACTTTCTTGCCAACAGCGACAGCGTGATCTGTAAGCAAATGGACGACTCCCTTGACATGGTCGGTTCCCAAGAACGCCAAGAAGAAGTACGGCCGCTCGGCTAAAGTCCACTTCCTCCATCCAAGGGAATGGCCGTGTACGAAGTCGAGATCTTGGGCTTCGTAAGCCGCTTTGGCGACGCTCCTGGTTCCCTTATTGAAAATGTCCGTCTGTATGACCGTGCGTAAGGTCGGGATGCTTTCACCTGACTTCATTTCCTCAAGATAGTTGTGGAAAACAACGTCCGACCAGAAGAGCTTTTTCTGGGAGTCTTTGGCTCGCGAGTTGTATGTAGCAAAGATAACTCCACCTTGCGTTTGAACATGTTTTGATATGGCGAGTCATCATCCTCAGGTCCGTTTTGAGAGCTGCGGGAAAAGGTTATACACTTGGTGTATTCGTCAAGGAGTGAAAGCCCATAGTTTAAAAGATCCTGCTCAACCTCTTGGCCTGAATTGGACTCTTCGGTATCTGCAGGCTCGGTGCCGCAGTAATCGATGAAAAGCTGGAGGCGATCCACGTCCACTGCATTGGGGTCCTTCGGTTTTGCAAGGAGCGCATCCCAATATACGTGGCCTTTGGTACCACACGATGAATAATCTGACATGGAGGTTGATTTTCCTGGAACCCATCTGGCACAACAGGCAGGCCACCCTCTGGCCTTGCACGTATGATACAAGTGTCCGCAAAAAGCAGGAGAATGAGGTCGACTAACAGGATGATGGTTACGAGCGCAAGCTTAGCATTATGATATGAGAGGAAGCGATGTGATTCCACCGAAAATCTGCCCTGCAAAGAGACTCTCTCCACTCTACATGTGACCACCAATCTAGAGCAGGTTTCAAGGACCTGGGCCAATGTTTCTTATTTTCCATCGATGGACAAATGCTGCGACGCCTCGCTGGAACGCCCCACGTGTTTGAGTCGTAGAAGCGCGAAACGACGCTTGTTGGAAACAATCCGATAGGAAGGACCTCATTATGACCACAAAATAAATCAGACGACTGAGATGGCGAACGGACTTGGTCGGACTAATACCTCATGGGCGAAAAAGGACAATCGGCCCACTGCATCCCACCCCCTTTCCTAGTTCGAGCAGCTTAGATGCCGCTTTGTATACACAAAGTTTATCCTGGGTTGTAAAGACCACGAGTAACATTTATGGATATTGGGTGTTGGAGATGATTTGAAGTTACAACACATGTAGGTAAGTCACTGAAGAGACGATGTAGTATAATTCATAAATGCTGACTGTGTACAGTAATGTTTCCACCAATCGGATCTCTTCCAGCAGCATATCAATTAATGTCTAGTTTGGGAGTAATAAGATTTGACATTGTATTTCCGATACTTGTCTGATGCGATTACAAACCTGTCTGGAAGACTTAGCAGATGGGCGACAGTCATCATCAGGTATACAGAGCAATCACTCGGTCAGTAATAATACATCACGGCCGGCGTATTACTGTCTGCTCCCGAAACGTGGTCGACTTGTCGTCCTGCAGCCGACAGCCGCAACGGAATCTACGAGTAACGCTGCCGTTGTTCATCCAATTTCAGGACTCTATGTAGCACCCCATGTCACACATATTGGAATATCTCTCGAACGCCGAGCGGCAATGCAGCCGTGACGGATCGCTTGCCAAAGCTTGATACCCATCTGCTACCTCCAGTCTGGAATTCTCGTCCTAGCTGAGGCTGATCTTTCCTTATGCAACGATATCTCCGTTTCTTTGATTATCTCCCGTAAACACAGTGTTTCCAAGTATCCCGTGCTGCTCCTTGCCGTCTCAATCATGGTCCTAGTTTATTTATATCCAGTCCGTCATTTGGTCGAAACATTCGTTGGAAAGAAGTTGCTCCTGTTCATATGCTTTAAGTACCCTCGGACCCTCACGATATGCCTCGAAATCCCTTCGACGTCTTTGCTTTTGCCTATCATCGCCACTGGTACATTGCCAGTGATACGTCGCCATCTTCTCGTGCGTTTTTCCATTCAGCCTTGACCAGCAACCACCAGGCGTCAGCTCAACATGCTTCTCCTCAAGGCCACCTTAACCGCAATTACCCTCGCTGTCTTACCTGTATCTTTGGCGTCACCATTCCCAGCCGCAGCCCCTGCGCCCATTGAATCATGTGAATATGACGATTTGATAAAAGACACCAGGTTTCTCACCAAGTCGGGTCTCAACTGCCTGGTAGCTCAAGACCCGGACTGCTGGGATGAGCTGTCCGTATCCCAATACGTCAGGGATTGGGTAAAGGGGCGTAGAGGAAGGGCCTGTGGGACCCAAGGTTTAGCTGGACAATTTGGGAATTGCTTCGTCGCGTCATACCAAAAACTTCCCTATTGCAATTCTATCTCGGTTGGCGCTTGTGCCGAAGATGGAGTCACGGAGGCCTCACTGGTCAAAAGCGATGTTATCGAGGTCAACGGCGAATCACCTCCCATCACCTGCTTGGAAAGGCGCCAATGGTCCACGGTATTGTATAATATAAAGAGTAAGTGGAGTGAAGCCCTTAAGTATAAGAGATAATGACGAATTATCTTCGTAGGCCTGCATAAATTCTACAACACTTGGTATATGGCGTCCAGTTTCGCCTCAGGTGCAACGGCCGAACTTATCGGCAAGATTGTCGATATCACATCACCGCCGCCAAAACAACAGCAACTCTGGGGAACCGTACTCATAGACGCGTTACTCTCAGGTCTGGCATTCTTACCGGTACCAGGTCTTGCTGCAGGAGCCGCTACTGGTTCTAGACTCCTCTCCAGTGGTGGTGCTATCAAATACGCCTCCACTGCCGTCTCAACAGTGAAAGGACTCGAAGCACCAGGTCGAATAGCATTGACCGCAGCCGGTAGCGTGTACAGTAAATTATTCCCTCATGATGGAAGCGCAGCCTCAAACCTCATCCAAGCAGCAAATCTTCAGGTGGAACTTACCAATCTGGCGGACCAGTTGGCAGCACGGCTAGGCCCCGCGCTGGACACTGCCATGAACGATGCCGAATCCTTTTTGAACTTGACGGAAACTGGCTTATACAACTCTCCTACCCCACCTCTCCTTGTCAATGGCACTTCGAATCTCGAAATGGCCATGACGACCTACATTGTGTCAATATCATTGTCAGCATCCACTTGGTTCGTTGGACGTGCAGCTGACACGACAATAAACAAGTTACTAGACGGCTCTCAGGGTTCGTTGAACGTCGACTACGGCTGCAAAGCGGTCGATCCGGCGTCTGGCTGGTGTGGCAGCGCCGTATGGCAGGACACCCCGAATAACCAAGGCCTCACACTCATCCAGGCCGAATCGGGCCTCAATAACCCGTACGACACATATCAGAAATTCATGGGTACCGCTGTTTTTGACAAACCCGTCACAAATCCCGAGCTGCTTCTGCAAGGGGCTGCACAGTGTCGACAGCGACTTGGGGCTGGATGGGGAGGTGCTGCCGTTACTTTGTGGTCCGGCGGTGTTCCCAACTTTGATTGTCTTTCGCAGTTGAAGGTCTGCACTTGGAAGCCGGACTGCCAGATCGATAATGATGTCGACGCCAACAAATGCGAGTATATAGAGGAGGATTGCCAACCGGAAACTGGATACGGATACCTGACACAAGATAGGCCCAGCGGTATAGGCTTCAGTACGGGAAATGCCGTGGATGCCGATCACCTGGACGACTTCTATGTGCCGCCAGGCTATATGGGACCCTTCAGGACGGGAGATCTTCATGGCATGCAACTAAGAACGACGACAGATTAGTAGAAGTTGTAGCATTATTCCATAGTCATGATTCAGAACCCCCCGCTTGATGCGATGGTGCTGCTTTACCAAGCTCGGTATATCGCTCTGCTGCGTACAAGGCGTATTGCTTTCGATATTGGCTAGAACATCCTGTTCTACGAGTCGAATAACTTGCAGTCTGTTATTAGCAGTCATCGTGACCGAGCCGATGCTCCAGTTGAGCCGTTGCATTCACCCAATTCCATTTGTAGGCGACCTATCAAGGTACAGGATTGTGATATGAGTAGAGGATTCCGTCCTATACATCCCACCAGCAGACGCCGATATCCTGCTCCCATCAGCACTATCATCAATCACCCCGCTACCGAACAACAGCAAAAAAACTCACAAGCCCGTTTCAAATGCTCAAGATCATTCTCCCGATTCGATTCCCTCGCCTCCTCGAGTATCTCATCAATACCCTTTTCCTTCAAAGCTTTCTTCGAATTCCCATCCACTTCAGCGGCCCAGATCCTGCACACGAAAAGGGAAAAAGAGGGACGGTGACTTACGGTGAGGCAAGCTTTATATTGCTTGAATAAGGGCTGGCATTCATCGGTTGTCGAGTCACCGCGTAGAAATTCTGGAGAAACCAGATGTGAGGTTAATGGAGATGGGGATGAGGGTTTGATGGGTTGGTGGTGGTTTCGGGACTTACTTTCGCTGTACCATTTTAGGAAGCAGGAGTCGTAGCGCCTGTGAAATTTTAGTCGGATTATCAGAGGCGTTTTAGGGAGAAGGGATGATTACTCTTTGACTTCGTTACATTCTGGTGCGAGGGATGCGGACATGATAATTGTTGTGTTTTGAATCAAGAGGGATGGTTTTCTTTTCTCACTATCTGAGGTCGCACTACTTTCGGATTTAAAACCTGAATCGTCGAATTGGGGGATGAGGGTCTAAGGGGAAAACGTAACCGCAAGTTGGTATAATGTCAGGCTCGTTGATATCATTTGCACTAATCCGCGACTTCTACAAAAAAATCATAGTGTCAAATGGTTCCCCACGAGAGCGCTTGATAGTCATGGTTGTTCAGGGGCTTTGGTGGCCCGATATGAACTCTCTACCTCTGAACAGCTTGACCTCACTAGGTTCAAATTCTATTTCTGTTAACTCTCACATATGATCACTTCACTCCAAGACACTATGTAACACATATCGGGCCTCTTCTTCCAATACATGTCAACTCCTCCGCTTCGCCCTCCTCGGCCTTTCATCTTTCCTCAGCATGAGCGATACATTTCACGTCACCTGACTGACATTCGGGGTACATGTAACTGAAGTGCTGTCGATCAAACTCCTGGGTCGCTTCTTGGAACTCCAACAGCTTTTCTATTGTTCGGTCAGTAGCCGGTCATGGAACGCCACGAACACAATGATGCCACTCACCACAGGACTGACACCCTTGATCCGGTGGATATTGATCGAGAAGGTAATCTGCTACAAGGCTGGTCCGATCACGAGTCAAGCCAATACTAACCAGTCGGGCAGACTCACCAGCAACAGTACTTGGAGACAGCTCTCCTTTGATAACACCATTTAGTTCACCAAGGGACAGTGTGATTGATCTGGAAGCAGCACAAAGAACAGATGGCTTCGAAGCAAATGATTACCTGACCGACCAACAGTTCGAGGAACGCTTTCCCAACTCCCCTCATGGCAATGGCGGATCGCAAAGCCGCGGTCCACAGCGCGCAGGATTGAGGCCAATTTATACCCGGAGCGTTGATGGAAGGACGTATCGAGGAGGAAAGACCGTTGAGCTCCAGGATGGCGACTTCCTACGCATTGTGAATATCCTAGAGGACAACAATACAAGGGATACATTTCTACAGGGGTTTCGTCTGCGGAGACTGTCACAATGCAGGCGATTATTCGATCAACACCTTAACGAGCTGACAATCGTCTTCGAAGAAAATAACGTCGATATACAAACTAGTGAAGGTGGATCCATGGATATTGTCCCGTTCTCGGAGGTCTTGAGGATAAGAGATGTTATTCTGACCAATGCGGCATTTCCATCCTTTAGCTGCAGAGAGGATGCTTCAAATTCAACGCTGCCGAGAGAATTTTTGCGAGATCAATGCCGTTTGGTCTGCCGCTGGAAATTGAAGATATCGATTCGCCCGCAGTCCAAAGGTCGACCATGGATTGAGAAGTCTGTTCTGAGGTTGACTGCTACCGAAGCCGACATCAATTTTCGCCTAGACGACGAGCACCTCCGTCGGCAATGGAGGGGAATCACAGTCAAGATGGGATCCTGCGCGTCGTGGCTTCGGGGTGAAAGGGACTTTGACTTAAGAGAGCGGAGCCTGCATCAAGCTCTTCCGATACCTGAGGAGTTAAACGGAGTTGGGCGCCAAACCAAGCGTTACACCTTTGGTGACTCGTTCTGCGGCGCTGGTGGGTGCAGCAGCGGTGCTAAGTCGGCCGGACTACGAGTAGTATGGGGGTTCGACTCTGATCTCGCTTCTATCGATTCATTCGCAAAGAACTTCTTTGGCGCAAGATGTGAAGCCACACCAGCCGACGTCTTTCTATCAGTCTTGAATGACGACTTCTGCGTTGACGTGCTGCATCTATCGCCACCATGTCAGCCGTACTCTCCAGCACATACCAGGCCAGGTCAAAATGATGAGATGAACGAGGCAACCTTCTTCGCAGTAGGCGAAATAATCAAGAAGAGCAAACCTCGAGTGGTGACTCTGGAGAACACGTTTGGTTTGGCTCAAAGGCGGCCAGAGTGGCTGGATGCATTGGTCCGCTTCTTTACCGCCTTTGGATTCAGTGTCAGATGGCGCGTCTTGAATTTTGCACAGTACGGAGTCCCACAAGCTAGGAGACGGTTGGTTGTCATTGCCTCATGGTGAGTCCATCAGCGCTGCGGGAGTGCTGGGAAGCTTACCAGACGTCCAGCCCTGGAGAAAGGCTACCAGGATTCCCTCAACCAACTCATGGAACGGATCTGCACCCATTCACGACTGTCAATGAAGCTATTCAAAGAATTCCGGAGGGGTTTCCAGACCACGACCCACACAGCGCAACAAGGCGCAATCTTGTTCCTTACAATGGCAATCTACCCCTCAAGAACTGTATTACGACAGGTGGGACCCTGGATACGCATCCCAGCGGTCGAAGAGGCTTTACAATCAGAGAGCTAGCGTGTCTGCAAAGCTTCCCCTTGGAGCATAAATTTGGAAAGGTTGGAGTTAAGAAGCAAATCGGAAATGCGGTGCCTCCGCTTTTCGCTTGGGTCCTTTTCAGTCACATCCGAAGATGGTTAGAAGAAGCTGATGGGTAGTCGAGAGCGTTATTTGTAATCAACCACTGGGGTCTGTTGAAAAGGAGAGGGACATCTGCAGGAGGTAAAGTACAAGACGATAGTGTCTTGAGTCCCCGTTCGAAAGCAAAACGTGGCGAAGTCGATCGGCTGTAGTAACATAGACTACTATATGATTTCGGTAGACACTAAGACTACAGCAGCTCGCTCTGGCGGATAGATCTGTGTATTTCAATCTGAGTGACGGAGTGAGGTTGGCAGAAATGAGGCTCTGAGACGGCCAACGCCACATGAGCACAGTCCACACCTTAATCTGAACCCTGGCGCCGATCATGAATATCTGGGCAAGAATTGACTAATCCTAGAGTTGTTCAATATTCATCTACGGTCTTCTCACTGTATGCGACGGGCCCTTGCCTCGATAGTGAGACTCAGTAGATCGATCATGACTACGGGTCGAGGTTTCAAGGAGCTCAAACGTGAGGTGTCTGCTGCGCTCGTGAAGACCACCAGAACTGTTGGCCAGATCGCAAGCGAAGACCTTGCTTTCCAACGCTCTATAAACCCAGAAGTCGACCGGTCACTAGACCAGCAGAACAAGCGACTACTATCTCTTATCCGGAATCTCAACAAGACTGCCACCGCAGGCTCTGAAAATGTTCCACCATCACTTCACAATGCAGAGTCGGTGGATGACGGATGGCGAGGCATAGTTGACATTCTTGACAACCTCCTGGAAAAGGCAGACGCATGCTTGGATGAATTTACCGGCGTTGTCAGAAAACTCACTCCTGGTCATCAATTCGAGACGCCGGCACCAGATTCTAAGAAGCCATTGTCCAAACGCGAGTACCGATATCAGAATATCCCCAAACCTCAGCGTCTTTTCAGAAAAGTCCCCACTAATGACGAAACTGCGCCTTTCAAGCCTTTGCTCCATTCAAAGCCCAATGCTGTGGTGTCCTTCGAAGAATCCCTTGTGTTAGCCCCGGCGCAAGATGGATCTATGCAGTAGGGCCTTTCAGAAAGATATATCGCGAGCTTGTTACTGACAAAGCGCTAGCTACAACCACCCCTACGAGCAAGAGATCATTCAGTCGAAGTATCCGGACTCAACATATGTGCAAACCGAGCCAATCACTTACGAACCCTTCGAGTCAACAACGGCCACCTGGGTTGACACTCCTGAGGCGGTCCAGGAGATGCTACGAGACCTCAAGAGCGCTAGAGAAATTGCTGTAGATCTTGAGCATCATGATGTTCACTCGTATGTCGGTCTAGTGTCACTTATGCAGATTAGTACTCGAGAAAAAGATTGGATCGTGGACACACTGGTTCCTTGGAGGGAGGATCTTCAAGTCTTGAATGAGGTCTTCACCGATCCGTGCATTATCAAGGTCAGTAGCCATCCTAGAACTGTGGGTTTGTCCTGACTTTGCTGGACAGGTCTTGCATGGATCCAACAGTGACATAGTGTGGCTGCAGCGAGACCTGGGCCTCTATATCGTCGGTCTCTTCGATACATACCATGCCTCTAGGCTCCTAGGATATCCGAAACATGGGCTAGCGTACCTTCTGCATCGCTTCGCTAACTATGAAACCGACAAGAGGTATCAAATGGCCGATTGGCGCATGAGGTTTGTTGTACAGTCTACCACAATGTACATAGCTCATTCTTTGCAGACCACTTCCAGGGCAAATGTACGACTATGCTCGATCCGACACACACTTTCTTCTCTACATCTTCGATAACTTGCGGAACGAGCTGCTAACAAAATCGGACACGGCGATTCCGAATGGCAGCCTCATCGACAATGTTCGAGACTTGTCCAAAGGCGAAGCATTGCAACGCTACGAACGCCAATTCTACGATGCTAAAACAGGCTCGGGTCTATATGGATGGTACAGTATGCTTGGCCGCTCGTCATGCCACTTGAACCAGGAGCAGTTGGCTGTGTTCCGAGCGGTTCATGAGTGGCGAGATAAGCTTGCGCGACAGAAAGACGAAAGCCTTTTCCATATACTCTCAAATCAGAGTGTATTCACCATTGCAAGGGAAATGCCAACAAGACTACCGGATCTGCTCGGATACTGTCATCCTATTTCCACTGCGATGAGAACAGCCGCGCCAGGGCTCATTGGGGTCATCCAGCAAGCCAAAGCAGCAGGCGAAAATGGCTCCGAAATGAAAGAACTAATGAAGCCTCGCGGTCACGCTCACGTGCAGTATGGCACTGCACCCGCCATTAGCACCCCGCAAGCTGTTGGCCATGTCTCTGCAGCCAATCGAACTGTCTCGATTCTAAGCAACGCACGAAGCAACTCTCTAGCAACTCTACCAATCTCTCAATTCTGGGGTTCAACGATTGGCTGTGGATTCAAGGAAAATTGGAAGCCTGCCGGCCCCAACGGCACAAACGGTCCTTATTTAGCAATCCCGTTGCCGCCACTGACGGCAGAAGTATTTGAGCAACAGGGCTCTGACGTATCTTCCAGTCCAATTAACGTACCAATCGATCCAGGGGCACGAGCAGAGCATGAGTATACAAAGAAAAGAAAACCTCGTGAAGACGACGTTTTCATTGTCAAGGAGGCCGGTGGTTCTAAGAGGCAAAAGATGTCTGAGATGCAGGACGGCGTTGAGCCAGTATTGGCCAGTGAGAAAGGTCCTGGTGGAAGTAATAATGCTGACGGAGACATTGAGCAGATTGAGATTCCGTTGCGTGATCCTGAAGATGACGAAGAAGCTCAAGAAAGAGCGAGGCGTAAGCGAGAGCGCAACCTGGAAACGAGATTAAAGAAACAGCAGCGGAAGGATGAGGAGCTCAGGCGAAATGTAATTGACCAAAACGGCAGGATGGAGAACGGAGAGCCGGAAGGTTTTGATTACGAGAACGCACCGTCGGTCCTCCACGCTCGACAAGAGAAGGACCGAGGAGGCAAAGCGACGAAAGGAATCGACCCTTACGCCAAATCACTCAACGCGCCGAAAGGGATGCGGAAAGTGCAAAAGGAGGGCCCAGGTAGAAGCATAACATACAAGAGCTGAGATTGAAAGGGCTACCAGTAGCTCCACTGAGGTCGATTTCGATGCAAGACCCGAAGAAGCAAGGCCTGCGAACAGGGTTTGCTTCGTGTCAGCCACCATAACAATGCATTGGTCCTTCCGTGTCCTCAGGAGCAGGGCGGGACGGTTGAAGCACACGGCTGGAGATCTGTGCCGCTCGATCGCAGATGCTTTGCTCGCTCTGTCCCGTGTGAAAGCACTAGCAGATTGCAAAAGTGGAGAGGTCACCGCCACGAGCGAAGATCCATGCCTATTAATGCACGTCAACTGTGGGTTTCGTTGCTGCAAGATCCTGCAAGCTCCACCTTAAATGTGATCCCAGCAGCCTCCCCAGCTCCAGCATTTGTCAGCTCGCATAGGAGTGGACGCTGAGATTTGGGGACTCCAAGATGACCAAAACGGATTGCCCGCCGAGCTGCGAACCCACCACTACAAAGCATTCGGGGGCCGAGAGAGATTCGTGCAAGCAAGGAGTTGGTTGGTCCTAAAGTTTGGAGATCCGCAGCCATGTCGTAAATATGGTCCAGGTGCAGAATCATTCCATGTTGATCCACTCTCCCATGTGCTAGCGTTTGACAGCCATCAAAAATAGATGACATTCGAGCATTCTTACCCGTTTCGAGCCTTGACGGGACTCACGGAATGGCCAGGATCAGTGTCTTCAATTCGGGGAGGGCATTCAGCCAGTAGGATTCTCCTTCAAGCGCCACATCTTCACTCAGCTCATTTCCCCAATGGAAATTATGGTGTGTGTCATGTGGTCGATCTATCGAATCGACGACGAACGAGGGGACGAGGGGAGGAGAAGCTTGGACCACCAGAGCCAGCTTAGTAATCTATCTGATCTTAGCCCCTGATTCAGTGATTACCTTAGGTAGCCCAACGCCCCTCATGTTCCTGACGGGAAATGAGTTATGTCTAAAAGGGGAAGGCGTAACGTGGATCGGAAGTCAAGCACCGAGCGACTGCCCCTTGCATGCGAAGCCACTCCCGATGCCATATCCCACTTCCTCCTCGCCGACCTGTCTACGAATACAGACTTCACTCATTTCTGGCAGCATTGCTACTTGATTGTTCACTCCTATCGACCACTCGGCCCAGCTGCTGAAGCTCTGAATTCTCCTTATCAGCCTCCTGCTCAATCTCAGCTCGACCCGTTGATACGCAATACAGGCCTCGTCCAATTCTACCCCCACATGCGACGGATCCTCCTGTCTCCAATCGATCGAATTGCGCCAAAACCATCATATATTCCCTCCGCTCTGTTTGAAAGCCCATCACATTATTGCCAAAGCTCTCCCTGCAGCTCAAGGTTTACTCGAAAAGGCATTAAAGCCAGATTTCTTTGCGCATACAGCCGCCACCAGCTGGAAAGCGACTCGAGCAGCTATCAGTATCTCGTGGCATAGTTTTGGGTTTGCTGGCGATGCAGCTGTGTGCCAGTTTGAAGACTGCGTTGTGATAGATTGGATAAGGGCCTGCATCAACTGAGAAGCCAGAGTCTGGGAACAGACGTCCGGTGGCAGCGGCCGCTGTAGGACCAGCGATCCCAACTCGTTTACCTCAAGATCGTCAAATCACATTACCATCGTTTGCTATCAATCAGCAACCATGTCGGTTGTCGTAATGCCTCCCATGACGCGGACGTCGACATCCTCCTCATCCTCCTACGTCCCTGTATCACGCCAAAATACCATCTCATCCCACGATGGCCGCTCCGCTCGCCAATCCAAGAGATATTCGACGGCCCTATATCTGTCAATGTCGGCCAAGGAGAAAGATTTGGAGATTGAAGATGATCTGGCACGAGGTAGGTTATTAGGGTGACGTCGCTTGTTGAATCGTCGCTGAGACAGCTCTAGCCCAAAAGATACAGCGCGACTACAAAGCGAAGATCTCAAGTCAGTCCAAGAAGAATTTCGTGCTTGAAAAAGACGTGCGGTATCTCGACTCGAGAATAGCGTTGTTGATCCAGAACCGCATGGCTCTAGAAGAGGTATGTAAGATTCAGCCTTGCTCATTACTTTGACCGGTTAATAGTGCTTTACTTGATAGCAAAATGAAGTTGCGAGCCATCTAGAGGACGCATCGGATTTACAAGAGGGCTTCTTTCCCAACGACGAAAAAACGCAGAAGTATGGCAACCTCCTCTTCATGTTACAGTCGGAACCCAGACATATCGCCCATCTATGTCGCCTGGTAACAATGGCCGAGATCGACTCGCTGCTGCAGACCGTCATGTTCACCATATACGGTAATCAGTACGAAAGTCGGGAAGAGCATCTTCTTTTGACCATGTTTCAGTCCGTACTCACCTATCAATTTGATCATACTCAGGAGTACTCTTCCTTATTGCGAGCCAATACCCCGGTTTCACGCATGATGACGACCTACACCAGACGCGGGCCTGGCCAGAGCTACCTCAAGGTGGTATTACAGGAGAAGATCAACTCGCTCATCGAACTGAAAGATGTCGACCTGGAGATCAATCCATTGAAGGTATATATTTCGATGATCGCTCAAATCGAAGAGGACACAGGTTCTGTGCCAGAGTACTTGCCGAAAGCGGTGACGGCAGAACAAGCTGCTGAAAACAAGCAAGTTCAGGCGATCATTGCTCCTAGGCTAACTATGCTCATGGATATTGCAACTTCTTTCCTGGAGACAATCATTGAGGGTCTTGATGAGACGCCCTACGGTATTCGCTGGATATGCAAGCAAATCCGCAGTCTGTCGAAGCGAAAGTACCCGGATGCTGGAGACCAGACGATATGTACACTCATTGGTGGTTTCTTTTTCCTTCGATTCATCAACCCTGCCATCGTGACTCCGAGATCGTATATGCTCATTGACGACACGCCCTCAGAGCATCCACGGAGGACGCTGACACTCGTTGCTAAGATGCTCCAGAATCTAGCGAACAAACCCTCATACGCCAAAGAACCATACATGGCTAAACTACAGCCATTCATCCAGCAGAACAAGGAGCGTGTCAACAGATTCATGCTGGACCTCTGCGAAGTACAAGACTTCTACGAGAGCCTCGAGATGGACAACTACGTCGCACTTTCAAAGAAAGATTTGGAGCTGTCAATCACACTTAATGAAGTGTATGCCACCCATGCGCTGTTGGAGAAGCACAGTGTAGCTCTGGCTAGAGACGACAATTCGCATCTTAGTGTCATTTTGCAAGACTTAGGACCTGCGCCCGCACAGTTACCGAGGAAGGAGAATCGAGCGATCAATTTACCGCTTTTCAGTAAGTGGGAAACGGCAATCGACGATCTGACAGCAGCGCTTGACATCACGCAAGAAGAGGTGTTCTTCATGGAAGCTAAAGCAACATTCGTTCAGATCTTGAGATCCTTACCATCTTCTTCGTCTGTCGCAAGGAGACCACTCAGACTGGACCGGGTCGCTGAAGCAGCAGCTACGCTCAAGAATGATGCGGTGATGGTCCGAAAAGGCATTCGAAGTATGGAACTTCTCAGTCAGCTGCAAGACCTCGGTGTGATTGACAAATCCGATGGATTTGCGCTGTTGCGGGATGAAGTCGAACAGGAACTTGTGCACTTGGGATCACTCAAGGAGAAGGTGCTCGAGGAGACCAAGAAACTTGAAGAGGTTTTCCGTACCATCCGAGACCACAACACTTATCTTGTTGGCCAGCTTGAAACGTACAAGTCTTACCTGCACAACGTTCGCAGCCAGTCAGAAGGCAAGTCGAGAAAACAGCAGAAGCAGCAAGTTCTTGGGCCGTACAAGTTCACACATCAGCAATTGGAGAAGGAAGGGGTGATCCAGAAGAGCAACGTCCCGGATAATCGCAGGGCGAACATTTTCTTCAACTTCACCAGTCCGTTGCCGGGCACATTCGTCATCAGCTTGCATTACAAAGGTACATTTCTCACAGCCTGCTGCGTCCCCATCTTGTGTTTCGATCCACTGGCCCCTTCCCATCAACTAACCCACCTGGGACCTTCCATGCTGACATCCTCCAGGCCGCAATCGTGGTCTCTTAGAACTCGACCTCAAGCTCGACGATCTCCTCGAAATGCAAAAGGACAACCAAGAAGCCCTCGACCTGGAATACGTCCAGTTCAACGTCCCCAAAGTCCTGGCGCTCCTCAATAAGCGCTTCGCACGCAAGAAGGGATGGTGAGCGTACAATAGCATGTCGAATTTGAATATCTCAAAGCTTTACCATCTATGCAGATGGAACCTGTTGTTATCTCGGTTCGTATTCGCGCTACGCTATCTCCCCTTCTACATGGGGAGAAGTTCGGAGGTAATTCACAGGAGTGGTGACATTTGATGGAAAATGTCAATTTGGTCAGGCACGGGGCAGCGAATCTGGAGTTTCTGTGGATGGTTTTCATTACTCATCTTTTCTTTCGTTTCAGGCCTTGGATTCTCGTTGTTGTCGGGATGGCGAGGGAAATCGTCCGACACTAATCCGATGATGTATCGAGTAATATGCTGAAGAGCAGAAAGGAGGAGGACATGCGGCGTTTGGTGCAATTACTTTCCAGGGGTGGTGTTCAAGAGTTATTTCTATGTTGGGTGGGTTTTGGAGGATCTGATTGATGGAAGGAACTCTCTTTGGGCAATGCAATATGAATGAAGGAAGAAATCTCCTTTGATAGGATTGATTGATGTTGGAGGATATGGATCTTTTTTTATGTTCAATTGCATCGGCTGGATCGATGGGTTTGGGGATACGAGCGTAATATGTACTAAGACGTCCGACCAAATCAAGGCCAATCTAACCAAGGTTACTTGTGAGATGGAAGTTATTCTTTGGTGGTTTGAAAAAGTAGTGGAGATGCAGAGTACAGCAGTGGATATCATTGGTGCATGCTCTTCGTAAAATACAACAGCATTCTCGTCTCCTTCTCCCCGCCCATCGCTTCGTTTTCAAGGGGTGTCCTCCCTGTCCTTAGGTTGCCCTTCCTTTCGCCCTGCTTCACCTATCCCCAGCCCCTACGGTTTCGGAATATGTATCGTCCGACTAACCATCGCACACCCCCACCCCACAAACACACCCACAACCGGATGCACACCTCCCCACCAACTCTGCTCGTTCCCCATCACGCCCCCTAACACCCCTTTCTCCCCTCCAATCACATGCCCCTTACTTGTCGCCCACGCCATGGCAGCCACCATGCACAGACTCGTCGGTATGGGTGTTCCCTCAAAATACCTGGACTTCCCCGTTGCGTCTTTGGGTAAGGTGGAAACGGTGACGTTGAAGCGAGCGAGGCGCGTGAGACCACAGAGAACGAAGAAGGAGAGGAGGAGAGTGTCGAGTGGAGTGCGAAGACCGAGGGCGAAGGCGGCGGACGCGGGGGCTACGCCGAAGGAGATCTATACAGAACATAATCAGCAAAAAAAAAAACTCTTCTCTCCATCGGAACCGCAAATGCATAATACGCTTTTTGTAGAGGGGAAGGGAGAGAAGGGGGAATGAAAGATTGATGAGAGAGAGTAAGAACCATACCAAATCAGCCAACGAATCCAACTCCTGCCCCATCAGACTGCTCTTCTTCCTCCATCTCGCGACTTTGCCGTCCATGAAATCGAAGAACAACCCAAAGGGTATGAAAGCGAGGGCGATGTATATGTTACCGTAGGAATTTGCGGGACCGAGGCAGTAGCGCATAGAGGAGAGGATGGACATGAAGCCGCAGAAGCCTGTGGAATTCATTAGCCCTGATATACCGTGTGGGGGAGAAGAAACGTGTATGGGAGGGAGAAGAATCATCATGTACCATTGAGTTCGGTGATCAAATCTGCGAGGTGCAGTGCTCTGGATGTATATGTCAATTTCCTGATTGATCAGGGCGGTGGTTTAGGATGCGAGCTACTTTATCATGGAGAAATGACCTGCGTCGGCGGCGAGGAGCTTCTTTTGCTTCTCTTGCCCTGGTCCCGCACGTTGTCAGTTATAGGAGCTGGTGTTTTGGAGAAAGAGAGAGGAATCCATACCGCCATCATCAGGAGGACTGCCGGAGGATTTGTTGGCGACGCTGGATCGGAGGGACATATCAATGCGGTGGTTACAGATATCTGCAGGTCTGTAGGTGTTCTGCTTCGTGGTTGAAGGTAGAGTCAAGGGTCGACGGTTGTCCGACAACGGCTGCACCAACTTTCGATATGAAAGTTCCAAGGTTCTTGCTCACCGTTAACGTCACCTGTTATTGGTCAATGCCGGGGAAGGCGCCAGCGGGGACCCCCACGGCAACATCCACAGACACATGTTTCTCATGGGGCAAACCATGGTCAACAGATGTGTGAGTATTCCTATTGATTTCTTATGCATCTAGGTTAAGCTATACCGACTCTGCCTCGTCTGTCTCTCACATCCAAACGCTGTCATGCCCAAAACAAGACGAGAAGAGCGTCGTCGGTCAAACTTTCCTTCATTACTCGCGTTCAGGGTATATGGGACAACGTCCTTGGTCAGTCAAACGCTGATCGGAATCGAAATAGACGGAGTGTGGGGGACTGTAAAGATCATCACAGGTATTCCTGGCTCGCCATAATCACTTCCTAACTTTCCGAGGCGCGCTGCTGTGTCATCGACCTGGGTACATGTCACCGTACGCCATCAAACCCCCTTCCGGATCCTAGAGTACAGTGGGCTGGAATCCCAGCATGTTGCGAGCATAAGAGACGCTAAAAGTATCGACGGTCGCGAAAGACAATTCCAGGACATCGGTCATGTTCCATCTGGATTGGTGACCTGAATGCACGTCAGTCTTATTGCTCGTCCGAACCATACCCAGGACTTGCCTTGAGTATCCTCCTCGAATAGTCCTGGTTGTCGGCGATGCTGCCGTCGCTCTGCCGTCTCTGCATCATAACTGATGGCTCAAGACGTGAATCAGACATGGAGTGACTGCTTGCCGGAGGCTTGCTCTCCGTCTCCATTTCGAAAGGATTCACGGGATTTCTTTGGTATTCCTCTTCCAACGCGCGTCGCTTTCTCCTGCGCAGAAAGAGGAACAGTCCCCCAGCAATTGCACCAAGCGCGACGACTCCGACCACAACACCGGCCGCGATCCCAGCCGTGTTCGGCCCTTTCGATGGCGCTGTGGTCTCAGCCGCCGGTACTGCAACTGGCTGAGTTTGGCCGGGTGCGGTGACGACTACGGTGCTTGCGCGAGTGATTGTCGACGGGGGTTTGTCCTTCGTGGCGTCTGGCTGCGCAACTGCAACACCAGCATTACTCGAGGGCTTGGGGTTGGCCGCGGGACTTGGTGTCGATGGCGCAGATGTAGACGATGTGGTGGGGGAGGGAGCTGCCTTCGGTGATGGATTGGCCTGGGAATCGGCGTCTTTGGAGTCGGAATCCGAGTTACTTGCCCCTTGGGCACTCCCGACGTTGTTGTTCAGTCCTGTCAATAACACAGACCAGGCATCATCTCCTCCACCTGGATAAACGTTAGCGGGAAATCGATTCCATTCAGGAGCGTAGACTTGCATTTCTCTTCTGGGAACCCTTGACAGTTTGTACTGCACTGAGAGTCAGATAATTTACTACTGGCGACCGGCAACAGGTCCCCGCAGGAACAGTCTGAGCCATGGACAAGAGCCATGACAGGTTTGTTTAACTTGACGCATAGCTCTTGACAATGCTGATGCGATTGCCATGTAAATGATCCTTGAGCCAGGAACCCGTCCGCTGAAGAGAAACAACCTTTAGAAACCGAGTCGGCAGCGAGGGCATGAAGCGTATAGAACGACACTAGAGTGACAGACATGAATCTTGAGATCGGCTTCATGATTGACATTCAACCCGAAAAGGGTATGCAGTAAGCCTCATGCAAAAAGGGCGGGTCTTGGTTCTCCAGGCTTCGGTTGGTGATGGGGACCACTTGGTAGATAGGTAGTGTTGATGGATGGTCGATGTTGTATGAAAGGTATTGTACCTTGTTTGTGCCTTGTCACGGGACTTGGTTGGAGAGTGTTGAATCAAGAACAACAATCAATCAAGATGTTGTCTGTGGGTGAGGCTTGGTCTCAGGATGATCGATGTCGGAGTTGTAGATGAAGGGAAAATGAAGGGTGGATGTGAGTGGTGAGAGTCTTGGGTACGCGTGGGTATGATATTATTATGGAACTGCCAGCAGCCCGGTTAAAAGCAAGTAGCGGCAGACTCGTGTTTTTAGTTGATAGATGTTGTGTAATGATAACGGTCGTGTCGGTCGCTTCGAGGTTCGGAATGCAATTAGTGTTTCAGTCGTTCAACCGCTTCGGCCCCTTTCAATGGAGTAACGACAGTCAGGCCTGCGAGGGCCAGGGCGACAGATGAGGATTAAACGGCAGGCTCCAGCTTAGTACAGCTGTGGAACGATTAGGTGATGATGATGAAGGTGGTGATGTGATGACGAGAAGAAGAACAACGAAGTCTCGGAAGTAGTCGACGACAGGAGGGACACGCAGAAAGGGAGACAGCACCAGCATATGGGCGCTAGACAGCTGTAATTTCGATTAACCGTCCCGATTAAGGAACACTAGAACCAAGGTAGTCAGGAACCCAGACGCGCCATCCAATCAGCTTGCATGGCGTTTTGAGACCGTTGCTCCGTGCTAAATCTTCTATTCCCTTCCATTGGTACGTAAGGTAGCTGACCGATTTACCATGATGCCAATACAAATGGCCATATATATAGTGATAAGTGGCAGGCCCAGATCCACCGCTTGAATACGGTATTGACGCTCTTGAGCACGATGACTTCGAACATTGGTACTACTCTCCTACACAGGAGCATTACTCGTAATGGCTACCGTACTCACCCAGCTCAAGGACTACTCCTACAAGGGTCCTTTGCAACCCAGTTTGTACCAACTAATTATTACAATCTCATCCACCAGCCGTAATATATCTTACAAGAATATCAACGCCCTCATCCTACAGCCCCGCTGGCTATCTATCTACACGAAGTATCGAGGTTCATCGAATACATGATACCTGTGATCCCGCACACCATGACCCCGGAACAACCAAGGGAATCGCAGCCCCTTGGGCACCTGCTCTTCGTTCACTTGCTCGTCCGAGCTCTCCGGCTGCCCGACGACAAATTTACCAACCTATGTGATCGTCAGCATTTCCGTCATTTCCTCGCAACTTTGTCATTGACGCTGCCTACCTGAAGCTCCGTGTCCGTGATTGTCGATCGGCTCACCCGAGCATATCCTGACCGCCGAATCCCCTTGTACAGAATGTATTCACACCACCGATCCCAATCGCTTGGATCAATGTCTTTCATTCCGCTCTTCTCGCCCACGTACGTGTTGTAAACTCCTTCATTGGGCTTGGTAACAAGATAGCTCATAAGGATCAACGGTCGAGGCGACCCTTTCATCAATGCGGCCAAATATTCCGACTGCAGCCGTCGATCCTCGGCGTCTTCTTCCTGGCCAGAATGAAACACTACCACGTCAACAAGTTCCCCATAAGCATCGAGTGTCGCGTGGATCGCTGGCGCCAATTCGCCCACGGGCGACGGGAGCAGGTGGTGCGTCGAGTTCATGATAGGGAACTTGGACAGAAGCGCCGAGCCCCACGTATGCTTATCAGGTCCCGGCCCATAGTCAACATACATGCCGAGGTCTTCCGCCAGGTATTGCGTGCTATCACGATTGCCCATGATGATTCTTTGCAGGTCTGACTCCAGCAGCCCGATCACGTCGATCTCAAGCTCCTTGATCAGATCCCGCATTCGCCGCTCCGATGACCACATGTCGTTGTCAAGAGAGAAATGGATGGTCCAGATACCTGCAGTGATGACCTTGTCTTTCGGATGATATGGAACGTAGTCATTGGTAGGAAATCGTAGATACGATGTCGCTAGGGCGACCAGCTGAATCGCCAGGAGCACGTAGGTGTAATAGGAAGCAAATCGGCTGGGCCCAGCCTTTCCAGATCTGGTTCTTTTGGTGTTGATGCTCTCGGCTCGGGGCGAGGCGTAGACGCCTGCTCCAAGGAAAACTACAGTAGCTGTCATTACCCAGTCGGTGTGTTCGCGCATCAGAGGCCCGCCCGGTACAAAGGCATACGCAACCACCCACACGTGTGCAAGTACCAAGATGTTATATATTAAGAAGCCTAAGCCAAACGTCATCAGGCCGTGACGTACAGCGGATGTAACCAAGGGTGTTGTTAAGGCCATCAAAGTGACAGCCAGAAGGAGTGCACCCATGTAGCCGAACCAATTATGATGGCTCGTCACGATGAACGCCCCAACCCCAGCCAGCAATAGGTTTATCCAGCTCGAGAGAGGCCCCTTGAAGAATATGCTCGCGAGGATACCAACGGCCATTGCTGCGATAGTCAGGACTCCATTTGCTGCGATCGGGCCTCTGACAGGAAAGCCTTCCCATACCCACAGAATCATCGTGCTGGAGTCCGAGAGGAGGGAGTGCAGTCCGAACAGCAAACCCGCTAACCCAAGGCCAGCGAGGAATGGCGATGTCTTGGGACGATCTGCTGGATCAATACCTCCACGGTTGTCAGTGACAGTTCTCGTAGACCTTGCAATGGCCAGTGCTGCTAGGAGCAGTCCCATTTTGTTCCAGCCCCCATTTTCGGCATGCATTATGGGCCAGATAGGGTTATTCGTCCGGAACGCAAATTTCGCAACGCTGGACGCTACCAAGCCAATGCTCCAGGCCAATATTCGCAATTCGAGACGAGGAAGTTGCGAGCGTTCGGCGTACCAGGTCGCTGCCCATGCAAGGCAGGACATTGAGACACCAAAGGCAACTGAAAACAAGCGATATTCCGGAGTCTCGGTAAGATATGCAAGCAACCCGCTGAGCGAAAGAAGGTGCACAAGGCGGACATTCTGGATTATCAGCGAACGTATAGACGCGTTCACTAGCAGAAAGGGAGACACAGTGCACATGACCATCACTTCGTAGCCTGATATGCCCATATGCCAGAGCGGGAAATCTGATGATGCTTAGTCTGGTGTATTGAAAAGCTCATGGTAGCCACTTACACCACACAGTAAGTCCCAAAGACGTCAGCATAGACCAAAAGACAAACTAGGAGTGAACTGTGTCAGCATACTATCACAGTGAAACAGAGTAATGTACTCACCCCATTGTAAACATCTGCGGCTGCGTCTAGCGCATTTACCCATAAGAATTGAGCCGCGAAGATGTCGCCAATCGGCTTGCCTTTCCTACTGATAGTGAGTATAGTACTCGATATAATGCGTTATGAGGATACATACTCTTTTTCAAGGACAGCATCTGCAACCTGTTGCGTTTTGCTGAGAGCACCCGCATATCAGATATCAATCCGTACCAGAGAGAATAATGGCCCTACATGTCTCTACTTTGGGAGCCAATACACGTACCCTCTGCTGGAGCCCTTGACATCCCGGACGATGAGTTCAAAGCCATCAAAATCCAGGGCCGTCACGGCGTCAAACCCCACATCAAACAATATCAATGCCCATTCGTAAAACGCATATATTGTATAGGCTACTCGATGTCAGCGATGTGTACGCGAACGGTCTTTCCCACCAATCACAATGATACGTACCTCCAGGGACCTTATGGACCTTGTGCTGAATGAAATAATATACGAGAGGCACTAGAGTGCCAAAGAAAGATCCGGCAAGTATCTTTCGGTACTTGACAGCTTTGGGATTATTGGGGCTGAGTGCGAGGCAACCGAGGGTCCACGGAAGGGTAGCCACCAAGTAAGAAATCATGAATATGTCGTGCCAGCCATGATCATCCGTTGAAGTGACGTATGTCCAGCCTCCACAGCTCAAAGTACGAAAGACTCCGACACCGGCAATGATCTTAGGAAGTGAGGTGTTGGGGCGCGCTGTGAGGATGTACCATAAGGAAACAAGGAGGAGACGAGGACCTAGTGTTTGAGTAAGTGTTGAACCGTGTCTGGCACTGGAGCGCAGCTTACCTGACGTCATAGCAATAAAGAATTGGAACACGGCTCGTTCAGGATAGCGGTCTCCAATGGTAGCAGAGACTGAAGGAAACCATTCTTGGGGGTATCCCTTAGTCGGTAAGCAATGAGTAGGGTTGATTCAAATAAGCTTGATGTACGTAATATTCGTTTTCAACTATCTTTTGATAGTGAAGAGCCAGTCCAGTGACCAATGCCCCGATGAAAGCAGAATAGGCCATGACCGTGTGAGCCCATGATATCCATTTTCCTGAGAGGGCAACAACGGCGTCACCCTCCCTGACTTTTGGTGCCATACAATATGGTAGCTAGTCCAGTTACCGCTGTTTCTCGTGGCGTAATGACATGAAAAGAGGGTGGGAAAGCAGTACAAAAAGGAATGGCTAGCTCTCGCGTTGTTGTCAGGAGATGAGGTTCAGATTGAAATATCGGCGAGTCGGAACATCAGGGATGTCGGCGTTTACAACTTCCGTCAATGCTTGGCCAAAACCTCAAAAGGCCACACGGAGGTAGGGACACGACCCACGCCGGATGCCTCGTCTCTCATTCTCCATTCTAATCAATACGTAGAGCAGCTAGTTCCGGAGTATGGCTGGCGCGAGTGATAAAGCGCGATACTATTTGGAACAGTCGGTTCCAGAGCTTCAGGAGCTTGTTCGGAAGAAAATATTCACGAAGGTGAGCTGCCTAGGTTTTATCCGTGGAACGCTTCTGACGGGCAGGTAAGGATGAAGTAAGCTCGATAGCAAAGAAAAGATCCGAGTTTGAACACAAGCTGAGCGCGCGAGGTTCAACCGCTTCAGACTATGCTCGCTACGTGGAATATGAAATGAATCTCGATGCTCTGCGCAGGACCAGAGCGAAAAGGTTGGGCATCAAGGCTACGAGCCACACGGGCCAACGTCGCATATTCTTCGTCCTCGATCGGGCGACTCGGAAATTCCATGGAGATACGTCTCTTTGGATGCTGTATTTGAGCTTTGCAAGGAAACAAAAGGCGAACAAGAAAGTTGCTCAAATCATTACGAGTATGCTACGCTTGCACCCAGCAAGCCCAGAGCTATGGATATATGCAGCAAACTATGCATGGGAGGAAAAAGCAGATATCACCGAAACCCGCGGTTACATGCAAAGAGGTTTGAGGTTCTGCAATCACTCCAAGCGTCTATGGTCGCAGTATCTAAAGCTTGAGATGATCTACATTGCAAAGATATCGGCTAGGCGCCGAATTCTTGGTCTTGACTCCAAGTCCCCGCAGGAAGAATCACTTCAGGACGGCGAAGACTTTGGTCAAGATCTGATTACGCTGCCGCATGTCACTACGATAGATACCGGGCTGGAAAGTATAACGGCTGATTCAGCTCGTCCAACAATACCGGAAAGCAAGATTGCTTCAACTCCAGCTCTCGCTGGTGCAATACCCGTTGCCATATTCGCCGCAGCGATGAAGGAATTTCAAGAGGAGCCGACATTCGGGACTCAATTATTCGATTGTGTTGCTGAATTTCATGGACTCGATTGCGCAAAGAGAATATTGCAACATATGGTCCAATCTCTGATGGCAGCTACGCCCACAGATGCAGCGACTTTGACATGCTTCCTCCGCGAACCGCTTGTTGGACTAGTCGCAGCTTCAACCCTACTACCGAGAGCCTTGATCGAAGTGTTGGATCGATTTGAGTTGGCTATGCGAAACGTCAACTCGCTGGAGGGATCTCTTAAACAGACTCAGACCCGTGAAGCTATTTCCCAGCAGATGATAAAGTGTATTGCAACATATCTTGAATACCCTGAATTGGATCCGGAAATTCGAGCTGTACTGACTGCAATGATCAAGACCGCGTGGGCTCACTGCTTGCGGAGTTTAAAAACGAAAAGCTCAAGATCAAGTGATGAGACGATAGCTCTGCTTAAGATCCTTCATCTCCATGGATTCAAGGATCTAGTGCAGCCAGGCGTTACCTTGGCCCTAAGCATCTGGCCAGATGACCCTCAACTTCTGGCTATTGAAAGTCCAGTGGTTCTACTCGAGCAACGTCAGTAGTCCGATCCCTTCGGACCTCTACGCCCACTCTTCTTGCTACTCTGGCGTTTCTTGGCCCTAATCCTGGATTCATTGTCGGCCTTCTGGCTATGACGATGGAACGATTAGTCGGGGAGTTCGATACTGGTAGGGGCACTCATACAGTCGCTTAACCCTCTCCGCCTGTTCTGGCGATGTTTCTCCTTTGATGCTGGATCTCCCAGCGGCTAGAATCAGATCTTGCAACTTCATGAAGCATGCGTCGACATTGTCGCTCTGCTTTCGGTTACTGTCTGCCTGTATTACCAAAGCATCGGACTTCTCAGCGTAGTACAGGGACGCTCTGATCTGATCATGGAGTAGATTTGGCACGGATGGTAGCAAGTCCTTGAGAGGCAGACGTAGCATGGCTTTTGAATTCACTCTGGCATATTGAATGAGTTTCAAGCAGAACAAGGAACAAGACCTAGTCTACATACTTATTGACATTCTGTCCTCCTGGACCTGACGAGCGATTGAAAGAAATCTCACATGCTTTCTTCGGAAGAGTGCTAGGGCCAAAGCCTTTGAGCCACTCCCTGGCGGCTGCTTGATCTGCCTCAATCTCCCCAGCTACCAAAGAATTGCGGAGAGCTAGACGATATGTAGAGCTTCGGAATCCTCGTAAGTAGATGTGAATAGACTCGAAGTGTTTTGTCGACGGACGAAAGATCATCTCTCACTGTGCATGATTCATTTGGTGTTCTTTCCTGGACCAATCATAATGAGATTCACGTGATGCTATCAAGCTAGGCCATTTGAGGTTGGCTCGAAATAAGGTACACGAGTAAAATCTTCCAGCGACCTTCAGGCTGTCCCCTTCCACCCCATACATCGATATTTGATACTGGACCAGCTCTTCTAGACAGCTAGAGCTGTAGGCTAGACAATCCAGTCACTGTCTTACGCGCTGTGTCATCGTCTATCTTTATGACCAAGAAAGATTGCTCAACTTTCCATCTGACCTGGCCATGGGCTTCCCTTACACACGCCCTCTCTCAGCATCATATTGATTGCTCCCAATCGCATCCATGACGTCTAGCCCTCCACCTGATGCACAATACTTTCGTGGGAAAACACTGACACCAGAGAGCCCCGTACCACTGCATATCCCTGAGCCTTCTCACATACCTGTGCTTCAGAACCAGATCGAGCCAATCTTCAACCTTCTGTCCACACACATGAGTCAGTCCCTGAATTCGAATGTATCGATGGATACAGAACACTTGTCAGTGCAGAATGAGTTGGATCAAGCGACACAACCGAACACGGACATCGACCATTTGATTGATGGGGTGAACGAGCATGCGGGCGCTTCAAACAGGCATGAGCCGGATCAAGGAGACAGAGACTATGTCCAGGCTTTTGATGACGAGGATTCCGCAGACGAGGAGGAGCCTAATACTATCCCCAATCATTCGTCAACTTCTGCTGCCCAGCTATCTTCCTCTGTTCCTGCTCATGAATCCCTCATTCCCCACCCACCAGATGCTCCATTATCGTCGGCTCTGAACCAGACCCAGGAAATACTTCCAGATCTTTTCCAAGCCAGTCCCGCTTTCCCTCAACCTTCCCAAGATGCCACTCTCCATGAGGACCCCGTCGTCGATGCACAGCCGGGGTCGCCTGATGATTCTGATGATCAGATGCAGGATGGTGGCGTGAATTACCAGACACTGCTGGACAATCTCACTCCCTCTACTGCCACTGCTCCCAGTGCAGAAAACATCACTTCCATCACAACTGCTGCTCCACCAACTGCTACCAACGTATCCAGACCAAGTAGCGCAGAGTCTCCTATCTCTACTCTCCCCCTTCCTCCTGGGCTTCCTCCACGTCCACCACCCCAAGAAAAGCCCGCCATACACCCAAACTATACGACTGAAGAGGACATACGATCCTATCATTACCCGCACGTTCCAAGTACCACAACCCCCAACTCCAGTGCCACACAAACAAATAATTCTATCAAGCCGATCCAGACCCTTAGCCACCCCCTTCCACCTACTGTCATCGTTGGCTCCAATGGTCTTCCTCCTCCGCCGCTTGCCACCTTCCAACAACCCCCTTCTCAAACAGCACAGCTGCCACAACCTGGACCAGTCACCTCCCAGTCACAACAGCCTGAAGACTTTGTAAAGCTAGCAGACAGAGACTCAGTCGCAATTGAGAGTCATCAGAATGAACCTCCATGGCCTCAACAGCTCGAGAAACTCTACAGTGATTTTCTGAACGAAGAAGCAGTCTACGTGGCCGAAGGAGTGTGGGACAGATTTCCCTCGGGATCAAGATTATTCGTTGGTAAGCACACGGTGAAATGACAGGTAGTTCCGGATAACGAGGTAAAGCTCGATTGACATCGTTCTAGGAAATTTGTATAGCGAGAAAGTGACCAAGAGAGACCTATTCTTCGTCTTCCAAAGATACGGAAGACTCGCACAAATTTCAATCAAGAATGCTTATGGCTTTATTCAATTCTACGAAGCGAGTTGTTCAAACCGCGCGATACAAGGAGAGCAAGGATCCGCCATTCGAGGAAGAAAAATTCGTAAGCGCTCAGTTGGCTTGCTCAGATGCACGAACACTAACTTGTTCAGATCTTGAAGTCTCAAAGCCGCAAAAGAACTCGCGCAACGCAGCTGCCACGGCTGCAGGTAACAACCTACGCGCGGGGCATGGAAGAAGATCGAGATCTCCAGACTATGATAGGGGAAGCCGCGGGATCGGCGGACGCCCAAGTATAGATCGAGGAGTCATTCACGGCAGCGTTGGAAACGATGTACGACGAAGGGATGACTACCGACCAATGCGCTCGCCATCGCCCAGAGGCTTCCGTGGCCGGGATGAGTATCGAGGCCGTGACAGAAGCCCCGACAGATACTACGGTAGTCGACGGAGTCGATCAAGATCCCCTTTTGGAAGAAACGGCCGATATCGGAGTAGAAGCCCTCGAGGCCGTGATATGGACGACGAAGCCAACCTTTCAATGCCACGAAGAAATCCTAGGGACGTTCCGGACGTTCAAATGATCCTTGTTGATGAAGTCGATAGGTACGTGGATGAAACGAGAGCAATTACAGTGCAGGAAGACGGAATCTGACTCGTTACAGAACCTTTGTTGCTTACATCGAGAAAACGTTCCGGGATCGCGGTCTAACTTGCAGTACGTTTCAGCTTCCGCGAGTCTCGCTCGTGGCCGTCATCAAGAGACAGATCCTGGAAGGAGTTCAGGCTGTCGTCAAGATTCTTCGTCAATCGCAGGTGACCGGCAAAATTCCACTGCAAGTGTTTGATCATAGTGCAGGAGTAGACAATGTTCGATATGAAGGTAAATCATCCAACGAGCGGAATTCTCCTCTATACTGATAATCCGTTGATCAGAATACAATGAACTCGACGCCCACATCGCCGCAGAGCTTGTCGTCCGAGCGAAGGCGAGCCGACTTGCGCCTCCAGCCGTCCAACAGCCCATCACTTCATCATACGGAGTTCCACAGTATAGACCTCCACAGCCGATCCCTCAGCAACCAATGCCTCCACAGCAGCCTCAGCAACCACCCAATATAGCCAATCTTATTACCTCACTGGATGGTCCAGCTCTCCAGAAACTCCTCGGTGCCATGGCGCAAAACCCTCAGTCACCCCACACAAGTCAGCAGGGTCAACCGCCGCCTCAATTCTCCACCAACCTGTCATCATTTCTTGGGGGAAACCCCCAGCAACAGCAAGCACCGCAAGGCTACCCCCAATTTCCGCAAGGCGGATCTCTTCAGCAGAATCATCAACCACCACCATCTCCTTACGGGCCAGCCCCAAATGGGCAATCATTCGCAAACAACCCCGCACTTGCCTCGTTGTTGGTGAATGTTGGGGCTAATCGACCGTCTTTACAGCAGCAGGGGATGCATCAAGGCCAGCCAGAGCAACAGCAACACGTGCAGAATATTATGGAACAGTTATCGCGTTGGAAGCAGTGAACAGCGGTCCTGTGCTTTAGCGTTTGCTGACTTTCTAGAGCGAACCAGACATTCGATCTGCGGTCCTAAGCAAGAGTGAGTGTCCAAAGGATGAGCGTTATGGCTAGACACTCGGTCTCTGGCTCATAGAGAACACTTTGAGCAGCGGTGCTAGACTTTCGTAAGCTATCGAGCTAAGTAGCTATAATAGCTATCATAACATTTGTACATAGGCTTCTTTTTTAAATCTGTTTCTTAAAAGCGATGAGGTTCCGATTGAACGGACTTCCATACCTAAGCCGCTGCGTCCCTTGTAGTCGTACAAACTCTGTCTCATACATTCACAGAGCAGCCGAATGAAGTGTAAACCGCAATCCCCACTGCGCAGCTCGCCGGAATAGAGGAATCAGATCATGGAAATCGCCTTCATCAGAATAATAGGTTGTTTCCGGCTTACGCCCGCGGCCAGGCGGACGGCCTTCTGCACAAAAGGTCTATGGTCGAAGCACGCTTTCTAGCATCTATCCATCCACCCAGCGACGAGCCTAGCTCATCCCTGGGCCTGCCGACAACATCCAATCCTCTCTCCTCCGCAGCCAGCTTCAACTCTTCCTCACTCAGATGCTTCACGCCCCCTCCCCTTTCAATGGCGAAATCATCGACATCTATCCGTTCCACAGCCTTCTGTATCCGCCTCGGCAACAACATAGTAGGCATCACCCCAATCCTATCCCACAGCGGAGAATATAGACCCAGGACTCTACTGACATGGAGCATTATCGGCCTCGGCAACTGTTGCATATCTTCTACCTTCTCCGTTTCCTCTGCCGAAGAAATTGTACCTTCACGAAAGCTCTCCCGCCTTCTCGCCTCCGCTTTCTCTCTTGCACCATCAATCTGTCTCGGAACATGACAGATCCTCGGTACCGCACCACTCAGACCCAGGAACAGCACCACTATTGGCGTGAACTCCCCGCATATCGCCAGAACGAGGATGAATATGGGAACGCGGGACACATCGCTCTTCGTGCGGCGGATGAGGTGGTATTCACCGCGAGAAAGCAATCCAGCTCGTAGAGCCTCCTCCGCAGATTGTCCGCTGGGGATCCGGAGCCGAAGTTGACGGAGTAGTTTGTAGTTCTGCCAGAGGGCTTTGACGCCTGTTTTGTAGAAGGCGAGGTAGGCTTTCCCAGTCCTGTAGTAGAATTTCAGCTTTTCGGTGGCTGGCAAATTGGGTTCGCTTGTTGGAAGCAATAGAGGCGGCGGAAGGGTTGAGGTTGGTGGATTGAGGGTTAAGGAGAGTTGGGCTGGTGGTTGGTTCTGGTGTTCATGGCTGATGGCTTTGGGCTGGGTGCTGTATGAGTATAGGGCCGGCGCGCGAAAAGGTAGAGGCTTGTGATTTGAGATAGTCAGCAACCTCTGGCTGCTGTAGGACCTGAAAACGTATAATGCGAAGTTTTGGCGGGCTAAGAGCATGGCCTTGAAGGAGAAGACGTCGTCCCTGCTCCCCTTTTAGATCAGAATTTTCCGCGGTTTGACGTGCGGATGATCTGCAAAAACGCGGCGATGGTCTGTGCGCGTGGGGCTTTTGATCTGCAGCAATGTAATTTTGGAAAGCCGCAGCTTACAATCTTCGAGTTCTAGCGGGTGCATTAGAGCTTATAACATGTCGACAAAGTTGCAGAAGTACGTGCGACTCTATATAGCTTCATCATCCGTTTCTGAACCAGGATCATACTGATTTCGCATAGCAAAGATGCAGCAACTAATCCACGCGGAATTCCTTTTGCGCCTTTTGTCGACAAAGTCGAGGACTACGTCTCCTCCAGAGCGGAAGTTGATGGAACGATGAAGAGCTTCCAAGAGATGATCTCGTGCGGCTGTATCCTTGATGCGTCTATCACCGCTCACGGAAACGCAGCAAATATCAATTCATGGAAGTCAATACCCAGCGGCGGGCGGCAGGCCTGAAAGAGAAGGTGCCAGACATACAAAAGACATTGGACATGGTGCAATTTCTACGTTCACGCAAGGTGCGATGCAATCGGCAGGCGAGATTTGACAACGCCATCTGACCGCGGTCGCTTTCAGCCAGGCTCGGAACCACTCGAAACTACCTTCGAATTGAACGATACCCTCTATGCTAAGGCGGTCATACCTCCCACCGACGAAGTCTATCTATGGCTCGGGGCCAACGTCATGCTTGCTTATCCCGTAGCTGAAGCGGAGACGCTGTTGGAATCCAAGCTGGCAACGGCGCAACAGAGTCTGGAGAATTGCGAGGAGGACCTGGATTTCTTGAGAGAACAGATTACGGTCAGTACTCGCAGAATTGTGTCTCAGCATCAAGCTGAAACCTTGCGCCAGACTCTCGAGGTAGCGACTGCTCGGCTGTACAATTGGGAAGTGACGATGAAGCGTAAAGAAAAGGCGGAGAGCGGCGGAGACGATGAGCCAGGCGACCAGAAGAGAATATTGCCTAACGGCTGAAGTAAATTGCAGTTGTCAAATGGGTCTTCTAGATGGTGCACATTGAAGCTATCATGATGTTCTAGGATACGTTGATTCCGGAATTGGTCTGTTGCGATCATCGGAGTGTCAAAGAAATCTTGTCAAGCACCAGACGATGTAGCTTTATGATAACATAGGGGCCATATGCTATAAAGCAACAGTCGGACTGCATTCGTTGATTCATACATCGCCCTCAGCAATGCAGATCACTCGCCTGTGCGGTGAGGTCACAAAAGCGGAGATCAAAGGAGACTATCTTAGTAAAGAGCACGCCGATCTGGGACTAGTGTGATGGAAGCGGAGGTGGCACTATAAATTAAAGGTAAAAAGTCAACTCAATCCACCCACATTCCCGCCAAGATATCAAACAGTCAACCGAATAATCCATTGGACTCCGCCCTTCTTCGACACCGTTAGCATCTCTCGAACCCTTGGAAACACTGTCATCCTCTTGTCAGCATTCGCTGAGTGAACCCCATTGCTTGACCGAACAAGCTTGTTCCCACGCAGCACGCGACTGTCGCCTCACAACCAATACTTTGGCAACAACAGGCCGACTACAAAACACCAATGACGGGCTCGTCGCTGAACCCGTCTCCCTCATAATCCATCAATGCAGCTTCATTTACCTCGGGACCTCCATTACCCAATCACTGTCACTGAGCTGCTCAAGCGACCAAACGACAATGTCGAGAGGTTCGCACCGCTGTTCTCGTACTCCTACACCACTACGGTGACAGAGGGTAATAGGTTTGGTGATGAATTCCAGGTCGAGAAAGCTTTCCCGACCACGTTCGAATCCAGCGTCGATGGCGTGCTCAAGCGCTGGTCAATCGATCCGGGCGCCGTCATCTCCGAGCCAGGGTAAGTCGGCGCATTCGTCGGTCCCGCCTCTGCTGCCGCTGCTAACCTCCAGCTATAGCTTCAGAGTCGCCGACATTGACGAGCTTTGCGCTCATGGCGTTCAATTCCACGGCATGTGTGTTGATTGTGGAAAGGACATGACGGAGTAAGAGATGTGCTTCGCCTCGTGGTCTAGTCCTTTCGCTGACCCCAAAATTAGGTCTACCTACGTCACAGAGCAACTCGATGCCACCCGTGCTACCATCAACATGGTTCACGACAAAACCTCGCTTGTCGTCAGCCAAGACGAAGCAACCAGATTTGAGAACGAGGCCAAGCGTCGGCTGCTCACCGCCGGGAAGCTTTCGCTCGTGGTTGATCTGGATCAGACAGTCATCCAAGCCTGCGTCGAGCCGACAATTGGTGACTGGATGAGAGACCCCGGAAACCCAAACTATGAAGCCGTCAAAGACGTGCGACACTTCCAGCTGGTGGAAGACGCAGGTGGTACTCGAGGGTGCTATTATTACATCAAGCTTCGTCCAGGCCTGGAGGGCTTTTTGCAACGCATGTCCGCCATCTATGAAATGCATATCTATACCATGGGCACCCGAGGTTACGCACAGAAGATAGCTGAGATCATCGATCCCTCTGAAAAGTTCTTCGGAGCTCGGATACTCAGTAGAGATGAGAGCGGCAGTCTGGTCGCGAAAAGCCTCCAACGTTTGTTTCCGGTCGATACTAAGATGGTTCTCATCATCGACGACCGAGGTGATGTGTGGAAATGGAACGAGAATCTTATCAAGGTAACACCGTACGACTTTTTCGTTGGTATCGGAGACATCAATTCGAGCTTCTTGCCTAAAAAGCCAGGAATCCCGCCAGCGCCAAAACCTTCGACAACAACACAGCAAAAGACAGCGCAAGTTAACGATGATCTCCCAAAACAACAAGGCAAAAGTAAGGTCCGTGAAAACGAAGGAAAGGAGATATCAGAGCAAACTGTTCAGGACAAAGACGCTTCGGCAGCGACGGACACATCAGCCTTGGAGCAGCTTGTATCGATGGGGGCTGGCGGCGATCCTCGTACTCTGGAAGAACAAACAAGTCGCCAAGACGAGACTTTGGCGGCTCAGCTTGAGGAAAGACCGTTACTGAAAAAACAACTACAACTCGAGCAAGACGACGCTGCGAAAGCAGCTGCTGCTACAGACGATAAACATGAATCTGGTGGCTCCAACGGTGTCTCAGCAGACAGCAGCATTGCGGAGAAACCTCGTCATCATATTCTGGAGGACCATGATCGGCAACTGGAGTTTCTAGAACGATTTCTGGGCATGGTACATGCTAAATTTTTCGAACGGTTTGCAGATCTTCGTGGTTCCCGACGAAAGCAGCCAATCACAGACGCTGATCTGGCTTCTGTTCCTGATGTGAAGGCCATGATGCCATCTATCAAGAAGACTGTCCTTGATGGTGTCATTATAGTGCTCTCCGGCGTGGTGCCGATCGGGTGGGACATTCAAAACAGCGACCTGGCAATGTGGGCGAAAAGTTTTGGGGCTCAAGTCGAAGAGGAGGTCACTAGGAAGACCACCCATCTGATAGCAGCAAGGAACCGGACCGCGAAGGTCAGACAAGCTCTCAAACGAGGCAAGGGTAGAGTCAAAATCGTGGGCCCGCAGTGGCTGGTGGATTCTTTGACCCAATGGACCAGATTGGACGAGACCAACTACCTGTTGGATGTTGAAGAAACCGAAACGAGTCAGGGCACGAACGGCGGCGATGGGGAAGGCGACTTACTCAGCGAGAGTGAAGACGTGGCTACCGAGCATGAGGAAGAAGCTACGGATGCACCAGACGGCGTCAAAGTAGGATCGAAACCTGCATTGAGCATTAAGGTCCGTCAGGAGGACGAATCCAACCTTGACGATCTGCTGCCCGATGACCTCGAAGACCAAGAAAGCCCACTAGGCGGTACGCACGCGGACTGGGACGACATGAATGACGAACTGAAAGATTTCCTGGGGAGCGAAGCTGGTGACGGAGATGAAAGTGATGGGGGTACCAGTGTCAGGAGTGAGGATAGCTCCCAAAGCGCAATGGTACAACGATCAAAGCGGACGCGCGAACTGGACGAGAGTGAGGATGAGGGGATGCGGAAACGGGCGGCGCCGAGTCGTCGGACCAATCTCAGTCAGACTTCCATTGCAGCGAAAACACCTCCAGCGGAATATGGAGATCAAGCAGCGACGAATGGCCAGGATAACAAGGGAACTGATGCTGAAAGGGAGAGGAGCAGCCAGGTGGAAGGGGACGTCGTCACGGATGATGAGGACGCGGAGCTGGAGAAGTCGCTTGCTGCGGAGATGGAGAAAGCTGCAGCAGAAGAAGAAGAAGAGGATGAGGGATGACGACGGGTTGTTGGCTATTGTATGGAGTTCAATGTTGGTCAGGGGTGATTTCATCTGGAGCGAGGATGTTTGCTGTTCGATACCCCCTAAAGTCAATTTTATATGCCTGATTCCTGATTCTGGTGCATGGTATAATCAACTGCATGTTATCTTCTGAAGGGTTTTGCTCCTGTTTAGCAAAGTAAGGCAGACTCACAGGTCGAGCTCGTTGTGTCAAGAATAATCGCAATGTGAGGTGCCAAACACACCGGGTGCTCCTGTGAACCCGATACCTCGGCCCTTTAAAGTCTTTCGTCCGACTTAGCGGTTGTACGGATATATCTGAGCAATCGGTAAAACGACATCCGTTCTCGAAGTATCGGTTGCTGTACGGCCCTTATTGCGTTTGACATGACGAGGTTGGGGTCAACCACCTAAAGCATTAATAGCGGCAACGGGCGAGGTACAGAGTACAGTAAGGTGCATGCACCTGTGCCTTCTAAGGCTGCAGATCGTCTGACTTGACAGATGCACAGTTCTTGCGCACTTCTTGGTATTGCCTTATTGTTATCATAGACGTCAAGTCTACCCCATAGTGTATACAACGACAGGCAGGTTGTCCACCATTGGCATACTGCAGTGTCGCATACTGTACTCAAAGGTCATGGCTCGTTCCCACCCCACCGGACAATTCCTGGCGTATGTGAAGAGAAGCTCAGTCACCTGAAGATTCCAGTATTCCCGTGCTCTGCACCCATGACACGACCCGACCGACTACGACTCACAAGTGATCCGATCGTTTCACTATGCCTCCTTTAGAGGGGGAGATCGATCGCAGGTCTAGGCGAAAGCTGGTCAAGAGGAACAAACCTCAGCGTCATACCTCAATGCACTTCCCAGAGAGACTGAAGCACGGAGACGACGCACAAGACGATGTCGCCTCGACAGATGGCAAGACCGCCCAGTATGCCAATCAGTCCATCTTCTCCATGATCGCCGCTGCTGGCTCCAAGACCAACTTTCATGCCCGTTTCGACGATGAAAGCAGCGACAGCGACCCCGATCAACCTGCACCCAAGCCCACTGCGGGAGCTGGCACCCAGCCTGCAGAAACCTCAACAAATTCTGGAACCTCAAACCACGACCGAATAGAAGAGGGGGGGAAGCACGATGGATCTGCCGAGCACAGGCATCGTAGGATACCCTTACCAAAGCTGCATCTCAGAAGTCCCAAGGAAAGAAAATACATGTCGCAGAGTAGCTATCTACCCTCCAGTCACCGCACTTCTTCACTCGATGTTCCGAAACAGATCACCCCAAGGGATGCTCCTGTCATGAGTCAGATGCTCGCAGCTCAGGCACATTCGGAGTTGACCTCGTCACCACGGCAATCTATGGAACAAGAAAAAGCCGATCCTCCTGCCGATCTCGCCTCTTCGAAAAGTCCTGGCTCGCTTGCTGCTCGCTTGATGGAGATCTTTGGCTTTCAAAATCCAGAAGATGTCCTTTCGGGTTCGGCCTCCTTCTTGAGATCCTGGCTTAATCCCTTTCTGACCCGTGTTTAGAATATCCGTGCTGGCTCATGCAGAGCGTCCTACTCCAGGGCTATTTGTACATCACCCAAGCCCATATTTGTTTCTACGCGTATCTACCGAAGAAATCGGTAAGACTCGGTCCTTCTGCCAACTTTCAACGCTGACTGGTGCACAGAATGTTACCGCCAAGTCTGGATACCTCGCCAAACGAGGAAAACAGAACCCAAAGTTCAACCGATATTGGTTCATCTTGAAGGGCGATGTCCTCTCATATTTCACTAACCCCTCCGATCTCTACTTTCCCAGTGGCAACATTGATTTGACCTATGGCATCTCTGCTTCCCTTGTCGACAGCAAAGAGAAAAGTAAGGAAACGACGAGCTTCTCCGTTGTGACCAATGAGCGCGTCTACCACTTCAAGGCCGATAGTCCATCAAGCGCCAAAGAATGGGTTAAGACCTTACAAAAGGTCATCTTTCGATCTCATAACGATGGGGATAGTGTTAAGATATCGCTGCCCGTAGAAAACATCATCGACATTGAAGAAAGCCCAGTCATTGACTTTGCTAAGACGCTCAAGATCCGTGTGGTGGATAGTGATGAGACGTACGCGATTGATGAAGTGAGTTCCTCGGTCGAGATTTCCTGGATCCTTTGGCTAATCTAGGCTCAGTACTTCTTTTCCTTCTTTAGTTTTGGCGATGACGCGCTAGAGGTCCTTCGCTCGATGGTTGATAGCTCTGCTGCACATAACATCCCAACGGACTACTTAAACCCTTTCTCTGATAACGGGGACAGCGCAAGCTCTCGAGAACAATCACGAAGACCGACGAGACAGGCATGCTTGAACGCTAGAACAGCCAGTCCTCGAGATCAGTCATTGCCTGCTCTGACTGACGCCGTCCGTGCAACACTCCCCCCGATCTCTCCACTCGAGCGAGCCAGTCCCCGGCCAAGTGCCGAGTGGTCCAGGGGGAGCATCGACGTTGGTCGGAGGAGTATGGAATTTGGCCGTGCAAGCTTCGATCGGGGCCATAGGAGCGCCAGCACAAGCAGGATGAGTTCGATTCGAAAACGTCGGGTTGAGAAATCACCTTCGCCGAAAGATGCTCAAGGATCTTCTGACTCATACGTTCACTCGCTCGAGCCAGGTACCGAATCATCAGCACTGGACGTTTCGAGTAATGCAACCCAAGGTTCTGCAAGCCAAATATTGGACCGAAGTGACGTCTTCCAGTCACCAACAATACAGCACCACCAACAATTACCCAGAGAAAATACAGATATGCGACCCTGTCGTTCTCATGACAGCGTAAAGCCGAAGGCCGTTCCTGCTGACATACAGATCCAACCCCCATCACGATCCCAAACCCAAGCCTCACCTAAAACCCGTCCTTTGCCTTTACCTCATCAAATAACCGATGGCCAGCTACAGCCGTCGGGCTCCTCGCCAACTTTACAACAGCTGGTTAAAGCAGGATCCTACCCTTTGCAACGGGCTGCCGGCTTCGCAGGCTATTTACGCAGTCGTTCCAGCAGGATGAGCCGGCTTCTAGCTACTGAATCGATGGGCTATGTCGAAAAAGTCTCGGGCATGTGGGCTGGAGGGCGAAAGCACTATGGCGACGCTGAAGGCGTTATCCCCGATGGCCATGTGGATGACTGCGAAGACGACGAGGATCCAGCGGGGCATGGTGACAGATTTAGAGCTCATTTCGCCTTACCTCCGTCAGAAAGACTTCAAGCTACGTTCTTCGGATACCTCCATCGTGTGCTACCACTCTATGGTAAGATCTACATCAGTAACAGAAAATTTTGCTTCCGAAGCCTACTGCCAGGTACTAAAACGAAGATGGTCCTACCACTAAAGGATATTGAGAACGTCGACAAGGAGAAAGGGTTCCGTTTCGGGTATTCTGGCCTTGTCATCGTCATCCGCGCGCATGAGGAACTATTCTTCGAATTCGGCCAAGCAGAAGTCCGCGATGACTGCGCTATCACCTTGCTGGAGAACCTGGAGTCGATGAGATATCTTCAAGAGTCCGGTTTGCTAGCTCAGGAGGACAAACGCGACGCAGAGACTGCCCAGGCAGAACACAGAGCGCTACAGAAAGCACGACAAGATGGACATAACGAGCACGAGATCAATATGCCTAGATCCGTCGAGCAACTGACACCCTCGCACGAAGCACCACCGATCCTTTTCGATGATCCTCGAGCATCTATCCTCAACTTCAAGCCTACAGAGTCACTCCGTGTGACATGCCTTACGATCGGGTCGCGTGGGGACGTCCAACCGTACATTGCGCTTTGCAGAGGGTTGCTAGACGAGGGTCATAAGCCCAGGATAGCCACTCACAGAGAGTTCGAACCATGGGTGAGGAAGCATGGGATCGATTTTGCACCCGTCGAAGGTGATCCAGCTGAGCTTATGCGAATCTGTGTTGAGAACGGCATGTTCACCTACTCGTTCCTCAGAGAGGCTTCCGTCAAATTTCGAGGATGGATTGACGAATTGCTTTCATCGGCATGGACGGCTTGCCAGGACAGCGACATACTGATCGAGAGCCCAAGTGCCATGGCTGGGATCCATATAGCCGAAGCTTTAGGAATACCATACTTCCGCGCTTTCACGATGCCTTGGACGAGGACACGGGCGTACCCCCATGCTTTTGCAGTACCTGATCATAAGATGGGTGGCGCGTACAATTACATCACATACGTTATGTTCGACAACGTCTTTTGGAAAGCGATTGCCGGTCAGGTTAACCGTTGGCGGAAGAACGAGCTCGGTTTGAGAAGCACCAACCTAGACAAACTCCAACCCAACAAGGTTCCCTTCCTCTACAACTTCAGTCCTTCAGTGGTCGTTCCACCTTTGGATTATAGTGACTGGATCAGGGTTACAGGCTACTGGTTTCTCGACGAAGCCTCCGACTGGACTCCCTCGGAGGACCTCTCCGCATTCATCGCCCAAGCTCGTGCTGACGGCAAGAAAATCGTCTACATCGGTTTCGGATCCATTGTGGTGTCGGATCCAGCTGCCCTCACCAAGACGGTTGTAGAGTCGGTTCTCAAGGCAGATGTACGCTGCATCCTCTCAAAGGGATGGTCCGATCGTCTCGGAGCCCATGATGCCTCCAAACCAGAAGTACCTTTACCTCCAGAGATACTTCAGATCACGTCGGCTCCACATGATTGGTTGTTCAAGCAGATCGATGCGGCGACCCATCACGGAGGTGCGGGTACGACTGGTGCCAGCCTAAGGGCAGGTGTACCGACCATCGTGAAACCCTTCTTTGGCGATCAATTCTTCTTCGGTTCACGCATCGAGGATTTGGGCGTGGGGATATACATGAAGAAGTTGAACGTCAGCGTGTTTTCGAGGGCGCTGTGGGAAGCGACGCACAGTGAACGGATGATCATAAAAGCGAAGGTGTTGGGCGAACAGATTCGAAAGGTACGTTCCCTTCGTCGCCCATGCTGCTGCTTACATCTCCCTTTTCTACACTGATTATAAACACCTTACCTTCACTTATTCATCCATCTCAAGGGAATACCTGTCCAAGCGAACTAACGCCAACATCAATAACAGGAAACCGGCGTCAACAATGCCATCCAAGCCATCTACCGCGATCTCGAATACGCCAAAACCCTGATCAAACACCGCGCCCTCGTCAACGATAACGATATCTCCGGCATCGCCAACGCCGAGGAGGAAAGCTGGACCTTCATCGGCGATGAAGCGGACCCGGAATTGGCCCGAAGGATCGCGGACTGGGAACCTATGGCTCAGAGTGGGTATAGCCCTGGCGGGAGCGAGAAATTTGGAGTCAGGAGTCGGGCTCTGGGGAAGAGGAGAGGGGGGGAGGGGGAGGATGTTGGGCCTTGAGTGGATTCGGACAATTGTGTGCTGAGCAGAGTGGAGAAAAGAAAATGGGTCAATGTCGCTACGATTATGATCTGTGGTTGATTTTTTGCTCGTGCGAGTGCTGCGTTTTGAGCGGGCGTGCGTTTCGGTATATTGTTGTTGTCGGGGTGGGCGATGGGCGTCGTTTTGGATATGGTTGTGGGTTGATGTTATGGTTTGAGGAGATCTTCATTGACCAAACAAGGGACCAATCTAGATGGTCCTGGGATCAAAGAAGCGACTATGCTGTCAGGGATCTCTTCTCATGCTGATGTTTGATTAACTCAAGATACCACTATAAATTTTCACAAGAATTTGTTTATCAAGGTTGCGAGATGAAATACAACGGGACGGAAAGGTTAGCACGGTCATATAAACATGCATGAAGTCTAAAAGATGTCACGGCGTGATGGAATGCGAAACCGAATATAGCAGTACACGGATTCAGGAAATATATCTGCTAGGATACAAGGAGTTTCAAGCAGAGGGAGCCAGGCGCTACTACAGCGGTTGAAAAAACTCCATACCCGCTCAGCAAGCTAGGGAGCAGCAGCACTTCCCCAGTTCCACCTATCCAAACCTAATGACGAGCCCACGAACTCTTGATCTCCACGTTCACAGATAACATACACTTGATGCCATTTGTCTACCTACTACTTGGAGGGAGCAAGACCAACGCTATTGGTACCAAGGTCATACACAGAGTACCATCTCCGCAAGAAGGCATCACCCAAGATGGCAAGGGGGCCAGCGGGCGCGGGAATGTCCATGCCGAAGAAAGACGAGATGCAGGATCCCTGAACCTCCAGGATATAGTCGTAAGGGCCGATGGTGAAGTTGTGGCCGGTCAGTGTGAATGTGATGTCCTTGAGGTTGTCACGCTGGCTGCAGTCGATGCTGTATTGGCCGGTGAAGCCTTTCTTGGCACCAATCTCCTTGTTCAAGAGCTCGGCGAGGGTGGATGGCAGGGCGATGAGGGATGTTCCGGTGTCCAGGATGACTCCGGTATCGTCGAGGTCGGCAGTCTCGTCGCCGTAGCTGATGGAATCGAGGTCAACCTCCCAATAAGCCTTGCGCCTCAATGGGATCTTAGTAAGCTTGCCGGTGTAGTGATTGGTGTTGATACCACCGAAAGTGGCTTCGGATTCTTCACCATCTTTGTTGGTGTCGCCGAGATAGAAGGCAAAGACTGGATCATCCAAGAGGCCCTGGTCGATCATATTGTAGAAAGGTGGGACGATCTTGTTGACGCTGATGGTGTCATAGCCTAGACCCATGATGCCATCAAAGCGGCCGAAGGCGAAGGCAAGTCCAGGCTCCGAGGTAGCCTCGGCGAAGTCCTGCTTCTTGATCTTGAGGTCGCCGATCTGCACGGTGTCCTGCGAAACGTAGCCGCTGAGGCTGCCAGAACCATAGCGGATCTCGAATTCGGATCCGTTCTTTTTGTAGGTCGATGAGGATGACGAATCATACGTGGTATGAAGAAAACATGCGATAGAGCCGCAATCCTTGGAGGGAACCCAGAGGTTGGAGGACCCAGTGTCGAGAACGACCTTGAAGGACTGTGCCGGGGTGCCGATGGCGACTTCCGAGAAGTCTGGATATACGTTAGAGCTGAACACGTATACTAGTGGGATACTGGAGTGCTCACATTGCGCATTGAGGAAGTTGCTGACAGGAACTGGGTGGGAGTCTTTATCTTGATGGATCGAAGTATCTCTGAACATCTCATCCAGGTGGTTCTGCGGACGAACGCCCATGTATTTCTGGCCTAGAGCTCTGGCATGAGTTGATAGATCGCCATGCTCAAGTTGCTCAGACAGTGGGATCTTCTGAAGCCTGAGAGAGATCAGTTGCTGCTGTAGTAGGGGAGCGCGTGCTGCTCACTTCATCTTGTGAACGCCAGCTTCTGCCAGGCCCAGCAAAGCGCCGGCGGCGAGGATGAACGCTCGCTTCATATTGTAGTATACTTTATCAACACTGGAGTATGTTTATCGAAAAGATATGGAGCTGGCTTGATGGTTGTCGATGTTCTTGAAGATGGTACGGAGTTGTGGAGAGTGGAGAGAAGTAGTCGGGAGGCTGGGTGGCTATGCCGCAGGCTGCAGCTGACGCACTCAAGTTGGTGGAGTGACCGCATAGGGTGAGCAATAACCACGGCGGCCGCAGTTACGGTGACCTTGTGCATAAATCATAAATCATAAATCTTTATCCATGCTAGACATACTCAAGATCTCTAACAACCCGAGTGACCTCAAGTCAAATTGTCATCTTCAACACAGCTCACCGCTACACACTAGTCTCCTGTCACCGCCTGGAATCTTCTTCGACAGTACTCATCACTCCCCAAAGCCGCAAAATGGGGGATGTTATGGTGGAAAACCCGTCCAACATGGCGATGCCTCATAGGAGACAGCCACCTGCAAACTCAATACCGGCCATCGACTCGCTCGAGGGTCTTGGAAATGACGAAACGGATGAATACTCGACCATGAAGAAGCTTCAAAGACATCTTGAGTATGTCCATAGATGGACCATGCGGAGACGGTTACTGGATCTAACAGACCACAGATACATCAACCTACAAGAAGAATACATCAAAGATGAGCAGAGGTAGCCACCTCTAGTCTCCATTCTTCGAACAACCGATTGACGGGGTCTTAGGAGTCTCAAGCGCGAGCTAGTGCGAGCACAGGAAGAGATCAAGCGAATACAAAGCGTGCCCCTGGTCATCGGGCAGTTCATGGAGGCCATAGATCAGAAGTACGTCTTTCTTCCCACGTTCTCTGATACACACTGACAAATATCCATAGCACCGGCATCGTGCAGTCATCTACCGGCTCGAATTATGTCGTCCGCATCTTGTCCACGCTGGATCGTGAAAAGCTCAAGCCGTCATCATCAGTTGCTTTGCACCGCCACTCAAACTCTCTTGTCGATATTCTCCCTCCTGAAGCCGACTCTTCAATAGCAATGCTTGGCGCGCACGAAAAGCCAGATGTCACTTATGCCGACGTCGGTGGACTAGACATGCAGAAACAAGAAATCAGAGAAGCAGTAGAGCTGCCCTTGACGCACTTTGATCTCTACAAGCAGATCGGTAAGCATCATACTCGCGTTGCTCCTTGAACACATCGGACTGATCTATGCAGGCATCGACCCCCCTCGAGGAGTTCTGCTCTACGGTCCGCCCGGTACAGGAAAGACGATGCTTGTCAAAGCGGTAGCCAACAGCACAACGGCAAGCTTCATCCGTGTCGTCGGATCCGAATTTGTTCAGAAGTATCTTGGAGAGGGTCCACGAATGGTCCGCGATGTTTTCCGCATGGCCCGGGAAAATTCACCCGCCATCATCTTCATCGATGAAATCGACGCCATCGCCACGAAGCGATTTGATGCTCAAACAGGCGCCGATCGCGAAGTGCAGCGAATCCTTCTGGAATTGCTCAATCAAATGGATGGATTCGACCAGACGAGCAACGTCAAGGTTATCATGGCGACTAACCGTGCCGATACGCTGGATCCGGCCTTGTTGCGACCAGGGCGGCTTGACCGCAAGATCGAGTTCCCATCATTGAGAGATCGGCGCGAACGTCGACTCATATTCACCACGATATCTGCCAAAATGTCGCTATCGCCCGAGGTCGACTTGGACTCCCTTATCATCCGCAACGATCCCTTGTCGGGCGCTATCATTGCAGCCATCATGCAGGAGGCCGGTCTAAGAGCCGTAAGAAAGAATCGGTACAACATCATACAGTCCGGTAGGGTTCCCATGATATGCATCTGACCGTCCTAGACGACTAATGGAAAATAGACCTCGAAGATGCCTACTCCAGTCAGGTCAAAGGCGCACAGGAGGCAGCCAAGTTCGACTTCTACAAGTAACATTTTCCTTAAGATACCCATTGATTACTGAAAGCCTGCATGCACGGTAAGTGCAGGAAACATTGATGGCAAGAAATTCTGAATTGCTGAGAATGTACAATACTATAAAACTATTTGAACTTCTCATATGAAGCGAAGCAGCCTCGTTGTGTTGTGTAAACAATCAATCGCAATGAAAGAACCGGTAACTCGATGGGGGACTTCGATGTAGCGATTGCTGTTGCCACTAGTGAGGTGGAACCGTACTTCAGTCCTAGGGACCTGTTTAGTGGTTGCTATATGCATCACACTGCGATTAAGTTTGTAGTAAAGGCTCTTCCCCATTCTGATAACGACGAGGCACCAAGCTTGACGATGTACAGTGGTTCTGCGTTTGGGGGAGCAGCCACCGATTCGAACCACAGAGAAGTACCGGTAGGATCGAAGACGAGAGCCATCCCCAACAGCTCATACTCGTGGTCCGTACACCGTACCACACCAGATGAAACACAAGCCTGAAGGAGGGCAGGGTTGAGAAGAAAAGGCGTCAAGGGGCGTGATCATGCTCGGGCAGGCAGGACATTCAGACTTGGGTTGGGCCACGCGGTAAGAATCTTCGAATCTTCGCATCTGCGGTTTGGGAGCGATGATTGGACTCCCAGTTGGCCATATGCAACGAGTCGACGAAAAGGATCAGCCGAAGGGGAGGAGGCGAGGGAGGGAAGGTAACCGTTTGACAGGTTGAAGCAATAGCCGAAAGAACCTTCGGTGCCCCGCGTTGATTGGGCGAAGGACGAACAGATGCACTAATCGTCGCGCTAGGACGACTGAATTGGATTACCAAATGCCAGTGGCATTCCACGCAGTACCATGTTGCATAATTATTTCGAGTAATATCGTAAAACAGTTTGGTGCTGTTCGCGATGCTCCAGACCGTCTTGACTCTGACCTCTTCGTCGAGGGCTGTTCGTGTCGTAGACGTAGACCCGAAGTGTCGTGCGTGGGAGAGTAAGCTGAAAAGAGGGGCTCCCCTGGTTATAATTGGCCGCTAGAGTAGCCGCCTCCCAGCGAGACTCCCGTACAAACTCGTTCCGTCAGCAGGACCTTCTGATTGATTATCTTAGACGCAAATATTCGCCTGGGCACCCAGCACTCCTGATTATTATTACCGAGAAAAGCCTGTTGGGGAAGGCGGTAGAGTATTGGACCGTTTCTCTCCCCACTTCGCTCTGTCGCAGGTGAGTCGCTTTGCGCGTTGTCAAGATGGATCTGGATCTGGATCTGTACTCCGCCGACTCCTCCCATCACCCTCCCCTTCACCACCCTTCGTCCCCCTCTCCGCGACTCTCCACTTGCCGGATACGTGCCACACCTTAAACTATCCGTCGAATGCTGCTGCTGCTGCTGCTGCTCCCCTGGCTGGCTCGGATGCCGCATGTTTACCGCACTCTTCTCCCCGGGCTCTCGCGTCGCGGCTGCTGACCCCGTTGCCAACGTGTACTGACAGCTCTTTGATCATGGCAGGCCGTGCGAACGCGTGCCTCCTAGCTTCTTCACAGCCAATCTGGCCATCGACCTGCACTGACCCACTGGCATCTGGCAGTCTCAGGTGAGCCTGCGTTTCCTCACCGCCGCTCCAGCGACCCTCCAACGCCCCGGCCCAATCTGCCCTCTGCTGCATACCTCGTACTTCGATCTGCTGTCCAACATTTCCTTCCTGAGCTGTGGCATCTGGGCTATTGGAGGCTTTGGCTCCTTCCGCACTCTACACAATGGATCGTGTCCAAGATGCCGTGCTGACCCCAATGTGGCGGAACAGATGGGTCGCTACTCGGTCACATCGATATGAGTACTCCCTGGCTCAACGATGTCCAACCCTTTCCACTCGAAAACGGTTTGCTCAATCCTCCCATCGACGCGAACAACTTCATGCAGATGAACCCAGGGCCCGCCCCATTCGACTACGATTCTATCCAAAACCAGCAGCGGATGCAGAATGGCAGCAACGGCTCGCCTGCCTTGCAGAATGTCTACCAAACCCAGTCAATCGTTGGCACCAAGCGGCCTCGTCCTCGAGAGGATAGTATTGGCGCCTCCCCCGGACAAGCCCCGGGGATGCTACCACCTTCGCGATCGCAGACTCCGCAACAAGGCGCCTACTCTGGTTTTCAGACCACCGTCAATGGTTCCCAGAATTTTCAAGCCCCCAACCCTTACAACCGCTTCTCCAACGCAGGGAGCAATGCAAGCCTTTCCCCCTCGATGCAGAATCAGCCGTATAACTCCCAAGGACAACCTCCTCGCGTTCAAACCGTCTCACCCTCGCCTTTCTCGCCGGGAGCCCAGAATTTCGGTTCTCAAGCATCACCCCCACCGCAATCAGAACACGCCAGTCGAGTTAATACTCCACACAATGTCCCCGTAAACTATATGCAGGGAATGCCATACGGTGGTCCTGCAAGCCAGCCCTTTACCCCACCACCGAATTCAAACGGTGTGCCAACGCAGCCGCCGCAGAATCTCCAGCAGCAGCAGCAACAGCAACAGCGGATGCATGAAATGCGGCAGCGACAATTTTACCAACAACAAATGCAGGCTAACAACGCTGCGATGCAGAATCGATATCCGGGAATGGGACCAAACCCTTCGGTGAACCCTTCAGGCCAGATGCCAGGTATGGTGGCGGCGGGTGGTCGTATGCAACATCCGCAACAGCCAGCTTCGCGACCTATACCATATGACCAACTTGTCCGCAATATTGCTCCATGGATGCAGGCCAGAGGCTTACCCTTCAACCCACATCCTACCGTTCTTGGGAGACCTATCAGCTTGATGCATCTGTTTCAATTGGTGATGAAAGTTGGTGGTCCTGGTGGTTCTAGAGCGGTCACGGCATGGGGTTATTGGCCCACCGTTGCGCAGCAACTGCATATTCCACCAGCACAACTTGTTGTCGCTGCAAATGAACTCCAGAGTTATTGGCAGTCCAACTTGATGCAATATGAGCTTACCTATCTGCAATCTCAACAGCAGCGTCAGCGAGCAATGCAGGATCAAGCACGGCTACAACGGCCACCCCAGAATGGGGAGGCGCCTTCGGCACAGGATCTGTACTCACCTATGAACCCTAGAAATGCTCATTTACAGGACGGCGGATCGATTCAAGCTATCCCAGCTCAACCGCCCACGCAAAACGGGTTTGCGACCCCATTGAGCAGAACCGATCATCAGCAACCCGATGCACGTGCAGTCCAACCAAACGGTTATTCCGACTCATTGGAGGCCAGGCGTCCGTCTGTTCAAAACAGACAAACACCTCAAATCCCCAGCCAGTCGTACACGTCACCATCACAGCCGGACAGGCTTCATATTCAAGCCACCACAGTCGCGAAAAGAGCCAAACCCAAAGATCAGGGCGAAAACGGTTACCCTCGCAGGCCTGCCTCGCCTCGCAAAGAGAGGTACAGTCCTACGGTCGAAGACTTTGCAGACAACCCTGATCTTGAGCGGTATGGTGGTCTTCACATCGGTGCGGTAAAACAACTAGGCGATGAGGTAGCTGCTCTGAGACCGACCATGCCTTTGCTTCAAGAGCTAGGGGTTATAGACATTCAAGCCTTGACCCTATCACTGAGATCTGGCATCAAAGGCGAGATGCGATTAGCGCTTGACATTTTCTGTGCCCTTTCAGTGCAGATGGACTTGGATCTTAGCAAGTGTGGTGATCTCCTAGACGCGCTCGTTGAGTGTGCTGAAGAGCAGGTGGATTTCCTGGCGGAAAACGCAGCCGAGGTTTCTGACGATATGCTCATGGACTCCTATGAAGACATGCTTCGAGCTTGGAGGATGGAAAGTCTTGCTTTCCAAATGCCGCCCAAGTTTGGATCCCTGGAATACGATCTCGATCGTGCCGTCGACAGGTTGATATGCATCACCACTACTTTACGAAATTTCTCCTCACACGAGAAAAACTGGGAGCTGTTAGGAACTTCCGCGGTGATCCCTCTCATGGCAAATGTCATGCGCTATCTCGGCACTCGCAACATGCTTCTCCGAAGTTACAAAAACACACTGGATTTTGCAAAAGACGCCGTTGCATACCTGAGCAATGTATCGCTATCGGTAAAGTTGCCAGGTAAAGAAGACGCGCTCTGCGTTCTCCACTTCCTTCTATCCTTTGCTCCAAGCCCGTCACCTGTCATCGGTGGTGACAACAAGGTCATGTTTACGTCTTACGACCCTTCGTTGCATACCCATCTTCCGACTGCGATTGACTGTCTCGCAAAGCTTCTTGCCAGGGACGAGCCCAATCGCGGCTTCTTCCGCTCGATACTGTCCGCCGACAATGCTTCCTCGCCTCCATTCGAGCTCCTCACGAAGGCGTTCGGCTTTGCGATAGCTGTGCTGCCCAGAAATGAAATCGATGAGCAACGACTGAACCAGATTGTCCAGGTTCGGGCCCCCTGTTTGGCACAGGCATTGTTAGCGGCAGAGACTCTTGCAGCCCTTATACCAGCGTCGGAACATTCGCTTGCCAGGACCTGGCTGACTTCCGAAGACGGTTTCGCTGCCTACTTGATCAAGACGGTGGTTTACCTGGGCGAGCATTTCCCTGTACGGCCCCCTCATAACCCGCGGCAGCCTCCGAACCCAAGGCTACAAGAAGCCGAGGATATATCTGCCATAGTATCGCACCGAGGCTTGGGTCTCCTGCGGAAGCTTGCAGAAAAAGCCAAAGATGTTGAGCCGGATGGAACACGATTTCCTTTGGGGATATTGCCGAGCAAGGAGAGCTTGCGTAGTAATCTCTTGACAGGCCAGTTCGAGAGCGGTCTATTGCGACAACTTTACTCATATGCCACCTTGGAAACGTGAAAACGCATTGGATAGCACGAGGATGTTTGAGTCATCGGAGTGATGCGGAGTTTTGATGCCCGGGCCTAATGACTAAAAGGGAGCTCGGTGGGGTTTTGAGCCATTGGTATATGTATGATTCCCATGTACAAACAGCAGGCAGATCTCTCCCACATTCAGTGAATTGGGCTTGTGGGATTTGCAGCGGAAGGCGTATGCATTAGCATGGGTGGATGTCGCTAAGACTTGATTGAGCAGTGCGTGCTTGATAGCAACAACCACGGAATCTCAATTGTTGTATGTACATCATAGAGCCGTCCACATCTCAAAAGTTACGAACTTGTAGGAATTGATTGACCTCAGTTCTCCTCCAACCCTACAGCTCAGAGGAATCGCGTCAGTAGAACTCTTATCAAATCACATTGGCGAACTTAGACGGACCTTGATGATGATGTGCTTCGTTAGCTGATTGATGGAAATCTGCTCCTGCTTCAACCCGAGCGCTTGCTGGAGTTCGTCTTTTAATTTCGTAATATCACCATCGATTTTTCGAAGCCGAGTCAGGAGAAGGTTTCCTCCACGCCTGGCGAGCTGGTAGACGGGTAATTGCTGTGAAGGGGTGCGATGAATATGATAGGGTAACGCCTGTGTTATATCAGGTATCGGTGGGGCTGATTGGGGTGTTGTGGATTTCGAGGAAGATGTTGGGGACTTTTTTGCTGATGATGTAGGCCTGGTGGATGGACGTGGAGGACGCTTGTTGACGAACTCTGGGGGCCAATGGTCAGCAGTATATAGGGGCGGATGGGTAATGGGAATACGGACGTTGAGCGCCTTTTGATGTAGGTGATGTGGAGGAGAATGATCGGAGGAGGATCAGGGAGGAGCGGCTGGGTGGAGGCAGGGGACGGAGGAATGGCATGAGGATTTGGATTGTCATGATGTTGTTGTGAGGCTAGACTTCCCTGAAGTGACCGTCGGCGACTGCTCTGTGCAGGGTGGATGTCAAGAAATCTTTGGCAATATGAAGTGTCTCGACGTCGGTTTAACTTCTCTAGACATCTGTAGGAGGCAGCGGTTCCGTTCCGCTTTCGCGATTCATATAAAACCCTAAAGCCCACTTGGAGAACGAATCATCTTTTCAACGGCCTGCAGAATTCTTTCACCAAATCAAGCAGCCATGACCGACAATAAGCCCCCGACTGCGGAGGTCATATCGAACGGAGAGACTCATGCAGCGCCCACGAGTATCGCCCAACAGTACGACCTCTTACCCAAACTCATTCCTAATCTCGACCGACATTTGACCTTCCCTCTGCTGGAGTTCTTATCAGGCCTGGACGGCGACGAAAGTTCCGAGGTCCTCAAAGCGAAATATGAATTACTGAAGCATACGAACATGACCGATTACGTCGCTAGTCTTTGGCAGGAAATCAACGACAGCGACGATGTGCCCGAGGAATTCCTGAAGAAAAGGGAGGAGGTCCTGCAGAGGCTATCATTATTCACAGAAGAAACAAAGCAGATCGACGAGCTTTTGAATGATGAGAGCGTGGTATCGAATCTCCGCAGCGACAAGGTTGCCAACTTGAAATTCCTCGAACAACAGCATGGGGTCACGATTCAAATGGTAGACATGTTGTACGACTACGGCCGCTTCCAGTACAGCTGTGGAAGCTATGCAAACGCTGCACATCTACTCGATCAGTTCCGTATCCTGTCCACGGATAACGACAAGGCTTCATCTGCTTCATGGGGCAAATTGGCAGCAGATATCTTGACGACGAACTGGGAAATCGTGATGGAGGAGGTCAACAAGGTCAAAGAATCCATCGATACCAAATTATTCAACAACCCTCTAGCGCAGCTCGAGCATCGGACATGGCTTGTACACTGGACGTTATTCCCCTTTTTCAACTACGAACCCGCTCGAGACACCATTACCGAAATGTTCTTCTCCCCTTCATTCATCAACACCATCCAAACGAATTGCCCGTGGATATTACGATATCTGGCCGCTGCAGTCATCACCAACCGGAGCCGAACACGGAATATGGGAGCCTATCAAAAACAACTGAAAGATCTCGTCCGCGTTGTCAGGCAGGAAGGATACGAATACAACGATCCAGTAACAGAGTTTGTGAAAGCACTATATGTCGACTTTGACTTCGAGGAGGCGCAGAAGAAATTGGGCGAGGCGGAGGAGGTGCTCAAGGGTGATTTCTTCCTATCGGCGACCGCGGATGCGTTTGTGGAAGCGGCGAGGCATTTAATTTCGGAATCGTACTGCAAGATTCATCAGAGGATAGATATCAAGTAAGCTCTCGGCCCCCCATTCCCCTCCCTCTTTCTCTTGCAACGCAGCTCCTGGCCGAGAAAGACAACATATTGATCATCATTCTCGCGCAGGGATCTCTCAGCACGCCTGGGCTTAAATCACGATGAAGGCGAGAAATGGATCGTCAATCTGATTCGGGATACAAGAATGGACGGGAAGCTCGATTACAAGGAAGGCACCGTTCTGATGAACCATCCGGCCAATTCCGTCTATCAGCAGGTATGTGCTCGTTCTCCATTCCCCTTTCTTTGCCATGAGCAACTTGCTTTTTATCTTTGGGGATGACTTGGCTAACTCACGGAACAAAAGGTCATCGAACGCACCAAGGGCAGTTTCTTCCGTACTTCGGTTCTCAGGTATGTTTGCTTTTGCCTATTCTCCCCTCTCCCCAATCTATATAAGACGTATTTGCGCATGGATTTACTAACAGCATCGTAGCGCCGCCGTGGCGAAATAAAACCAAATGAAATGAAATCGAGATTTACAGCCGCAGGCATGGCGTTCCGGTATACGCGTGTATTGTGGTTCATACAGTCCTATCTCGAAGGTTTGCAAAGCTCGGGTGCTGATACAGCATTGCATTGCCTGGTGTTTCTGGTCCAAGATAGACGTCTTGATATCAGAAAATTTTCCCCTCTGGTATCGATGTCATACGCTCTGGAGAATTATTGCTGTAGAGATACACCAAATAATTCTGGCCTCGTTCGAGGGTGTGGGAAATGCCCCGTTTTGAGTGTACACGACATTTCCATGTGTGCAATGCGTGTATCTCACCCACCCACCTACCCACCCACCTCCTTCATTCAAACAATACGAAAAACAATATCCTCCTGTACCCGCTGGGGCCTCGGATTCAGGGGGCTTGCCGTGTTGACCGTCAACGAGGGTCTGGAAGTCGGTACCTCGATGTCGGACTTCCGTTGGAACGATTACTACTTATACTTCATAGCCTATCTACACTTCCTAAAGCCTTTTGTAGGCTGACGCTCTGACTAACGATATCCTAGGGGCAGCTGGTAGCACGGTCAGTCAGAGCTGGTTTCTTCTTCTTCTTAAGAGCACGAGACGCCGAAACTCCACTCTTTTGATACGCTGGGGCAGGAAGTTCGACAAACCTGCTCTTTCACTTCACATTCATGACCACCGCAGCAGCGAGGTGCTGCGACGCTATTATTGTCGTTTTGGATTGAATGGAATGGCACGGCCAGCGAGGGAGGTGATTGCAGGACAGTGTAAATGGCGATACTATATCATTCAATCTATGGCTTGCGAAGCAGGCTGTTTGGGTGATTGGAAGAGAGGTTTTTGTATCTAAGGTATGATGTTCCGATGTTAGTGGAACAGGCGTGGCTGCCAGCCAGCTAGCCAGCCAGCAGCAGCACAGGGGGGGGGGGTATCATATAGAAACCCATACGCCACACATTTTTCTTCAGTCCATGCCAAATCCTGATCATTACTTCCGTCCAGTCAGAGTCCACCCAAACCACTACACCTTGACGATTCTCCACCCCGTCAAACTCCACCTCGAAGCCACAAACACCACACTGCCCGCCCCCATCATCACGCCGCAAAAAACTTGCAAACCCCAATACCCGCCGTCTTCACTACTCACCAGCGCCCCGCCGATTGGATTCCCCATCAGGGCCGCAACACTGATGACCGCGAACATGGAACCTGTCCTCACGCCGATTTCCCGGATATCGGATATCTGGGCCACGAGAGCAGGGGCGAGGGAGACGAAGGCGCCGCTGCTGAATCCGTAGAAGGCCGCGAAGAGGATGTAGGGGATGTTGCCGCGGGCGGGGAGCCACAGGCATAAAACGAGGAGCGTGGAGAGAATGCAAGTCACAATCATGGTGTTGAAGCGGCCGGATCTGTCGGCGATGTAGCCGGGGATGGTACGGCCGAAGATGGAGACTTTTGTTGTTGGTTAGGAGGCGTGTCTTTTGTATCTGGGTTCGAGGTTGTTTGGGGGGGAGGGGGGAGGTGGAAGTAAGACGAAACTGAGGGAACTCACCGGCGTTCAAGATGGGGACTAGATATGCGGCCAGACGCTCCGACATGCCGTCATGTTGGGCCGAGAGGATGATGAAGGTGAAAGGCAGGAACATGCCGGCGAAGAATAGAAAGGAGGCGAAGACGACGAGGGAAAAGGAGAGTTCTCGAAAAGGCAGGATGAACTCCATGAGGCTCCATGGTTTGGGGGATGGTGGTAATCGGGAGCGCACGGTGAGATTGGCGTAGATGAGGAGGGCCAGGAGTAGGAAGGCGGCGCCGCGCATGGCCCAGGGGAAACCGGAACGGGCGATGATGTGGTCGACCATGATAGGGAGGATGACGCCGCCGAGGGAGCTGCCGGCGGTTATGATACCGAAGGCGAGGGCGCGGCGTTTGAAGAACCAGGTGCCGGTGGTGCTCAGGGCTGGGTAGAAGATTAGAGAGGCTCCGATGGGTGAGCAGACACCTGACCAGTTATCAGCAAGGATCATGGACTGGTTTGGGACCGATGCTTGCCTTGGGCTAAGATGAATTGATAGTAGTCGGTACTGGATGACATGGGTCAATGAAGGCCATGAAAATGCTGTCTGAAGCTTGCGGTCATACCATAGCGAGGCCATCATGAGGCCGAAGACGTGGAGAAATGAACCCACGAGCAGTAAATACCTTCCCTAATTAGTATCTACCGACTTTTACGGATATTTTCCATCCCATTTTTACCTGGGTCCGTAATTATCATAGCATTTCCCCCATATAGGACCCTAGAGAGATAATATCAGCAGCTACCTCAGCAGCCTGGGCGTATGGAGTAGAACATGATGACGTTGTTTGTCAAAACTTGAAGCATCGAAATAGCCAGGTACACCCCGGGGTGTCCAGTTCATGATGCTTTCCACTCGCCCATATCCCATGTTGATCTTTCAAACTTTAAAAGAAATCGACATACCCCTACAAACATGAAGAAGACGGTCAAGGATGGGATCCATGAGACGGTGCTCGGCGAATAGTTGCTCAATTGATGCGTCTGATAATAAGCTTGAAAAACACCGATACCTAGACAAGGACAGTCTTAGTATGTTGAAGCAACCCGAGGGGCGATATATTGGCTTACAATTGACCCAGCCGAAACTGCAGAACAAACAGCAGAAGGCGCCTGAGACTACCAACCAAGCTTGTAGGCCGCCATCAGGGAAAGAGGAAGGGTCGACGCCGGCGAAAGCGGGTTTTGCGTCAGGACTGCCAGCTTTTTCCTCATCCGAATCGGGTAGGTCAAATGTGTCTGGCAGAATATTGGCCTCGGTCTCTCGGGGGTCTCGCCTACTGTAGAGTGAAGTTGAGTGCGAGCTTAGATGGGACCGTCGATATTCCTGCTCCTTGATGGTATAAAATGTGGAGTCCAACGAGGAAACCGCCATGAATTCTGCCATGTTTGAAGAAGGGATAGATCAAGCAAGTCAGTTCAGATTCGAATGATGGAGACCCTGGACGACTGTTTGCATCGACGATACAAAGTACACGTCGTAAAACAGTGAGCTTCAGGATGACAGAAGGGGAGATGCACTGGCAGAAGGGTCTGCAGCGTTGTGGGATGATGATATACGAAGCGGAGATATTGGGGGACCGGCTGTCGGCCGCCGAAAAGAATGCGTCTCCTATGGTGGTGGGTTACACGTACTTCTACATCATCCAGTACACGGACACAGTAGTTGGTTGGTTGATCACTCGCTGCTCGCATTCGCGTCATGTTAAGGCCGAGGCAGACCCCTGTCAGCCATTGTGCTGTCTGATTCGCCGGATGCGTTTAGCCGTGGAGCTTGAACGCTTTCAGCTAGATCGTGTGGTGTGACGTCCGGCCCGCAGCCCCGGGCTTTGCTAGTGTAGCCGTCCCGTCCCATGTGTCAATTTGCGGATCCATCCCGCATCTCGACCACGGTACAATTCATTACCGACTCGGGGCTCAATTGTGATGCAACTGATTATGCGAAGCCAGAATCTGGTAATATGCACTACCATCACGGCGAGAAAGGACGGGACCGCTCGATGCTTCAATATCTAGGCCGCTTGCACTCATTCCTCCATCTTATTGTAACTGTCCAACGTTACAACGAGCCCCATGGTCGCCTGACATTTAGATTGAACCTGCAGCATCTGATCTCGCTCAGCCGTCATGCCTTTCTTGCCATCGTTGTGGACCAGTTTGGCCTTGATGTACCTCCCTAACGGGTATCAGTCCATATATACAACAATCACAACTCCTTCAAGGGTATAACACCAGGCCATCTCGAACCCAAGACACTTGTCGAATCATTTTCACCATAGCCAGTATCCAATAACCTCATGACACCACCAGCCCCGACCGCATCTTCTCAACCGTCTTGACGCCGACTCCACGCAAATGTCCCAGCTGCGCCAGACTGCTCATGACCACTTGACAGCTGCCGTCACCTTCTTCACCACCACAGAGTGCTTCAACCATCGCCTCCGCTCTCTTTGCACCCACTCCTTGGAGTAATCGAATCTGCCCCACGTCTCGCGAATTGATGATACTCAACAGCTGCTTCGTTCGAGGGCTGTCGGGACTACCTGTCCCATCCTCTGTACATATCCTACTCGCTGCTGCCTTCTTGCTCCCTTTGGCCTTTGTCGGTCGATACCGAAAACTATCGGCCGAATCATATCCATCTTCGTTGTTCTCTTCGAGTCCGGCCCGGTACTCATCGTCATTCGCGGATCTGTCGTCGTGCCTTGCCCTTATGTTCTTATCGTTGGAATTCACCACTTTCCCACCAGGGCGCGCTAACTCCTCTTTATTGATAATGTTATCTGGCTCCGCGCTCTCCTGCTTGGTATGATGCTTGCCCTGCAGCTTTCCTTGTAGTTTTTCAATTTTCGATGCAAGTTTGGCGTTGTCCGGAAAGTAGTCTCGCGCAAGCAAGTACATCCGCAATGCGCTCTTGTTTTCCCCTCGGACCGCATGCTGCTTCGCCATCAACAGGAATGTCAGTCCCTCTTCCCGTTCATCATCGTGGCCGTCAATTTTCTTCTCCAGCAGCTCCAACCTCCTCTGCACGTCCTCACTGATGTCCGGTACCGGTACCGCGGATGCGTGATCCATTGCACGCGTTGCTAGAATATCCGTGACCTTTTTCTCTATCATGTCCTCGATGGCTTCCTTGGACATCGTACGAGAAGGCCCATTACCGCGATCGGGACTACGGCGCTTCGCCGGCCGATTGAACACAGCTGACCCAGCCTCTGAAGGACGTTTCAGCGGTGACGAGCGCCTGGTCATATCCTTTGGGACGTGTGGCGCCATGGACGAGTTCCTTGGTCTGTCTGAATAGACCGAGAACATCTTGGCTGGCTTGTCTTCCTGCCTGGAGCTTGCTTTGATCCCCATTGCGGTGTTGTGTATGGTGCTGGCGAGTGGTCTCAGCGGCTGGCGGTGCATGGATGTACCCGTCAAGGTCGGTACTGCCCGAGAACAGCCTTGGGGGATCGGCTCGTTCTCAAGCTCTCGGACTTCGATTTTCTTGGTTCTGTTGGCAAAGTTCAAAGAGCTGATGGTGTCCAAATGGTAGGACCTGCTTGGAGCTAAGTTTAATATCATCACCGTCAAACCATTGTTCTGTCCAAGAGACAGGATCCTAGTCATCTTGCTTTCTCGATAAGGTATCCTCGCTTGATTCTGCGATATTGCTTCGACGCACTTGGCGAGGACAAAGAGGCTCTTGTTAATGCTGGCAGATTCAACGAGCCGCTCTTTGCCGTTGTCAGTTCGCCTGTTGTCTTCGGAGCCAGCAAGATCAATCGCTATAGTTCGCTCGGAGTTAGCGAAGTCGATGGGACGCATTGAAGATATCGACTGGTCGACGCGTAGTCTCCGACGAGTATCTGGATAGCATAGAAATAATATCCACATACCTGACGCTGTACTGACTCTGACTTCATCACCTGTGGTCATGGTGACCTTGAAGCATAGAATAGCATGAGAACGTGAAGAGTGCGCATTGAGCTTTGTTGCACTCGTTGAGCGGTTGACGTTGGCCTCGTCGTAAATCTTCTCGAATTCTTTCAGGCTCTCGCACGGCCGCTCCGTCAGTCCCACAACCACAGTCTTTCCTCCATTGTCCCTCAAGTGCAATCCAGACATGGACCTTTTCTCTGGTGCTTCAAGCAGGTCGAACACTTTGTCGTTGTATATTTCGTAATATGATAGCGTTATCCCCACAGATGTCGCGCCAGCCGAGTCCTTCTCGATCTTGCGACAGCGTCTGTAGGTGCTTGACAATAGACGTGGAATGATCCCACGTTCGGCCAGTGATTTTCCGCCCCGCATTGTATGTGTCTTGCCCGTGCCTGTGACACCATACGCGAATATCGTTACGTCGAATCCATTGAAGAGATGTTTGATTGTAGGGGTTACTGTACATTGTTAGCAGCTTGAAGTCGGAAGAGCTTGCAGTTCTCAGCCACCTACTTTCGTTATCGAATATGGCCTGCTGCGTCGATGCCTGATCATATACACTGCTAAATTGGAAGGAGAAGATTTCATTTTCATTCTTGAAACTGGGTATTCGAACTACTGTTGGCTGAGAACTTGCATCCCCATCAGGACGCGTTGCGGATACGATGCAGTCTTTTTCGAGCTCCGAACTTTGTTGAGGCCGTATACGAGCGACGACCCTGATTCCTCCCATGATGGCGACTGTTTTGGCGTTGAGTACAGAGTTCAGACTGGTGTTGCACTTTCTCTGTTGACGGAGATTTGATTTCCGTAAACAACTTTCCCGATTGGGTTAGATGTCCGCATGACACCCGCTGTGGCATGGAGCGAGGGGAGTATTCTCAAGTAGGTTTCGTCATTGTGTGTGCGACTACTGTAACTGTTTTTTATGAATGTAGAGTGTTGTTGCAATAACGCACTATTGGCTTCAATGCGGCAAAGATTTGCATATAGGATGAAGCGGTATTGTGTCTTATCGCCACTATTTCAGACATAATTTTGTACATGTCATGCCTTTTTTGGCTGCTTTGCAAAGTAGTCATCGCCAAGACTGCCATTGTTTTTATCTCGCGCCCGATGAGTTATCCTTCTCAAAGACGATCTTGCCGTCTGGTCCCATGCTCGCGGTACTCATCCGAAGTGGTCTAGTAACCTCCTTGGAGACGTCTGCGTCAGGTATATCCGATACTAACGGTGAGGACTTCGGCGCCGAACCGCCAGGCGCCTCTGCGATCTCATTGACTTCGCGACTTGTGAGGACATCGTTGAGCCTCACGGCACGAGTTTGCAGTAGGATTGTGGCAGGTCCATGGAATTGAAGAAAGAGCTAGTGAACATGAGCGTGGCTTGGAGAGGGAATGTAGATTTCGCGCTTACCCTGTCACCCCAGATTGACCTTCTGAACCACGTTCGCAAACTGTGAGCTGTCCTCGTGACCGCAATCCAGGTCCTTGACTCGCGCATGACTCGGAAGAATTTCGTATCTGGAAGGAGCGTGGATAACCCCAGGTCCGGTATCTGCAGACGGAAGGATGATGCCTTGAGACGATATGGTAAAGGTGGATAACGGTTCATCGAGTAACCAACGACATTGCTAAGGGAACCTATCAGCGCAGGAAACTTATTTCTGCAGCTATCGCAGACCTTGGATGTGCGATATAGTTCTCCCCGGATTCGAGCACGATCTGTGCAATTGAGCCATTCCCGGCGACGGCAAAGAGTCCTCTTCCAGTGATCTCAGAACTACCCCAATGCGCAAGGCTCTTCACCAAATCAGCCTTGAGATTTGCTTGTTGGACCACGGGATCGTACCAACTTGGGGCTGATTGTTGGTCTGACCGAAAGCGTTTGACCGGTCCACGCAAGGAGCGACGGACCAATGACCATCCAGTCCGTGGAGCCGTCCAAATGCACGACAGCCAGTGATGAGATGGAGGGTTTCGGCGAAATCAACGCGGTTACCGGACTCGTAGAGGATACTCGTTGATAAAGGAAGGGAACGCCCCCAATGAGTCTTCGGACAGGCTCGAGAATGGACAGTGTGGACACCACCTGGTGCAGGTCAGGATATATCTCCTTCCTAGTATTTTGCCATGGGAGCTGACGTTATCTGGCTTGCCCCCTAGACCAACAAGAGTCCCACGACGGGTATAGAGGTTTTGGGAAGCGGAGAGGGAGACGTGGAGAAGCGGTAATGGCGAGTCGGAGATCTCGAATTTGGCATCTGTCCATCCGTCAGTATCTAGTACGCAAAGCTACACTTTATTGGCCTACCTGGGCTTGTATTGTCATTGTTTTGAACTGGCTCAGAAAGCAGGGGCTCGGTTGTGCTTGCTGATGGGGTTGAGATATGGATCTGTCGTCTTCTCGGCTGCCATTGCAGTTGTGCACCTGAATGTATTCCTTTAGAGCATTTCGATACCTCAGCTACAGCGCGCAGCGTATGCATATGTCGCATCGCTGCTGGTATCTTTGAATAGCTGCCTCTCTAATTTAGAGACGAAGTCGGCGATCAACGCTCAAAAGACGCCGATAGGGCTGAGCCCAGAGCTTCAGCTACCAAGGTACCTGACCTCGCTGACTTCCCCAGCATTTGTTTTGCTTCTTGTTTTACTCCATGGCGCGGTTCGCCGTGACACTGGTCAGCTGGTTTATGGGCTGCCTAGCTTGGTCCTCACATTTTCAGTAAACAGAAGCTGCTCATCGTGATATAATGCTATCCGGCTGAAGCCCGAGCCGCAACCAAGCAAGAAGCGCAATGAGCGTCGAGAGAATCTCAACATGAATCTCGCAACCTATCATATCCGGGAGCTGTCCAGAAGCCACAGACTGTTCTCATCAGCATGTCACACCTCCCAGCGCCTTGTATGGTCACAACGGTGCCTTCAGGCTGCAACCCCATGGCCCTCGAACAGAGGCCAGGCTCATTCCTTCTCCCTGTCACCGAGATGCGCCCAGGGAAAGGCGACATCGGATCAGAAACCGCACCTGCAGGTTTTCCGTGGTGCCGATAACCCCGACTCCATAGAGCCTGTCAAGCCAGAGACTATCAAAAAACCCCAGGGGGCAACAGTACATCAGGCACCAAATACCGATGGCCTACTTTCGGAGCAGACTGTTTCCAATAAAGACCAAAGAAAGGCTGATTGGGCGATCATAAAGGAAATGGTACAGTATTTATGGCCCAAGGTAGGTCAAGGAGCTTAGAAACACTGCCGTTTGGTATCTGATGTTGGGCAAGGATGATATGGGAACCAAAGTTAGAGTTGGTACGGCACTGGCGTTATTGGTTGGCTCAAAGGTGTCTTATCCTTCTCCCAAATTTTGTATGTAAATGCTCAAAGATAGGCTAGGTACTCAACATCCAAGTCCCGTTCTACTTTAAAAACATCGTCGATTCCTTGAATGTCGACTTCACTGCGATCTCAGGAACAGCGTGGACTGTGGGTGGTTCCATGATCGTTGCCTGTATGAGTATCCTACTCGACCCAGGGAAATTTACTGAGTGTCTTACCAGACGGTGTCACTAGAATAAGCGCAGCAATATTCCAAGAGCTCCGAAATGCTGTCTTCGCAAGTGTGGCCCAGAAAGCTATCCGCCGTGTGGCTTGCAATGTCTTTGAGCATCTTCTTAGACTGGACTTGAACTTTCATCTCTCACGGCAAACAGGGGGACTCACCAGAGCTATTGACCGCGGTACCAAAGGCATCAGCTTCCTTCTGACATCAATGGTCTTCCACATACTGCCTACAGCGCTAGAGATTTCGATGGTCTGCGGGATCCTAGTATGTCCAAAGCCACTACCTAGATAAATCAGTGTATTGACCCCCTTTCCAGACTTATCAGTACGGGCCCAAATTTGCCATCATCACTGCCGCAACTATGACGGCCTATACCGCATTCACCATCATCACCACTTCGTGGCGTACCAAATTCAGGAAGCAAGCCAATGCTGCAGATAATCAAGGTGCTACAGTAGCCGTTGATTCACTCATCAATTTCGAAGCCGTAAAATATTTCAACAACGAGAAATATGAGGTGGGCCGGTACGATTCAGCTTTGAAGGCATACGAGAATGCCTCCATCAAAGTCACGACTTCCCTAGCGTTCCTCAATTCCGGCCAAAACGTCATCTTCTCGGGCGCGCTCGCTGCAATGATGTATCTAGCTGCTGACGGAGTAGCGAACGGCAGCCTTACCGTTGGTGATTTAGTGATGGTCAATCAACTTGTCTTCCAGCTCTCGGTGCCTCTCAACTTTCTGGGCTCCATATATCGAGAGCTCAGACAGTCACTTCTGGACATGGAAACGCTATTTAATTTACAGAAAGTTAATGTCTCGATCAAAGAACCTCGAGACGCGAAACAGTTGCAACTAACGAAAGGTGGCGAGATCAGATTCGATAACGTGACCTTTGGCTATCATCCAGATCGTCCCATCCTGCGCAATCTGAATATGACCATCCCTGCCGGTCAGAAGGTTGCAATCGTTGGACCCAGCGGGTGCGGGAAATCGACTTTACTGCGTCTGTTGTTCCGGCTATACGATATCCAAGACGGCAGAATCTTCATTGATGACCAGGAGATCCGTAACGTCAACCTGCAAAGCCTGCGCAAAGCCATCGGCGTCGTACCACAAGACACACCCTTGTTCAACAACACTATAGAACACAACATCCGCTACGGTAACTTGGAAGCGTCGGCAGAAGAAGTAGAAAGGGCGGCCAAAAGAGCGAGGATACATGAGATCGTCGAGGGTCTACCTGCTGGCTATGGCACGATGGTAGGGGAAAGGGGCATGATGATTTCTGGCGGTGAGAAGCAACGCTTAGCCGTCTCGCGGCTCATCCTGAAAGATCCGCCCTTGCTGTTTTTCGATGAAGCCGTACGTCTTCTGCTACCCCTTAGACATTCAATCGCATTTGACTAACGTCTTCCGTAGACATCAGCACTAGACACTCACACCGAACAAGCACTCCTCCAGAACATCAACAGTATACTGAAAGACAAGGCCAGAACGAGCGTCTTCGTCGCGCATCGGCTGCGGACGATCTACGACAGCGACAAAATCATTGTTCTCAAGGACGGCTGTGTCGCAGAAAGTGGGACACACAATGAACTTCTCGAGGCCCGAGGGGTGTATTGGAATTTGTGGAATGGTATGTGACTGAACCCAGACGTCGGTCTTGAAGGGCTAGCTAATGGCTTTGATAGCTCAAGAGACTTCGCCGGATGATCTGAGAGATGCGGAGCGAGATATCGCGGAGCATGCTCAGCAGAAAGAATGATGGCCGTCCTTAGCTGAATCGAATCGCAACATTTCCGAGCTGATGACCCGGGAAATTGCGAGCGTTTTGAATACCTCCAGTCGACACGCAAAGGCAGGAATCAGCCAGCAAATACCTGCCATGTTGACCCAGAGTTTCAGACTGGTCAAAGCCGGCACAGGCAAACAACTTGCCTCAAGGCGGAGCTTCGAGGAACGACTGAAACACGAGATTTCCGGCAGTGCCCTTGGCAGCAGTCCTTAGGGGTTCAGGGGCAAGCTGTTGCCGAGGTCATCTGAAATTATTGGTGTCGATCCTTAACCAGGGCATACATTAAACTGTCGTAATGTCCAAGCTTCCACAACGAAGCTGTCCCTGGACTTTAGGTCGCGCGAGCAATACCACGGCGCAGTATTGACCATGTCTATGGACATATCCTATTATCAATCGATTCGAATGGTCTTGGAGCCCATCATTTCAACAAAGGACGAGGTACTCCATGTAGATGGGCTGGGAAGTGCAGTAAGTTCATGGAAGGTTTGAAAGAAGGCCTTATATTACTAGTGAGAGGATGTATTTAGGATGGATCAGAGACACGTCAAGTACATGGTGCTTGCTTGATCTCCCGGTACACAGTAGAAAACAAGTCCTTTTTCAACAGCAAGAGAGCCGATCGATAGCACCATCAGTCCGCCTTTTCGGCCACTTTGAGCAAGCAGCCTAAGAGCTCTCGACCTTATCTTTGATTTTCCCAATGCAACTTTCGCGACTCCAATCCGCCAATTCATTCGCTCCCTTGTTCACCGGACTGGGGGGAGCGCATCCTCACGAGAGAAACAGTATCCGCAATATCCTTTCTCGGTCCAATCGCCCAAGAATCTATAACATTAGTCCGTCGAGCTTCAATGCTGAAATCCACAGAAAGAAGACCTTACAGGAGTGACGTCGTGGCCTCCGATAAGAATAGAATGAAAGCAAACCATCGCCAAGATGGGCTGTAGCCGTGTCCAGGATTCTGCTAAAACCAATCCACCTGTTGATCATCGCTTCAAACTTGCGGTCCCCCATCACCGGTAGATCTGCCCTCAGATTCCACCCGCGTGGCCAAGGAAGTTGTCGGCGTCTGTGAGCACCATCGGTGTTGTAGACCTCTCGTCGCGTGGAATGGTAGGCCGCATAAGTGTATCGAGGTCGTACCAGAAGAGGTAGCTGCTGGGGCGAACAGGATGGTTCATGGCCATTGTGCGTTCACACTTGTGGGTCAAGGTAAGGATGTTGCTGAGCAGTTCCTCTTTGATGCGGTCGCCAAACTCATAAAGATTCTCGGTGACAGCCTGGTAAGGTCGTTGGTCTCCGATCGGACACGGTCTTCGCGTGCGTACCATCAGATCGGAGAGGAGGCTCTTCATTGACGTGTAGGATCGGGCCTGGGGAGTTGAAGTTGATTGGAGATGGATGGGAAGGCGAGCTGGCTTGACTATCTCGACCGAAACAGGTGAGATAGACGGGCAACAAAGAAAACGAAGGCGGTGCGGCTACGTACCTCTGATTTCTGGTTTGCTATACTGCAGGGACTTGCATTGAGGCAGCTGGCATGTAAGAGCCCGGACCGACAGAGATAATAACTCTACCAGATCTTTGTCTGCTCTGAGATATAGAACACCCTTCCTCTCTGCCCTTCTCCATAATATTGCTGAGACGCTGCGTAGTTGCTATCGTAGATACCGCAAATTAATGTATGACTTTTGTGTAGTGATGCCTGCCTTGTCAATCCTAAACTTAGCACTGCGGTGTCATATACTTTGCCCAAGTCTTGTATTAAAACCCCTTCCTGACGGTGTGCTCAATGGATGTAACTGCCGGTTCGAGCTGTAGTTGGCAGTGTGGCAGTGTTCGCTCGGAAGACATATGATTTGAGGTCTCGAATATTTACATGAACGGGAATAGTACATGCAGGGTATCGATATGTAAAAGGGAAGTAGCCACCCAAAACCGTAGATGCTCGTAGAGTACATGTGAGAGGGCTCGATCACCAGATCACTGGTTGGGAAACGATATAGACGTTTGCCCACGCTCCGGGTCCTTCATCCTACTCATGCATTAATTTTGTTTTTGTCACGGAACTTGACATTTACTTACTTGATGATCTTGACATCGTGACTGGAAGAAACGCTCCCCATCGAGCCCGGTGTGATAAGGACGAATTGCTTACCAATCGAGTACCGAGCGGCTTCGATCTATTGTAGCCTGTCAGAAGGATCATCATCCAATTCGAAGGCATGAATTTACCATTTTCCGCATACTAACTTCCCGGTTGACGCTATCCATGAAGACATCGCTGCTCTCTGTCAGTTTTCGGCCGGCCACCAACATCGTTAGGACACCTACAATTCGTCGAGACACCGGACAGGAGCTCCCATGGCGTCCCATAGTGACAGGAGAAGGCAGATGGTGGCGAATGATTTCTCGCCTCCTGATAGTGTCTTCGCTTCTCGACCCCTGCCAACTTTTGTTGGATCTGGCTCGACCTGGGTGGTAGCTTTTCAGTTTCAGGGGGTAACAAGCCGCGGTAAGATTTGTGCTTACCACTAGATCCAGCTTCTTCTCCTTGTGATTGGCAAGCAACCTCCCTCGAAAGCTACGCTCACTCAACATCCACATGAACTGGACTCTGGCTCTCGCGGTGATGGCTCTTTGGAAAAGCTTCCAGCGCTCCTTGCGATTCACCAAGGTGGTTTTGAGTAGCTGAGAACTGGATCAGTTCGGCCATCTCGACCCAGCTATCGTTGACCATACCTGAGCAAGTCTTTCCACATCCTCTACCTGTTTCTTCGCTTTCTGAAAGTCTCGTATTTTGCGCGCTGCTGCTTCTGCGATTTGCTGGCGATTGCCTCCGAGTCTACAGTCGTGTCAGCCAGTCGTCTTGAGCAGCGAGCGCGTAATCGGCTGACCGGGTCTCCCATCTCTGCAAGTCCGCCTGCAGCCTATCTAGCTTCTTTTCAATTGATTTGGGTGTCTCGCCTGCCTCAACCGCCACCCGTTGATGAATTTTGTTCGCTTGCTCAGTCCAGACGGTGACTGTGTTAGCACAGTCTTCTCGCTGCCTTTCTCCCCTCTCTTTGGTCTTCTGAGCATCTTCCAGATCGGCAAACGCTGCGTTCTTGTTCCGGAGGGCAGCGTCCCTTCGTTCGGATGATTTATTCTTTTTGATCTCGGCTTTGCGGACCTTGGCCTGTATCTCGGCGACTTCGTTGTCGATTGCAGCCATCTCTTCTCGACAAGTTTTCAAGACTTCTTTGGCTTTATCGATTGCGACTACGGAGTCGCTGAAAGAGGCTTGATAGGTGACCAGCTCCTCTTCGGCTTCTTTGAGTCCTTCCTTCAACGCGTCGAGCCTGCCTTCCTCCAAAGAGTCCCTTTCCAGAGCATCTTGGAGACCCTCTACATCAGCCTCGAGTCTTTGCATCTCTATTCGCATTTCACGGCTGTCCCTCTTATGTCGCGTTATCGCTTGCTCACAGTCCTTCAGGTTGGACTGCCGCTCCCTCACTATGCGTTCGAGGTCGTTGAGATGAGCACGAAGACGTTGAAGCTCAGCACGGCAAGCGCTTGACACAGAGATTAGCTCAAACACATATAGTTACATAGAAGTAAACCTACTTGACTTGGTATTCAGCATCTGTCTTCATCCTTGGCTGGCCGCTCCACGCCGGGACGTAACCTTGAACTAAGCCACCGCCCCATCCATAGCTGTACCTAAGGCCTGATCCCCTTTCATTATGGGTGTAACACTGCTTTACATTCGAGAGCCGCGTTTCATTCATCTGTTTCATAACTTCCTCCCGTGTGTCGATCAAGATCGTTTGCTCTATGGCTTGGTTAATGACCAACTGCTTTCTGACCAGATCTTCATCAATCTAAGTAGGGATTAGTAGGTGATACTTTCAATGGATGGAACCACCAACCTCCAGGACCTTAAGTACTGTCTCGAACTGTGGATCTGGCTCATGGTTTGTGGTATCGACTCTGCCGTTATTTCCTATCACAATGGGATATTGACTAAACCGTTAACGAAGCCGCTCATTACTTGGAAAGTCACTTACCATTGAAAGCGACCCATCATTTGGGAAAGTCTTGTCTGATCCGATTTACTGATGACTATGAATGTATTCAACATCCCCCCTAGAGACTTCTCTAAGATGCTTGACCATGCAGGCTTCTTCAACTGCACATGATAGCCGATAGGTCCGATGGGCGTCTGTTGGAAGTCACCGTCCTCTCGGATTGCTCGAAGAAGCCGCGGAAGACCGGCATGGTACGCTCCCTCCTGCTTGCCCTTGTCTTTGATGAGTCTGCTGAGGCGTTCTTCACATTTTTGGACCTCCTGGCGTTGCTTTGAAATTGGCTCTTTTGATTTCTCAAGCTCGTCTGAAGCGCGCCTGCGTTCTTCCTCGAGACCAGTAACACCGTTATCGTGTTCGTCCAAATGGTTTCTAGCGTCGGACAATTGTGAGCGCTTCTCATCAAGTTCCACTAAACGCCTTGCGTTGCTGCCACCATTGATTTCTTCTAGCCTGCGATGTTCCTCTGCGATGTCAGACTCGCCTCGTTTTATTCTTCCTTCTGTCGATTTCATGAGATCCTTGGTCTTCCGCTGTTCTAATTGCAAATCAATGGCTTCTTTCTTCACTTTGTCGTGCTTTTGTTTTGCCTGATCCTTCTGGCTCGCATGTGGAGCTAGGGCTTCTTGAAGTTCTTCAACTTGACGACTAGCATCTCGAAAGTCGATATCGGCCGTATCAAAATCCTCGGTGCAGGTGTTTGTCTTCTGCTCTGCGATCGCAATATCCTCCGTAATCTTCGCAAGCTCATCAATGGTGTCTGCAAGCCTCTGCTCTACCTCCTCGACTTGTGCCCATGCCATCTGCCAGCCCATCCGCCTGATTTTTTCCCGTAATGAATCATGTTTCTCGGACAGTTCAAGGGTATGCTTGGCTTTGCGAGCTTCATCTTCATAGGAGCCAACATCTGCCAGACTCTTCGCCAGATCTTGGTCGATTCTGTCGATGCTCTGTTCAATCTGCAGGTAATCTCCATCGAGATGCTCCAATTGCGTCCCCTTCATGAAGAACTTGTATTTGTCTTGAGGAGTCGAGTTGCTGAGGAATTGTCGCGCCATGTCTTGCGTCAGGACATTCATTGGGTTATCTATTTGCAAGGCGAAGTAGTCACATATTTCCTCGAGGTCCGCCTTTCTTGTAGATATCAATCGGCCTGTAGCACTTTTTAGCTTGAAGTTACTGGTTCCTGATCGAGTAAAATGGCGTTCAACGATGATAGAGTCTCCATAGACCTCAGACTGATATGAGCTGTCGCCTTTGTTTTTGATCTTGACGCTTAGAACTGCATTGCTACAAGGATTTAGCAATGCCCGGCAACGTTGAGGATATGATAATACCCACTCAAAGCCCTCTTTGATGAAACTCTTGAGGGATTGGCCTCGGTTCGTAGCAGTAGCCTTGCCACCCAGACATATTGTGATGGCTGTCAGGATGGCACTCTTCCCACTTCCATTGTGACCGATGATGAAGTTGATGAGGGATCCAAGGGGCACTTCCAGATAGTTGTGGCACATGAAATTAGAGCAAGTGACGGATTCCAATATTCCATTGTCTGCAGGTGTGTTTCCCAAGGAGCCGCTGTTCTGCTGTTGTGTTCTGAAAGAGCTCTCTTGTTCCTCGATAACTTCCTCGTCATCTGATGATTCTTCAGAAGTCTCAACACTAGAAAATTCGTACGACAATCGAGCCTTCTTCCTCTGCGATTGGTCAGTAAGATCCTACAGATTTCTTATGGATGCAAGCCTACAGTGTCTTGGCGTAGGTTTGTTTGTGCGGTCTCGACGCCGATCACCTCAGATTCTTCGCTGTCGTCGCCTTCTTCGCTGTCGGCCGGTCTTACTCGCTTCATGGGCGCCATGGCGAGATGAAAGCCAGAGAACGCAACTGACACCGCGCTTTTATTCAAATTTCAAGATTGGCCTATTCTCCTAGCCCAAAACGCGTGGAAAGGGCGGAAGACGCGTCAACAGATTCGCGGCTAAAGCGGGTCCATCGAGCGGACTTCATTCCGTCATTTAGTCTTCACACCATTACTCCGAGTGCTCCAAAGTTGGCATTCGCAAGAATCAGAGGATAATGAGCGAGTACTGGCGCATGTACTACTATGGACATGAAACACGAGTATTTGAGGACCAATGTATTCCATGGCTGGAAAAAACGCACTAAGTGCACTGTTTTGCTAGCTATGACCGTTGGTCTCGTCACTTTCGCATATCGTGATTAGGCATCCAAATTTCTCATGCTACATTCACACGCGCTACTGCGGCCAGAGCTCGTTCTATCATGGAGCACAGCTCGCTGGTATCCTCCAAACCCACACTCATTCTCACCAGATCTGGGTCTACGCCGTATTGGGCGGCCTATTCCGAGTTAGTCATCTCTGAGCCTCCAGCTGCCATAGATTTGATAGACTTACCCAGTCTAATTCACTGTAGTGGGCAAGCAAGGTATATGGGGAGCTGCTTTTCGTCAGACCGAGTTCTGTGCTGGTCCTTAAGCTCGACCAACCTCAATGTGAAGTTCGTGCCCAGGCTCGGGCCCTTTGCAGTTTCTAGTGCATCATAGAACGCAATGGCTTCGGCACTTGTTCTGAAGGTCACGGATAGTAAACCTCCGTAGCCGCCAGTAGTGCTACGATACTGTTCGTAGAAAGGCCTCGTCGAGCTGTATTTGGGATAATACACGTCTTTTACTGTAGGAGGATTTAGCAAGATCTAACAGATAGGTGCCATTATACTGGCCGTATTTCGAAGCTTGGAGGGTACTGCAGATTGCTTCTGCATTCACGTTGATCCTCGCGATCCTTGAGACAAAATCGCGGCTGTTCCTTTCCATAAACAGAGCGTCCTCGGCCCAGTAGTTGTCCTCATACTCCGTTTCCATTTTCTTTTTCAGCGGTTCATAGTAACGACTCAGAGGGTTCAGGATGGAGCTGCAATGGTCAGCAATGAAGACGTTCCTGGTGACTTTAAGCTTACCTGCCGCCCATCACGTTGCTATCGCCACTGAAGACCTTCGTGAGGCTACTCACTACAACGTCTGCATGCGGCATCACATGAATATTCAGGAAGTTGCCAATCGTTTCATCTACAACAACCGCAAAATCAAATCGATCCGCAAGAGCACGAATCCGGGCCAGATCCGGGCATTTCAAAAGAGGGTTTCCTGGGAATTCGCAGAATAGAGCCAAGAATTTTTCCCCTTCTTTGCAACGTTTCTCGAGATCGTCCAGGTCCTCCGCTGATCCGTTGCCGTAGAATAGACAACCAGGTCCCCATTTCTCTAGAATCTTCAGTGTGTCAATATAAGGGAATCTTGGGTCGATCAGTCATTGCGCAAACAAGAGCACTTGGAGGGGGCCAAACCCAAAACAGATGCTCTTCATGTCGCCCCTAGAAGCCATCATAATCCTGTGAGTATTGAAAATCGAGCTCATCCCCGAAGGGTAGAGATATACATCCTCTTCAGAAAAGCCCGAGATCTGTCTAATACCGATCTCCAGACGGCCTGTATCCGTCATGTCATTAAGATCAACATTCGCCGTCAATGCACCGGCAATGCGTCTTCGAATAGCGATTTTAGCTTGGCTCGCGCGCGAGAGGTCTAAATTGCGGCCGTAGCGCTCTTCGACAAAGAGTATACTGTCAACTGTATTTTGTCGCTTATCTTCCTGAAGTGAATCTGCCCGCGTCCGCACATGCTCCTCAGGGCCATCGGCCACTCTGGCTTTCTGGTACCTGAGCGGCCCTTTAATAGACTTGTGGCATGCAGTATGGCCGTGGCTGTTGTTGTCTTGGTTATCGTTGGTCCTGGGCGCAAGGAAGCCATCGTTGAAAACTCTATGACATAGCTCTGCTCGTCGACTGGAAACACCCTCGCCCGTATGTTGCCAGAAGCTTTTCGCAAGGGCAGAATGCCGCTTTGGATATATCACGACCGAAACCATTGGTGATGCACGCCTCGCACTTCGGTCGATGCCATTTTCGGGATCGGTACGAGGAAGTAGATCGATAACCCTCGTTTTTGTACCTGGCTCTAGAGCTGCCAAGTGCTTTTGAAAGAAAGATGCGCATCTCACAGCCACGGCATGGGATGGTAAAAGGATGGCCCACTCATCTGATGTACCATAGCGTTCGATTAGGGTTGCTGCGAAGGATGTAACACATTTGTCTATAAAAAACCTGGGTTTGACACCTTCAGCAGTAGTAGTAGCTGATGATGGATTTCATGCGATACCTAGGGTATCCATTGTTCATCTTCTTCAAAATCCCTTCTTCTCCTTCCTCGTATCCGACACATGATTTCCATGTTGGTAAAGAAACGCTCACGGCCTGCGAGGGTCACAAGTCGAACTTGAGCTAGGTGCCGAATGACTCACATGTAGTGTATCGGCAGGGATGGATTGACCAACCTCCTGGGCAAGCATGACATGGAGCAATATGATTTAGTCCGAGGATCACTCTGCATGCTGCCATAGAGTCGGACAAAGTAAGGTATTAGTGTCGAATGCCCCCACACCGTTTCCCCCACACGGACTGTCGGCCTCAGCGGGTTCCGTAACTTCCGTTGCCCCGTGCGTCCCGCCGCTAAGGTCTCATTAATTTTCCAATATAAATTGAACATCCAATTAACTACATTGACTTGTCGCACATCGACGAGAGCAACCGCAGTTTCAAAAACAAGGTGATGTGATTCTGAAAATGGACATACAACCTTCCAAGAGGCGAAGGCTTAATCATAGTTCTCTTGAGAATGACCATCAAGGCACATCAACGTCGAGCTCTGCGAATATTACTACACCGAATTCGGATTCAAAAGAGCCTTTGCCTGTGAATCGGGATGGCAACCTGGCAGAGACACACTCAAGTATCTCGCGATCGAGCCGATATGAGGCGACTAGATCTCTAAACGGCTCGGTCCATGCAAATTTGTTCAAGCTACAACTTGACGAGCTACTTGGAAGATTGAAGCCGAAATATGAAACCAGAATGGCCAAAGCAGATAGCGAGATTCATAAGCTTCGAGTAACCATAGAAGGTATCCCCAGTCAAGGGGCGCTTCCTGTATGTGAACCCTTCCTTTTTCCCGTTTCTGTACCTCCCTGACATGTGTACCTTAAGGCTCCTGAGGCACAGAAAGCCCTGGAGAAGTCTAATAATATCTCCATACCGTTTCCTAGACCGCTTGCCTTGGGGTCTAAGCTTATGCTCGCCTATTCAAGACCAACAAACATCAGCATCGTTGGGAGCTATGCCCGCAAAACCGCGGTGCTGCGAAATGGCAAAGTAACGATCGATCTGGCAGTGACTATGCCTTCCGTAGGGTCCCTTAAAACGATATCTGGTAGAGAATTTTCTAAGACGGTAATAGAATCTGTTCCAAGCCAAAGATTACCGTGATCATCGTTACTTTCAGAAACGAGCGTACTATCTTGCCTGCATCGCCGTCGGGATTCAAAAGGCCCAGATACCGAGCCTGGATATGTCATTCGCATACCTGGATGATAACATGCTTCAGCCGATCATAATTGCTCAGCCGCGTCTAGGTTTGGCCCCGGAGAGAGCAGTACAAGTGTTTTTTACTAACAGTCACATAGACGGGAGTGACAAAGTTCGTGCCCATTCGTCCTGGAAGATCCGCATCCTGGTAGCCGCCAAAGATGACATTTTCCCTCTGGAGAAAACCTTCCCTACCAAGAGCTGTATAAAAGACGCTGCTGCGGAAGGTGATCATCCAACGCCAAGGTACAATGCTATCTTGCGCTCGGAATGTTGTTCCTCATCGTATGTGAAACAACTGCATCAGTCAACCATTCGATCGAGTGCTTTCCAGGATGCGTGCATGCTCGGGGCTATCTGGCTTCGACAACGAGGTCTCGGCTCTGCAATATCCACAGGTGGATTTGGTCAGTTCGAGTGGGCCACGTTGATATCGATTTTGATGCGTGACGGAGGACGAGCCGGTCGTCCCGTACTATCGACTGGCTACAGCAGCTATCAGCTGTTCAAAGCGACTCTACAGTTTCTGTCTTCGACCGACCTGATTTCCTCACCTATGCTTATTCAATCGCCTGACTTCAAGCTTACGCGAACCAAGATCCCCGTGCTCTTCGACGGACCTAGAGGATTGAACATCTTATATAAGATGTCTTGTTGGTCATACCGATTGGTGCGTGTCTCCAACAGGAAAGGCTACATTTTGGCTAACGAGCTGTAGCTCCAAAACGAGGCTCAGAACTCGTTAAAGGCACTCAACGATCCGCTTGCAGATCATTTTAGGATATTGTTCATCAAAAAAGTAGAGGAGTCTTTGAAGAGATTTGACCATAGTTTCAGGTATCTAGGCGGGACTCCTATCTCAAACGTAACATCTACTTACTGGTGTAGAGTCCCCATTAAAAAGCCAGATACTGAAAACTCTACGATCGACGTCGTTCCAGATCTGGCAGAGATCCTTTACGAAAAGTTTTGCTATGGCCTAGGCAATCGAGCAACACTTGTGTATCCGCAAGTTCCAGGTACCTCAGTCTGGCCGCTGGCTTCGCGAGCATCATGTTCCGACGACCTGACAGGAACAACTATTGGTCTGTTGCTGGATCCCGAACGTTGTCTAAGGACAGTCGACCGCGGTCCCTCAATTGAAGACAAAAATGCATCGGCTGCTTTTCGGAAGTTTTGGGGCGACAAAGCTGAGCTGCGTCGCTTTAAAGATGGGACAATACTGGAGAGCTTGATCTGGGATACTTCCGATTCCAAACAACCAGTTATCAATTCAATCATTAACCATATCCTCAGTCGGCACTTTGGTCTCATCGATCAAAAGAGCTCTAGTGCCGATAGCGAAGCATTCGCGAGACTTCTTCCTCAACAAGGATCCTCGCAATCTGGCGTGCTGGGACCCTTCAGTGCTGTAATGGCCTCATTCGAGTCCCTCTGCAAATCTATTAGGGCCATGGAAGGCCTGCCACTCCAAATTCGTCAGATATTCGCTGCTTCCCCAGAGCTGCGGTATGCATCTCTTTACGCACCCGTCGCTGGCAAGCAAACCCATCCGGGGAGGGCTGTTGAGTGCCTGATCCAATTCGAAGGCTCAACGCGATGGCCTGACGACCTGCTCGCGGTGCAGCGGACCAAGATCGCGTTCCTTCTGAAGATTGCGGACAGCATCGGCAAGGATGACTCGGTCTCAGCGGTGCGACTACGGCTAGAAAAATCAAAGCGAAAGCTTTTAGAGCAATCATGTCTCGACCTCAAAACTGCAGATGGCATAGTCTTCCGCCTACAAATCTACCATGAACATGAATTAAGTATGCTTGAAAAAGCATTAAATGGCCGCATCCCATGTCCATCGCCAAAAGAAGAAATCGCTCTCGCGATATCAGAGCACAAACGAAAATTCATCCAGCGTCCGACCCACACGCAGGCGGTCACTACTCTGAGTACGAGATTCCCATTACTTTCCCAAACCATCCGACTCCTCAAGAAATGGCGAGACTGCCACCTCCTTTCCTCACACCTAGCAGACGAACTAATCGAACTCATCGCCATCCGCACATTCATACACCCATACCCCTGGCAACCGCCCGGAAGCCTGAGATCCGCCTTTTTAAGGACCCTCAGTTTCGTAGCAGGATGGGACTGGCAATCAGAGCCTCTGATCCTCGATTTCAATTCTGAACTCAACGCACAAGAAATTCAGTCGATTCGCATCCGGTTCGAAGCGTGGCGGAAACTCGATCCGGGCATGAATCGCGTGGCTATCTTTGCCGCGTCGAATATCGACCGAGAAGGCATCACTTGGACGGATCGTCGTCCGGCTAAGATTATTGCATCCAGGTTCACGAGTCTCGCGAGAGCGGCGTGCGAGCTTGTTAAAAGAGAAGGTCTGGATCTGAAGCCTGAGGCTTTGTTCGTGCCTTCGTTGGTGGAATATGATGTTGTTATCCATCTGAAGCAACATGATCATCTGAAGAAGTCTTCATTCAAGAATCTGCAAGTTGAGTCTGAAGGGGACCCGTTTGATGCAATCTGTAACCCGAGACGGTTGTTCTTCGATGAGCTCCAGGAGTTGTATGGCGATGATATTGTTTTCTTCTATAATGAATCGTCGATCACGGTTATTGCTGGTCTCTGGAATCCACAGACGGGGCCCAGGAAGTGGAAAATTGGTTTGAATTACTCTACGATGCCATTGGCGAAGGACGGCGCGGAGGAGCAAGTCACCATCAACAAGGCAGCTGTACTTCATGACATCGCGCGTCTTGGGGGCGACATGATCACGAAGATTGATCAGAAGTAGTAGAAGCAACATACACCGTCTTAATTTCATCTACCAGCCGCACAATAATGGCACGAGATTCGTTTACACGCACAGAGGATATCATCGCACATACTACACCTTCGCTATGCTCGATTCAAATAACGCCGAAAATGTCCATATTGTACACCGACATCAGCTTTACGTGAGAAGCTTCTGTCCCGATTTTCCCTGCACGCGTTGCGTCGAAAAGGCACAGAACCGATCCTTGATAGAAACAACCTCATAGATTCCCTCATCCGAGGCCAAGACCGACTTCGTGTGTTCGTATGAGATATCGCTTTTGGTATCCAAGACTTGAGATTTCTTGCCTCGGGGAGGATTCGAGCTGCGAGTATACCTGAAACCCTGTTAGCTCCTACCTGATCACCTACACAACAGGAAACATTTGCGTCACTTACGTGAACTCGAAAGGGGGCGTTCCGCCGAATTCGAAGAGGATTTCGGCTTCGCCGCCTTCATGAATGTCGACGGTGGCTGTCCGGCCCTTGCTGACCCTTACGCTCGGCATCTCATGGATTACCTTGGTGATACTGGTATGCGCTTTGCAATCGACGCTGCGTTGATCGGTTATTGCAGTGATGGTGAACTCGCCAGGCTTTTCCGCCAAGCGTCTGAAATTTGTTGTCGATGCGGAGGCCTTACGCTCCTGGCCCTGGAAGGTGTAGAAGACATTGAAAGGTGGTGAGCCGGATAGCGTATAAGAGATACGGTCACCGACGCAGTAGTCTGTCCGCGACTCTTGCGCGGTGATCCCTGGGACCTCCGCGACATTGACCTGCACGTGAGGTGCGCCCTGATCCATCCGACATTGACAGCCATTAGCATCTCGTACTTTACGGATGCGTACAGCGTGGGTGCCTAGAGCAAGCAATCGGTGGGGAATGTGTAAGTTGTATTGATGTGTCTCGATATTCGGTATCGTAACCAGCTCTGGCTTCGATGATGAGTGGTGTCGTATCTCGACTTCTAAATGGAACGGGGGGGAACCCTTTAGTGAGATCGGGACGTTTTCGCCGCCGGCCTCTTCCTCCTTGCAGTACTTGTATGTCTTTCCTCCGTCGCTGAACGTGGCCATGGGTGTTGAATGGACACGTTGCTCGATTACGACTGGCGAAAACCTGCGCGGATCATGGCCGTACGACAAGTCTGATAGTTTCGATATCTTGTACTGGTGAGATCCTGCCTCAGTGGTCACCATCCTGACAGAAGCAAGGTTGATTCCAGCGCTGAACTTCTTGGTGCTGGTTGATTGCGAACCACGTTCAGGTTTGACATGGTGGATGTATTCAACATCGAACGGTGGTGTACCGGTGAACGCGATTTCTACTGCGTCTTCGTCCCCTTCGCAGATACCCGTCTTCACATATCGATCTTGCTGAAGCTCGATCGCTGCACTTTCAGAGACTTTGACACTTGGCCTTGGGACCCATTCCACAGAAAATCTGTTAGCAACCGCGTCCACATTGCCTGGACAGGTAGCATCATCGACATGGACGAGCTCGTAGGTCCCAGCCTCCTTGACTTCGATTTCATCATTACTGTTCTTAAACAACGTCGTAGTGGGAGCTTCTCCTGCGTGATCTAGGTTGCGATACTGGATTGTCCATGGTGATTCCCCTTGGAGCCTTAAAGGTAAATTGACCTTCTTGCCCTCCAAAGCCAACATTGTGCGCTGGCCTTCAATAAGGCCAAAGGCTGCCTTTGGTCTCTGAAGAGCCACCTCTATCTTTGTCTCTTGTTCCAATGACACTTTACAGCCAGATTTATCGGTCACCGCGGTCAAAGCCAGAGAGTACTCTCCCCCGCTGCTGAGCTCATCGGTTGTTAGGGTATAGATGTTGTTGTCAATTCCGTCTTTCTTGCGCTTTTGGCGACGACCGTGATGAACCAATTCATACTCGAGCTTCCAAGGCGCATCGCCCAGGAGTTGGACTCCCAAGGAAACAGGTTCTCCGATACAAGTCTTTCGTGCTGGATGAGCGTCAAGGAATCGAGCCGAGGCCGGAGGTTTGACGTCCTGTTCAAGGCTCAGACGCTCACCACGAAGGGATCGAGGTTCTCGGTATATGGCATCACCAATGTGCTGAAATTCGTATTTATAGTGGCCTGAATGTGCAGGCCTGAGTTCCAGCTGTGTATGCAGGAGATGAGTCTCCACCGTTCGTGGAGTCACCAGTCCCCCACTGCGTCGTTCGGTGTACGAAACCCGGAAGGGTGGGGTCCCTGTCAAGTCAAGATCAACGAGGAGCCCCACAGAGTTTCCAGCACAGCGATCAGGGATGACTTGTGTCTCAATGCTTAGTGTTGGTTCAGGAGGGTTCGACAGCAAGCAAGACGACGGTTCCAGTACGTCACCAGCACAGGATGCACTTTCAACGGATTGCAGAGTATACAGTCCAGGCTCATACACTTCATGACCTGCTGCATGAGGCTCGAGCTCGAACTCTTCGAGCACTGAAGCCTTCCCATGTTCCTGATTTGGCAGCAACTCGGCGGAAGGTGTAAAAAGATACGAGAGATGGTGCGTGCCTTGTTCTCCGCTGTCCAGTCCGGTGGAACTGAGTTGTACAGGCAATCGGATCGATTTTCCCTTGGGGACCCTTAGCGGATGCTGAGAATCACAGCCCCGAAGAGCGACCCTAGGCCGCTCATGTACCGTGAAGTGTTGTTCCAATGGACCTGCATTGGTGGGATGCCGCTTTCCTGAGTCAGCCTGACGATGTTTTGCATAATTCACGATGTTTCCGCAACCGTCTTGCACTTCATCGACTAAGTACTGCCATCTGCCACTGGTATTAAGTGATTCGTTCAGAGAGATTCTGGTCGACTGGCTTCGAGCCCAGGACACGTCCACATTCGCGACAGATTCCCTAGTCACGAGAGCGCCCGAGCTTCTTTGAGTTGCCAATGGAGACATTGGGCTCTTGGGGGGGATCGACAGCGATGAACGCCCGTTTTCTTGACCGTTGAAGAGCTTGCTATACTTGATGTTGATAGGAGGTGTAGCGTCCACCTGCAGGTAAAAATCCGAGAGATCGCCAATACATTTGGATTCCGTCACAGTCTTCATATGAGCCGAAGGACACTGGACCACCAGCGTGTCCGAAAGTCGTCGCTGAACCTCTAATTTGGATTCATCGACGACCCTTTGAAGGCGGTAAAGACCCGTCTGCTTGACAGGGTATTGAATATAGCGCGGTGCGGCAAGGTCACGGCCGAAGGGCTGTTTTTGTGCCTGCTTCTTGAGTCGTCGGATTTCTTTCGCATGGATAGTTATGGTCTCGTTCGAATTCGTGTCCAGGTCAACACGTAGTAATTCGATCAAGATGGGGTTGGTTTGGTTGAGTTGGATCGGCAGGTTCGTAGAGGTTATGAAGCTGTCAATACAAAAGGCTGTCCGATTTGGGTTCAATGTGGCCGACCTAAGGTTGTCAGTACTTATAGAATTTGTGACTTTTTAGGCAACCCACCCTTCCGGCAGTATGTGGATGATCTGCTTGCCTAGAATCAACGATGAATTGTGAAGGACATTCGCCGGCTTCACACGCCGTTCCGATACAGCAAGCTCTCGGTCGTAGAATATTCTTGTGAAAGCGATGAGCCATGTTTCAAGAGGTATCTAAATTGGTTGTAAGCGAAACAAGCGCTGACCTGGGAGATCCAAACTGACCGGTATGCGGAACATCAAGACAGCATCGAAGATGGCATGCCCTATGAAAAGCATCGTTATAGATGTTGACGACCATTGCAACCATGGGATTTTCAGTCCAGGCAGCCCGTAAAGGAATATGCTGTCGATGGCAACCCATTTCATGAAAAGCCACAGCGAGTCAGTCTCGTCGGAGACAAGCCCATAGTAATCGCACAGCCGCCATACTGTCAGGCCAAGGTAGAAGAAGGCAACGTAAAGCCTTTGCTGTGGACCGTCTACCAGATTGAAAGGTATCAAAGGCGCTTGAGGGTCTTGCTGGGTTGAGGCCAGGGTTGGTAGGGGGACCGTAGGCAAAGAAGCTGACGCTTCGGCTCCATTTGGCTCGTTCGATTTTTGGGGAGTCGATGGGTAGGCGGATCGAAGGCGAGGAGTGCCGTTCATGGCATTTCGGGCAAGACGTAGACCGCCCAGGCAAGTCCTTCTGCCAGCACAATCTTCCTGTCGAGGAACGTCTGACGTGTGCGAACTGTTGGCTGACCTAAATACTCGGATTGGCCAGAAGTGCGGGTGAGGTGAAAGGAGGAAATGAACGCATGCTAATGCTCTGAATAATCAAAGTGTTTGGAGCCGTCAAAAACAATAACGGCGCTTAGCGCGACAACGCCGACGCACGCGTTGAAAAGAGCAGCCAATCAGGGCAAACTTTGTTGAATCTGGCGTCTTACCACCTGCGATTAGTGGAACGATACACTACCGTAGGTGACGAGAGTAGACAAGGTCTGGATAACGTAATAGAAGCAATAGTTTATATCTAGCCAATTTTCCAAAGCCATAAATACGTTTATAGAAGTTTTCAACGTTTTATATAAATAAATAATCGTAAAATTTTCTAGATAGTTTCTATTAATCGCTAAATTATCTATCGTAATACGAGGACTAGTTATATCTAATATATACTCTTTTCTAATTCAAAACGATAATAAAATATATTTCGAATAATTTTTCGATAAATATCTATTCGTAGATTAATTTTAATCGTTTTTATTGGAAATTATTGATAGGAATTCAAATTGTCTGAAATATAAATATAATTTTCTTTGAATTGATTATAATAATAACTTTTGATTGTACGAGCAATATAATATTTATAAGTAAACGATATTGGATTTGATGTTTTGACACGGATATTGTGTTGACAATTTTTGATTGCGATTTTGAAATAATCTTTTGAATCGACTATTTTCGTTGCTTTGCTGCCTCTGTTCCAAATTTCGAGATGTCATCGTCCGATGTCATAGCGCATATCCTCAACATTCGCGCTATTAATCCAATTTTTGACAAGATAAGTGGATGAACAGCCAAGGCCCCATATATTACGGAGTATTGTAATCTAGGGGCGGATACTCTGTCGTTACGTTGTTCGAATTGTTTCGTTACGGGATGTCCACTATCATTCATCTTGTTAAAAATTGTTTTTCATCGAGCCAATTGCTCAAAATCCTTAGATTGAAGTTTATACCTGGGAGAACTTCATCCAGAATCTGTAGTAAAGGAATGCAAGCAATGGTGAGTCATCTCTAATCTCTAGTGTTTTGTCAATTTGTGGCCTGGATCTAATGTCAGTCTCTCAGATTATCAATCTATGAATAGCATTTTCTTCTGAATACTCATCAGTTCCTGGTCCTCTCTCTTATGGCATCATCATTTTTCTAGTTGCTGTAGTTAGCTACTATTTCGTGCTTCAAAAACAATCTTTGGTCGATATCCAACCCATCACGAATGCCGTGATGGCTACACGTCCAAAGCGTAGACGACTTGCGAAGTCCGGTGATGCTTCGTCCGAAGGGCCATCATCCAGAGCTTACTCTCAAGATCCTTCCGCACCTGCAACAAATGAGGAACGATCGCGATGGAAGGGGTTTTGCGAAATTGAGTCCGAGCCTGCAAGTTCAGCCTAAAGTATCGAAGTAAGGTGACATAATCTGACTTCTTCCAGGCTTTTTTCAACGTTATGCTGAGGGACTTCGGTGTGGAGGGTGTAAGGGTTCAAGAAGTTGTTTCCCTCGACCCAGACATGCTGGCGTATCTGCCGTACGACCCATTAAGAATCATCCTCCCACAAAGAGCGCTGACGTTTCACGCAGCCGCCCGGTCTATGGCCTTATTTTCTTGTTCAAATGGCGGGAGGAGGACCCAGATAAGCAGGAGCCGAGCTGCCCTGAAGGAATCTGGTTCGCAAATCAGGTATTATTCGATCTACTTCTTCCCTCATGGGCAGCTGCTGAAAGGCTTTAGACTGTCAACAATGCTTGTGCCAGTGTCGCATTGCTGAACATTGTCAACAATATCCCCGAGCTCAAGCTGGGGGAACATCTGGAGCAGTTCAAGGAGTTCACTGCCGATTTCACGCCGGCTCTGCGTGGGGATGCTATCGGCAACTTCGAGTTTGTCAAGACCATCCATAACTCATTCGCGAGGTAGGCGATTATTGCGACCCGGGATCTTCCTTTCTATGTCATTTGTCCTCCTTTGGTTGTGAAACCACAATTCCGTTTCAGCTAATAACGCCTCTTTATAGAAAGATGGACATGCTCAGCGCAGATCTCCAATTGAAGAACGATGCTTCAACTCGAAAAAAGAGTAAAGCTAAGGATTCCGATGAGGATAATGCAGGCTTCCATTTCATCGCCTTCATTCCTGTGCAAGAGAAGGTATGGAAACTCGATGGATTAGAACGGCAGCCACAAAATCTAGGTGAGTCGAAGCGCATGACTTCAGCGATCAAATGCTTAGTTAGCTTACGTGCCATGCCTAGGACCAATCGTCAGCGACGACTGGGTATTGCAGGTAGCCCCGGAGATCGAAACTCGTATGGCGCAATATGAAGATGGGCAAATCGAGTTTGCCATTCTCAGTCTGGTGAAAGAACCACTGATCAAGCTGGTGGCTGCGTTGGCCGAAAACGTTAAGAGCATTAACTCCCTTCGTCGGCATTTACTCCAAATAGAATCTGATCGAGGTGAACTACAACCAGATTCGCCGGATGGTAACGAAGAAGTGGAGCAAGATCTTCTTCTAGGCCCTTCCGAACGGTATCGTCTCTCCCAGAAGGCCATAGATCAGGCGGTGCTCAGCCCGGAACACGAACAGCAATTGAAGAGTGACGACGTCGTCGCAATGTCAGCTGTCGTACAGCAATTGAGTACGGCCCAGACGAGCATAAGAGCGTCAATAAGAGACGAAATCAAGGCCATTCAGGCTGATGATGACCGAGCTGCCAGCAGACGGAACGACAAAGGCTTGTTGGCGAAGGGCCTGCTACAAGTTCTTGAGAGGATGGGCAGAATGAGGATATTCATGGAGAGCGCTTGTTGTTCTTGAGAGCTCTTATCCTGGGGCGGCTTGCAAGATTTGCCAAAAATTGTTGACAGATCGTGCCGGGCAGATTTGGACATTGTCTCGGAGTAGGAAAGCGGGTGAAACTGGCTGCAAGCTCAGAAAAATGGTAGTCTCAACAAACGTTGCGAGAACGCGTTAGTAGGAGTGACAGACTTTTTCTTTCCAATCAGAACCAATTCTCTGGCACCGCGTTGGTGCAGTGGCAAGATGTTCCCGAATGCTACTTGGAAAACTAAGGTGTCATCTCAAAGCACGAGATGACGGAGGATGGCATGTCGTGCAGATTGCCCACGAGCTAAGATTCCGCTAATGCAGGTACGCGCTTCTCAAAATTGAGCGCGATATCCCGGGGTTTAGTCGGACTTGTGTTGATCCTTTGGCATACCTTAGGGCAATGCTGGGTGCAGTATGACATCCACTGGATACATCTGAGCCTAGATCTCTGGATCTAGATCATGGACAGAAAAGCGGATCCAGAAACGCAGCTCGAGGTCGACGAAGCCATCTTAGACTACCTAATCTACACAGCTATCCTGTCATTACTGAATCTTCTTGACACCATTGACATCAGCCCACGAAAAGAGCATAATGCGCATTTGCTGGTTCAGATGGTCGATGGTACGTACCTATTGACAAGTATTTCAAGTCCACAGTTAGTCGCTGACGTTTCCACAGCTTTCCTCCCCGTCTTTCGCGCATTACACGCCAATTACAAAGCCTCTCCAGTGATCCAACTCCGCCTTCGCTTACTGCAGTTCACCTATGTCTTTGTCCAGCATTACCATCCATTCAGCGCGAATAACTCTTTCTCGAGGCGACCGTCTATCAGTACCGAAAACGCAAAGGAATCGAGGTCAGGGAACCCTCATCCAGAGCATACCCAGGCTATGTCATTGGAACAGACATTGCCCCTTTTCCTTGCGCTTTCCGCCGTTCAGAACGAGTTACAAAGATCCACCATTACCGAAATTTGGATGATGCTTGCCGCGGGTTACATGGCGCAATCATACATAGAGCAAGTAGTCGTGTATCAGAACAAACGGCCGGGCTTGCTGGAGGAAGCATTCCATTGGGGCTTCGATGAAGACTGCCGTGTAGAGGAAGCTAGCGAAAAATGGCAAATCAACGACATGTTTGGCGCAGACGAAGGCTCAGTCCGCTTATGGGAGACTATTCGGGAAGAGCATGTACAAGCTGTAAGGATATCTTCCAAATTATTGTCAGGATTTCAGCTGATCCTCGGTACATGGTTTCAGCTCCGTCCCCCCGACAAGACGTCGCTTGTAGATCACTTGGAAGACATGGCTTCTGGAGCGCTTTCGGTCGTAACATTCAAGGAAAAGGTCTCCGAGTTCCTGGCCGGCCTCCTCTCAGCCTATCAGCCGCCGCTGCTGATCCAACTCGAAAGGGGCGAAGTCGACGGACTGTCACGCAAAGCGACAAAAGCACTGAAAATAAGGTCAGGCTTCATACACCAAGCCGTAGACGAGACCTGATGCGGTGGTACACCATTGCTGCTTAGCGCTTTGACCAAAGCATCGCACCAGAACAGTACTGAGGTACTCTTTTCCCTGTATAAGTTCGTGGATTGGACACCAGGACTCGACATCATCCATGTCAAGATTGGATTCGGATGCTGAGATGCTATCAATCGGCATCGATCGATCGCGCAAGTCTAGTCGTCGGGGTATTCATCTCTGATGTTGCTGATGAACATCTTTGAGGTGTTGTCCCACCGCTTGAAATGACGGCCCGCGAGAGACATGAGACTCGTGCTTACATCCAGGGGCGAGCCATCGATGTTCTCTTCGGCAACGTAGCGGACGCTTTTGTCTTCGACACTGGATTGGTCAGCTCACAGATGGAGGCGCTGGAGACCCAAGGATAAGACATACAGAACATTGTAGAAACTCTGGTGTCGACCCCTTGAGAGTCGGTCCACGCCCATCTGCGACATCCATGACTCGGCGGCCGCACACTCCACATCCCAGCCCGTGATGACGCCCTGGTAGTTGTACCGTCGATGTCGGAACACTTGACCCACTTTGAAGTGTACGCTCTGCGACGTCTCGCGGTCCCGGGGTTTGACGGTTTTGGGCATCAAGTCTCCTGCGCGAACGACTCTGATCGTGTTGCGTAGCTGCTCCTGGTGATGGGAACCCTCAAAGAGCGGTGTTGCAAATTTCTCAATCAACGAGATGTCCACCAGGAATTGCTTTTCAACATGATCCAGCATATATGGCAGATAACGCGCACCTGCAGAGCGTGCAGCATTATCCTCGGGCAGAAGCAAGAGAGCCCAGAGTGCGCTATATAGCGCACCGTCCGACTCGGGGTATGCGGTTTCGTCTGATATACTAATGTCATGGATATGTCGAGTACTTTGGATAGCTGTGATGATGTTCCTGGCAGTTCGACGAACCATGTCTGCTGTCGAGGCTATACCTAAGTGTGCCTCGTGCTCAATCGAGGCAATTCCCATGGCTTTCAACTGGGCTTCTAGATCGCTCTTAGAGACTATTTTGTCCGATCTGAAAGGATCCATGTATATTCGCTGGGTCTCTGATCCGTCTTGCAAGGGCCGTCCATCGACATCGCGGCCTTCTGGAGCTATGATGATTGCATATATGTGGAAAGGAAACCCACAAGGTTCCGCAGCCAGACCAAGCCGCTCCGAGACCGCACAGAAGATTGCCACGGATATTAGAGGCAACGCAGCACGTTCGTTGCTTTGCAAAGCTAGTCCAATGAAGCTGTTTTGCAGATTATGATACTGGCTGTCGGCTTCCACACCAGTCAGCTTTTTGCTGAGAAGGTATTCCGCGATAAGTTCTGCCTTCTTCTGTGGCGGTGCTTCAGATATTTCTGGATTCTGGAGGCGTATTGACTCCGCGACATGGTCAAGACGTGCAGAAGTCTGGAAGAATCAGAATCCGTTGAAAACCCATTCAAAGTATTTAGGATCTGCAGTCCTCACCTCCTCGAGATCTCCATCACGATCGTGAAGCACGAACCGATCGAAAGCGGCGAGAGCTCGTTCAAGCGAGACCGGCTGGCCTCCCCTAAGCTTGACCCATTCTTCAATAGCTCTTGTTCGATGCACCGCGCCAAGCACGGCATCACTATAGTACCTGTATCGGAGAATCAGCGTGTCGTCTTCGCCGCCTAAGGTTGATGTATATCATTCGCGTACCGCCGAGCTAAGACATCCTCCGCATCGTCGCTCACATTCAAATGGCGCAAAAGAGTATCCTTAGCATTGTAACCATACGCAAGGATCTTTTCCGACTTCTCTATCCGTCCCGTCTGGCTCGATAGGATGTTCTCAAGCTCATGGCTTACTGCACGGTCGCCAAGGTGGCGAGTCTGGAAAAGTTGCTTCCAATTGACGCTGGCAGCAGATTGTGCATATTTGGTTTTGATATCGTGCTCAGGACGCCAATATTTGAACTGTGTTTGGCAGTGGTGTCGCCAGAGTAAGGGTTGGGAAAGGTCGTTGAACTTGCGACAGACTCGTTGCAGGGTCGGTATTGAGGCCGGAGGAACACTGAGGAATATTTGGTAGAGAATCTCGGTGGGTAGGTCGTTCAGGAGCAATGTCATGGCGATGTCTTGGGCTTCTTGCCCAGAGCGATTCGAATGAGACCTCAGGAATCTGAAGTGGAGTGCAAGAGCCAAAAAGTCGCCTCCGAAATATCAATGATCGTAGCAGTACGTCATAGCATCTTACATGCTGCCATGACGAAATCCTGACCAATCAAAGCCCTGTCTCGACTCACGAAAAATCAATAGCTACGAGTAGAGTAAATTTATTGTGGACGATAAGAAAAACTCTACACACGTTGATTTTTCGGAGAACAGTATGGCCACAAAATGACTGTCACTTGATCTTTCGTATCTTCTTTGATAGTGCTTCTGTATGCTAAAGGTCCCCTAAAGGTACCGAATGGAGAAGATTATGTACAGATTCGATCCACCTCAAAAATTTATATTCACATCATTGTGCACTTCTCATAGTCGCTCCCGTACTGGTCAATGGCCGAGCTTCGCTCATTGTCCTTTTGCTTCTGTTTGACCTCCAGTGGAAAATATGCCTTTAAGAATCTCATCAATGCTGGGTCAAGGTTCGCTGGCAAGGTCAGCCGGTGTGATGCAACCCCGGGTCTTTAGTCTGCTTACCGCTGTCCGCCTGCATGATGACATCGCCTCTGCATAACGGGCAATGAGTTTGTCTCGATCGCTGCATTACAACCATACAGCGGATGCAGAAAACATGACCGCACCCAAGCCGGACCGGCTTGTAGCTGATACTGAAGCAGACAGGGCAGATGTAATCGTTCAGTTGTGGGACAATAGCAAGTATCTCATTGGACAGTTGAGAGCACATGACTTTCGCCATGGTCTGCGGTGAAAGAGCTTCGTCGCCTAGTAGTGCAGGAAGTGAGTTTGAAGCGCCGAGCGAAGTCCTTTTATCAAACTCTTTGGTTACAATTAGCTGTTCGATTCCCAACTTAGAACATGCGGCTACTTGCTCTTGAGGATCTTGCCTGCCGCTCGCATGTTGAGCTGTTGAAACTTGAGGATACGCAGTAGGTTGGCATTGACCAGTAGAAAGCGTTGCAAGGCAGCCTTGCTGTCTTTGAGCAGGATTGTATTGCTTTTCTGGAGGTTATCCAATCTGTTGGAGAACACCTGCAGTTGACGCTGAGCTTGTGCCGGAGAGCGACTGAAGCTTTCACTCTCATTCGTGGAGAAGAAGACATTGGATTCAAGGTATAGATTAAAGATCTCTCTCCAGGCATACAGATCCGTTCGCTGCATACCCTTTACTGGTCTCGCCAGACGTGATACGACCTTGCTGAGATCCCCAATTTCTTGACTGAGCGCTGTCTTCTCCTGACCATGCAAAGCGTTCAGACCAGACAGGCCGTTTTGAAGGATGTGGAAGAATTCGTCGTTATTTCTAAGCGGCACTTCAACGCGGACAAATTGTGGATCGCCTGGTATTTCCGTACTCGGGAGCCGTACTGGGCCTCGGGAGTTTGTGCTGTGATGCCAACTCTGCAGGTCTTCCGGAGACTGTGGCTGCAGTTCCACAGGAGCTGCCCCTCTTCCGAGTGTGCTGCTGGTAGCAACAAGCCTCTGTAACGTCTCTTTCGTTTTAGGTGACAGCGTTGCATCCACAAGATCTCCATCTTGAACCCTGACCAGGAATACCAGCTTAGGCTTAAAGTTGCTGATATCATCTGCATTGATTTTAGCAGCAGATCCCAAGAACTCTGGTATGGCCGACGAACGTGCAGCAACAGGGACAGTTTGACTCCCTGTTGGTCCGGCCGAACGTAACAGGTGATCAACCGCTTCGGCATCGAGCCCTAGCTGTGACAGCTCGACTTGGATCTTGCGGATGCATTTTTTGAGCTGACGGTATGAGATGGAGCTATGTATCCAATGCTGCGGGTACTGCTCCTGCTGAAGTATGGCTTGATACTCTCGGGCGAATTTCATCTCAGAGTGCGAAGTTGCGACTCGAGGCGCAAGCGCTGCTGCTCATCAAGTGATTAAGGCTGAGGGTATGGAGGTGTGTCTGCGATTGTGGTAGAGTAAAAGGATAGGTCGAGCTGTGGCGTTATTATCCATCGTTACGACGTCGCTTTATGTGACAAAGAGACCTCGTGACCTGATCAAGAAGCACAAACAGAGACTTCAATCAATATTACATCATAGTCTCACTGTGGGTTGATTGCGAAATGGCTTGGCAAGGCAGTTGGCGCCGAAGTTGAGCCGCGGAGATTTTTGCCAATCTGGGGCTGGATAGATTTCCCCTTTCCGGTCTCGCTGTTTCTCTGCTGATCCTCCCCGGAAAGTGTCGAGAGCAGGATGGTGCCATTTGAGAAGTTGAATTGCGAGGACATAAATCGACAGGCCTAGTCGGCTGCGGATGGGTGCGAATCAATCGACGGGCAGCGGTGGTGGAGGGGATACACAACAGGTCAAACGATGCTACTATGAGCTTCTAGATGTGGAGAGGCAGGCGACTGACGATGAGTACGGGATTATATCAACATGTGTGGTCATCGTGGGCTAAAATGCGGGTAGAATAAAAAAGGCTTATCGAAAGAAAGCTCTCGAGCTCCACCCGGACCGGAACTATGGGAATGTTGAAGAGACTACCAAACTGTTCGCTGAAGTACAGTCTGCCTATGCCGTTCTGTCGGATCCCCAAGAGAGAGCTTGGTACGATTCACACCGTAATGTCATCCTGCGAGGCGACGATGCTGTCCCAGGGCAACATTATGAGCATGATGTCCGGATCACCACGACTGACGATATCATGAAGATGCTGCCGAAGATTAATGCATGCCGGGACTTCTCCGATTCCTCCTCGAGCTTCTACGGCACCCTGCGCGACATCTTCGATACTCTCGCTAAGGAGGAGGAGCTGGCTTGCGAATGGCAAGACATCAATCCACTCACCTATCCAGGCTTCGGCAATGCCAACGATGAATATCGTTCCGGCGTTCGTTCTTTCTACGCCGCTTGGAGCAATTTTGCAACGAAGAAGGATTTTGCGTGGGTGGACATTTACCGCTATTCTGATGCCCCTGACCGGCGTGTGCGGCGTCTGATGGAGAAAGAAAACAAGCGTCTTAGAGAAGACGCTGCTCGTGAATTTAATGACGCTGTGAGATCTCTTGTGGCTTTTGTCAAGAAGCGTGATCCGCGGTTTAAGCCGAACGCTCAAAGCGAAGTTGATCGACAAAGGGTTCTGCGAGACGCCGCAGCTGCCCAGGCGGCCCGGTCAAGAGCTGCGAACCAAGCGAAGATCGTAGAGACTACAGACCTGCCACATTGGACGCGTTCTACGGAACCCGAAGCAAGCGATGAGAGCGATGCTCCAGTGGAAGAACCCAAGCAAGTGTACGAATGTGTCGTCTGTGACAAAGTGTTTAAGAGCGAGAAGCAATTCGAAGCCCACGAGAGAAGTAAAAAGCACGTCAAGGCTGCTCAGCAAGTCCGCAGAGAAATGCAATTGGAAGACGAGAGCCTGCATCTGGAAAAGGAGCAAGGTTGGGAAGAGAGGCCGACTTTCAGCCCTGCCATACCTCCACCGGAATCACGAAAAGACGGAGACACTCAAAATCTAGAAGGGGAGGTAGAGGCTCTTTCTGTTCAGGATGACATCCGCTCGCATACGACGAATGACGAGAGTCGCAACGAGCAGAAGAAGTCAAGCTTGAATGGGTATAGCAGTGCGGCAGCCGAGGTGGCTTCGGCCTCATCCTCTGATGACGAATACGCCGACCGGGATGCTATCGAGCAGCGTATTCTCCGTCAGTATGCGGATGGTAAAGATGGCCTCGAGCATGCTACAATCGAAGACGGCGTAGTAGGCTCGACACAAGGAACCGCAACACCAAGCTCTGACATTACAGATGACCTATTACCCCAACCTAAAGTGGGCAAAGCGAAAGCGAAACGTGCGAAGAAAGCGGCTCAAAAGCCGACCGGGAGCGCAAGTGCAGACGCTGGAGTAAATCCAACTCCCTCTTCATGGTGGAATGATATCTAATGTAGTATTCAGTTCAAGTGTGCCGCGTGCCAGGCAGGGTTTCCGTCGAAGACGAGGCTCTTCAATCACATCAAAGATCTTGGCCATGCACAGCCAGTCACCAAAGGATCAACTGGGGCCAAAGCTCGTAAGAAATGAAGATTTGATACAACATGATAGACATAGCGATGGCGCTGCATTGTATAGGCATCGTGAATCCACAATACGAGTGCAACTAGATCCGATGGCAGATACTTCGAGGTGCGAATAAAGGCGCTTGGTGCGTTGCACGCAGTTGACGAGTCACCAGGAGTCTACCATATCCTTGATCCATATAGATCTGGCTGGCGAGGGGTACGGAGTCCGTAGTGTTCCTTTCATGTACGTGTATCAGTCGAGGTATGGCATGCCATCACGCCAGCCGCCGATGGCATACATCCTCTGATAGCCATACGTGTAATCCTGGCAATGATGGAACAACCCGGCATGATCTGATGAACGAGTATTGCTCACAAACTTGACCAGGACGTACACAAAGACAGCCACAGATGACGATTCGACAAGCACTTTCACTACATTCCAACCACCGACCAATGACTCCTCAACGACGACACATCAGAAATAGCATTGATATATAAATACCTCAACTCTATGTTCCACAACATCCACCCCCTCCTCATCCTCTCCACAACATCCAGACCACCACCATACCCACTACTCGAATGAAAACAACACCCAGCAAACAACACACCACACCACAAATCCACAACTCCTTTCCCCGCAGCGACAGATCGATCTACACCAAACCAGCGCCCTGAAAGCCAGCAGCAGCAATGGGTTGGATCTGCTGCCACTGCGAGCACAAGAATCCGCCCCGTTACAACGAAACCTGCAAAAGCTGCCGCAAACATTCCGCCTGCAAGCATTGTGGCATTTGGTGATGGGGGTGCAAGTGGTGTATTGGAAGGTTGGGGAAAGAAGGGGAGATACTTTGATGATGATGGTGTGGAGAGGAGGAGAGGGTAGTGCGGAAATAGAGTGGTGAATTTGGTCGATGTTGTTCGGTGAGGTATTTGGTTTATGCCGTGACCATAGCACAGCAGTCGATTTGACCTGTCAGTCGAGGTGTCGATGGCCGCCCTGCTCACTGACTCGAGGTATCAAACGCTTTTGAAAAAGAAATAGTGCAAGGTCTTGTGATATCGAAACCATGCTGTGTGCTTCGAAATACTGTGCGCTTCGTCCAGCTTCTCTTGGTAACTGGTTGGTTGAATCAACCGACAGTAAACGGAAACGTTGTCCATGTGCATAAAACGGGTTCTCGCACTCCATCGCCAGCCTCTTGGTCCCGTTGCTAGGACTCTTCATCAAACTTGCTTTCTTAATCGTTCTCGTGGTTGTTATAGTAATCTATCTCGCTATATTCGGATTTCATCAAGTATTTTCCCCGTCTTTGAGGTAGACAAAAATGGAATAGATCTGATGACAAAAGCTAGATGTGGTCGTCAAGAAAGCCTGCGCCGTTGTTACAGTATACTCTCTATCGCTACTCTAGAGAAACCCCTCTCGTTCGACTATGTACTTTGTACCCAGCCACTTGGCCATACTTCTCTGATCATGTCCGTTGTTTCATACTTCATTCAACACTCATGCTCACAATGCCCCGGCCTCCCACCGCCTGAAAGAGAACAAGAGCGGAGTTCGACGCAGAGTATGATGAGCTTGGAAAGGAGGACGCTCTGGCGCGATTGGTGAGATGTCGTGAGCTGGAGCGGAAGATTGATGAGGAGAGAAAAAGCGCATTGGCTGAGGTGTGAAGAAAACTTACGCGCATGGAGAGGGGTTGCGATTTCTGAAAGGTGTACGGGATGGTTTTGGAGGTTACTTACATCCTCTGAATACCATCGATCTCTACTCTATTCACTATTGACCCCTACAGAGACCACCATGACAGCCACGTACGCCGCCGTAGTTGCAAGCAGCGTCTCGGTTTGAGCGGTGGATTTCCAGACCAAGCCTAAAGGGAAGAGCAGAACGGCTACACTCGATGTGACCAATGTCTTTACCTGCGAGGAATTGATCGCCATGATAAGCATTGGCACGATGACTGATAGGCCACCGAAAAGGGCTGCGATGAGTCGTTTTCGCATCCTGAGCCTTCGAGCGATACGTTCGCCTCTTTGCGATGTGTGGAATTCGCGCTCTCCTGATCCTTGGTATCAGTGCATTTTTTTGGGAAATTTGTAGCCGTTCTCTGTGGCGGTGGTGAGGAGGAACTCTCAAGATCATGTGCGCCTTCCCTCGGCTGAGAAGCCAAATCAAGGTTACCAGTATCTTCCCTTGGCTGAGAAGCCAAGTCAAGATCACTTGCAGATGTTTCTGACAAGAAAGGGAAGTTTCTTGTCATTATTGCATCTAAAACCGACTTCTCCACTGCCATCAAGTCTTTGGTGATAGCATTATGGTTGCGTTTGAATGTCGCTGGATCGGTTGATGACCATCAGCTTGTGTGAGGCATTTCTGGGCCTTTTCCTTTTACAGTGGAAAGGGGTGTTACTGTAGCGGATCAGCAGGGAGCTTACACGCTCCATTTGCGTATCGTCGGTCGTCTTGCTCTCGAGCATCGAGCTCATCTCCTGTTGCAGTCGGACACAGAAATTGCAATACAACATCCTGGGCAATACCCGCAACGCTAATGCAAATCCTTCACCAGACACTGTACCCTTGGGCAGCGATGGTCTACCATCGCCATCAAGGCCATATAAAGGTATAGTGTCTGTTAATAGCCCAGCTGGGCCGTCGGGCACGATTCCAATACGCGGGAGGCTTTCATCTGATGTAAATGTGGTAAGTTTGATTAAGGGACGGAGACGGAGGTTGAAAACATTTTGCGGGAAGTACGCCCACGATTCAGTGTTTCAAGCTCTTGACCTGTGAGCTGTCGTCCTGTGAAAGGACATTGTAGGTCTTTCATCGAGAAGAAACTTGTCGTATGGCGGCGGTTCTGAACGCCACCAAGCCTTCTCCTTCCCCAATCACCCTGCCGTAAGGTAGATTAATAATTAACACCGGCTAGTAAGCCAAACGAATCGGAAGATCAGCTTTGATAAAACGGAGTACTTTATTGGTTCCTCTGTCAAAGGTACGGCATTGGATCTACTACGAAGCCTACCAAAGTTGTTTTTATCCTGGAGTACGGCGGGGTGTTTAAGGGAGGAAGATAATGGATGGCGCTCAAAACCGCCGTCATACGTTTCTCGGTCGACTGTATTTATCTCGGGGGCGCGCTTGGATATCAGATCCCGCAATTAGCCTCACTAGAGGTCGCTTGTCTCCATCCATGTTTAGACGCCCGGCGCTAAAAGTGCCCCGAATTATTTCCACTGTGCTGCCACCACTACTGCCAAGTCGTGTCGAGATAATAGAGTCGCGGACTTTCAGGTACCCACACTTCCAACCTACTGACCATGCATTCTTAAATTGTATGCACGTGGCCGAATGAAGCATCTCATGCACACTTATTAATCCACGCAAAGGGTGCCAAGCCCCAATCAATATGGGACAACCAACCGAAATTTCTATTTCACAACAAATCTCTCCCTCTCACAATTCAATTAAAAGATAATATTCAAAATCGCCGTCCCAATAATACTCGGGCCCCAAGCAATCTTCTTGTACCACTTATCCTGCTTCAATGTCTCAGCCTCCCACCTTCCATACTCCGCTTCCATCGCCATTCGCTCCCGCGCCGTCCACACCGGTTCGTGGCTCTCAGCATCTCTTTTCAGAGCCCCTTTCACGATCTTTACACGCTTGTATACCTCCGAAGCTCTTTTTATCTGCTGGGGCTCTTCGCGGTAGATCGTTTCCCACCACGCGGCTTTCGCTCCCCAGTTCCTGTATGCTTGTTCTAGCTTCGACAGCCTGGCTTTGTTCTTTGCTCGCGCTTCGGGTGTGAGTTGTATGTTGGGATTGCGAAGGGTTGCTTGGATCCAGGATATTTCTTTGCTGATGGATGAGATGGCTGTTGGGGCTGATTGGGCATCGGTGGGAAGTATGGTCTCGTTCTGTTCAATTCTGGAAACCTGGGCGGTGTTGGAGTTGGCATCGCTGCGAGAATCTTTGCTGACTTCAGCGGCGGGCGCAGGGGTTCTCTCTAGCCGCCGGTAGCTGGTCGTTGAGGCGAAGCCACGAGCTGACTGGAAAGCTTTGATGCTTGCGGTGAACTGTAGGTCTGGACTTGGACGGCTACGTGCGTAGAAGAAGCTGTAGGACTCGAAAAACAAGGGCCTTGGGAAGGATGCGGGCTCCCTGGATCCTCTGGTCGTGCTTAACCCCAAAGTCTTGGTTACGGCAGCTCGTACGGGTCCTTGCTGGATCGGGGGAGTGATTCGCAATAGTTTCGCCGCCATTGTGCCCGAGGCCATTTGGGCAGACTTCGTGAATCGGATCGCTGATGGCTGGCAAGAAAGAAAGGTGCTGCATTCCAGGGGCCACCTCGAGGCAATTCTGTGTAACACCGGTTATGCAGCATGACGAGAATGAATATGCGCGACGCCCGTTTTGAAGACTCCACAGGCCCAGTATCGACGCGAAACTTAGGTTTGTACCTTCGAAGTCGATCGTCCTACAATACCAGGCCGGCGAGGTGGCAGAAAGCGCTCCTGATAAAAAAAGAGAACCAACGTAAATGCGTGCTGTATGATTGAAGTTCCATGTTGTGGTGCATTATTGTATAACTTTGATTTTCATTCCTCTTCTCTCATGGTGACTGCTTCATGATTTGATCGACCGGAGATCTCTTACAGAATACCATCCAAGGTTCTGTCCACTCGAAGGGAGTGGATTCTTGCCAGCTATTGCAGTTTCTCAGTTCCTCACCAGCGTTCTTTTTTAACATCGGGTACTAGGATCGAAAACAAAGTGGCATCTGTCAAGAATTGTTGAGAGACTAAGATATTTCAGCAAGATGTGCCATCAGAGACAACTCCAAAACCTTACCCACAAACCCAGGAAACCATGAGGTTATTCGCATTGCACAGTAGCCTCCGCGTATAACTCACAACGTCTTCAGACCTCTCTTCTCCCACATCCTCAGCCTCTTCCCAAACAGCTGCAGCACAACCACAACCGGCACGACGGCCGCACACACCGCCGCCTGCGTCCCAAAACAAGCTTCCGCTCCAACCTTATCCACCCACCGCACCTGCAGGTAAGCAACTATGAACCCCCCCGCCGTCCTTGAGAAGTTGATCCATGCGCCCACTTCCCCGCTCTCGCGGGGGTATGCATCAAGCAGGTAGGCACTGATCCCGACGCTCACGACCATGGTGCCGAACACATACAAGCCCCACCCCACCGCCGTGACCATGTAATGCCATTTGCGCTCGAGCGCAAAACCTAGGACCATGAGGCCCGTGAGCAGGAATGGGAGCGCGATGTAGATGACCGAGAGACGGGCTTCGGGCTCGAGCCGGCCGCGGTGGCTACGGACGTAGAGACGGGCAAGGATGTCGTGGAGATAGTGGCCGATGGCTTCGGCGAGGATGGTTGCGACGATGGGGGCGAAGAAGAAGAAGCCTGTTGGAGTGTAAGTATGCATACTTGTAACCGATAAGAAGGGCTTGTGTCTGACCTATCTGCTTGGGCCCAAAGCCATAAGACGATGTCAGGAATAGTGCAAGCGTAGCGTTGATGCCTACGACCCATGCAAAAGTAAACATGTAGTAGAAGTTCGCAAGTAGCACCACTGGTCTTGAGATCGTCCTTACTGCACGCATCATTGCTTCACCGAAGCTGTTGCGAAGATGTCGAGAACGCCATTGCTCGACCCCGATCAGGCTGAGAAGGTGCGATTGGTGTGGCGGTTGTTTTTCGGCCGGGAGGCGTCGATCGTAGTATGTTTCCTCCCCCCAGATGATGACGGCTATGAGGCAAAGGCCGGTTTCGATGGTGTAGATCCAGAATGGCCAGCGCCAGGAAAGCTGCGTGAGCATGAACGATGCGAAGAGAGGGCCCAGGTAGGGAGAAAGAATGACAAACGCTTGCCAGATGTTGATTTTGCGCCTAATGGATGTGAGTAGAGGATCCAAAATTACTGTGGGAGTAAGTACAAGCTTACGCATGTTCATGAAGGAAAAACATGTCTTTGATGAACATGAGACCGCTCTGGATTGGTTGGGTCAGTGTCTGTTGTGCAGATCTCGCGGGTTACTAAGTCGGACACCCACTCCTTGTGCTGCTCCAGCAAAGAAGCCGTTAAGCACACGTGGGACGAAGAACCCGTTGAACCCATGAGATCCTGCCTGCCCTGCAGCGGTTGCCGTTGCTATGACCATGAACCAGAAGAGGACGGGCAGTCGGCCGAAGTAGGCAGAGAGCATGACGGCAACGACACCGCCGGCGCCGACCATGAACTGGTTGCCTGACTGGGAATGATTGACTTCATCGGGCGTGATACCATACTCCCTAGCGGGTCGTCAGTCATGGATGATGGTCGTCGAAGAACCGCTTACGCTGCTTGTGGGATCAAAGTTATTGCCCCAGTCACACTGCCATAGTCAGGGAGAAACGTGCAGGCGATGACGACTCCGAGCACGATGTGTTTTTTGGCATGACTCCAATTCAGGGGATCGTCTGAAGCATCACTTGGTTGCGGAATGAGGACCGTTTGATCATCCCGCGCAGTCTTGGTGGAGAGATTGGGGCCGATCTGGTTCACATCGAGTATGTAACCTTCGCTATCGTCATAGCGAAGCTCGGGGTCGAGGGTTTGGCCTTCTGTCTCCGCATACGCTGTTGCCGACTGAGGCTCCTTGACCACGTGGAGGTCGGTATCCATGATGCATATGCAGAGTGCATTCAGTCCAAGTCATGAGATCGGAGCACAATTATAAGATGGGAACTGTGTAACAGAAACACCCGTGGTGGTGTGATGACGGTCTTCGGAAGTATTCGGTGTTCGCGATCTCATGGTTTTGTATAAGATAGGTTACCAAGCCAAATCAACGGCGGGTGTTGAGGATAGAATGGAGGATACCTGCTCGCCCCACTAATTGTGTGACCATCTGGTGCAGGGAGCAGTGCAGATCTGTCATGCGTGTTCACAAATTTTCAATAGAGCGAATTAGGTGCCAGGAGTAATTGCTGCGCCAGCCCACAGGTTTGGTCTCGATCAACCACAAAGGTGTTCGTTATGGGGAGCAGAACAATACGTTGGACCCAATGTTCAGCTCGATATCTCAGCCTCAATTACACTCTCAAGCCCAGCATTCGTCGACCAAATCTTCTCGATGCGGAGCCCAGCTGAAGCGAGCAAATCTTGCCATTGTCCCGACGTTCTTTCGGCACCAGTCTCGAGAGCCATCATACTTAAATCAAGGAAGGCCCCCTGGGGAGGTACATTCGTGTCTGGCAGGACCAATTCGTCAATCAAAAGCTTCGAATACCCCTCCCGCATAGCTGCGGCTGTATTGCTCAAAATCTCCCGACACGCACGATCTGGCCAGTCATGCAGAATAGAACGCATGTAGTAGGCTTTAGCTCCTGCAATAAGACTGTTAATACCGTCTGATTCTGGACCGGCAGTGAAACCTTACCTTTGACTGGCTGGGGGGTGAAGAAGTTGTAGGCCATCGTCTCGATGCCTTGCTTGCTCAGTGAGTCTGCGTCTCCGAGCGCAGCTGGCAGGTCTTGCACGATCAGGCGTCCAGTTCGACGAGCGGGATCTTTGACAAAGTCCTCTAAAACATGGCCACGTCCTCCGCCAATGTCAACGAGTAGAACTGTATCCTTGAACTTGTCGACGTTTTCGCAAATTTTGCTCTTTGCTGGATACGTGTCGGTCCAGGTCCTAGTACCCTGCTTCCATCTCGTCATGCAAGAGTTGAAGACTTTGCCTCGCTCGGGTTCGTCTTCATACAATGCCCATGTGTTCCTTCCTCCCCAAGCATCAGCAAAAGGCCCGGTCTTGACATCTTGGGGAACTTTGTAGCCAGTGCGCTGCAGATAGCCGGGAAGATTGATCATAGATGGGCCACAATGATCGAAGCTGAAGCTCAGTCAGCTGTGATCAAGCGTCAGAATGTGTGTGAGTACAAGTGACGTAATCCATTGGCCCAGCCGGGATCGAGAAGGATCTCGGTCATAGGGGTGGCGCCATAGGTTTGGGGTCCTCGCTCATCGACGACGTGAGTAGCGGTAAGAACCATCATGATACGCGCTGGAAAGGTTAAGCACGTAAGGACGCTGGCAGGTGTCATGACACTGACCAATGAGCTGGGGTTCAGCGCCTGTCGCAGAAGCAATGTCTTGGGCCGTTTTGGGACGCCCATCTGCAAGAACTTCGAACCACTTTCCCTCCAGAGCTATCTTTACGGCAGCACTCTGGTGGGGCTATTATACCATCATGAGCCGATTCCTTGAGGCGGTGTCTCGGTGTCGAACCTGGAAACAGAGTTCCGCCACGCCCTCGAACGGAGTGGTGGTTGCATATTTAAGATTGGCGATTTCTCGCTGGATCGATTGACGACCAGCCTGATCGTCAAATATGTTTGCCGGTAACTTTTCAGCGTCGGCCAACAGAGTTCTGATCGACTGGAGAAGCAAATCACGAGTGGTGGAAGTCATTTTGGTCGGATGTTGAGGTTAGAAACTTCTTGGGGGACTCCCTACGGGTTACAGTGTGGATGGACGAACCTCGTGGAGACGATCGTTTCCCGATTAGTAGAGCGGACCGTCGCGCGACTTCCCGAAGCGCCGTATTGCATTAGCGTATGCTTGGCGTTGCACGACATGTCGCCTCTACCAGACATCGGATTTCCTCGTCCCAGTCTGTCTGACCTCTTCTTACTGCGTTGTACGGGAAATTGTCTCCGGGAAGAGGTATCGAACTACAACGGCCTCCTACGATTGGCAATCCATGAATGTGTGGTGTCGGGTTGACTCCATCCATTGGAGCCATGCGTTCGTCTCATCTACGTTGGGGTTACTCATGAGAACCTTGAGAAGACTTGTCTGTAAACTGCATGTATACTGCTGAAGGAGCCAGCACCTGATCAGCCTTGGTATTGCGGCAATGGTGTTCACAAAGTCCTCCAGGCACACGTGACCTTCTGTTGATCTTCCGAAGGGCCGGTCATTTTCGTCACACAACAGCTGTCTCCGCTATTCTGACCTCAATCAGCTGTCTGCCTTTCAAATACAGGGCAAACGATTTGGTTTGATGAAAGCCGGAGGTGGTCATCAAGGAACACTCCGATGACGTCGTGCTCTACATTGCTGCTCTGCAGAGGAGCTCTCGTCTGACCAATGGTTCCTTCTCAGTCAATGTCTTCATGCCAAACGTCCCATCTATACGTCCTCTGTGCGACGGAACTACGCCGAATTGTTTCAGGTGGGAGCACTCGTGCTGCTCTCAGCTTCCAATCGCTACTCAGTCAACAGAAGATAAACATGCCAACAGTGTCCAACAATGTACGAGATCTCAACATTAACCATGACAGTCCACAGGCTTTCGACAACCACATCTCTTTCTATGATAACTGGTAGCTAAATTCTTTCATCATCTAACCTTACGCCCTGATGTCCACACCGATTGCTCCCCCCAAGGGAGGGGATCAGAACAAAGCGCCAATGCTTCGAGGTGTCCTCGGTAGTGAACTTGCTGTTGCAACCATCATCGTCGCTCTGAGAATTTTCTCCAGACTGAGACTTACGCGGAGTCCGGGTTGGGATGACTGGATCATGATCGCCACTTTTGTAAGTTGTTCTCTTTGTGATGGGCTTGTGGAAATTATCGCACCCTGGCTTCCTACTGCATAACAGGCTATTGCAGTCGTCGTTGGAATCTCTTTCCTTTATTCAGTTCATTTCAAGAACTATCCGACTTCTCAGAAGCTTGTGGGTATTCGACAGCTAGCTTGACAGCCTATTCGGACAACACATGAAATATTGTTGACATATTTATTGATAGCAAATATTTGTCCCCAAGTCTAAGGTATCTTTTGTTGCACATTGCACCGCTGACCATTGAGTAGACATGTGCAGTCATCGGTACCACTATGGATCTAGTAGGCATGAACTATGGCATCGGCCGCCATGTCTACTATCTTCAACACGACGATGCAGTCCTTGCAACCAAACTTGATTGGTTGTGCCAGGCATTTGTGATAACAGCCTTGACGACCGGTAAGGTCTCTGTGGCATTCTTCATTCTCAGGCTGTCCAACACAAAATGGCATTTCTATCTCCTGCACAGCATCAACATAACCTTGGGCCTCATCAACGTTCCTTTGATCATTTGGACATACGCTCAATGCAGACCTTCGGCTCTACTATGGGATCCAACCGTTCCAGGGAAATGTCAGGACCCGAAAATGCAGGGCAGCTTTGCGATTTTCCAGGGCTGTGAGTCGAACAAGAGTCAAATGACTGTCAAGGGCTAATCCCTTGCAAGCATATGGAGCAGCAACCGACTTGCTGTATGCTCTCTTTCCCATCGTCATAATATGGCCATTGCAAATGCCTCGAAAGCGGAAGATCCAATTGGCCAGTATCATGTGCTTGGGGACATTGTACGGTACATCACAGTCCCCGAATGCCGGGACGTCTAATCACTGATTTCCCATAGCTCGGCCGCTGCAGGCGCTATCAAAACCTTCTATCTGCAACAACTTCACGCCCGGTCAGACTTTACTTGTAAGACATCCCTCACATGTTCCGCCTCGAAATGAGCTAACCAGGCACATCGTAGACGACGCGACGTCGCTGATGATCTGGTATACGTGAGTCATCCATGCAAAGATACTCTCACTCAAGCTCTCGATGACACTGACTGACCGCGACACAGCACAGAAATGTACGTCATCATCATCGCCGGCTCCCTCCCCACCCTACGACCATTATTCCAAAAGAGCGTTTCCATATCCCGCTCGTACAAACATCGAAGCTCCAAAGGCTACCATTCCTACGACCATGCTCCCCACGAGCTGCAGCCCTATCGCAAGACAAGACATCCAGACACCTCGATACTGCAGACCGTGAGGCAGCACAACGGGAGGAGCAGTGACCAAGATGTTTTGGCGGCGAACGCCGAAGGGATCACGAAGACGGTAGATATCACGTTTGCGTCTTCGCCTGGGGCCGAAGAAGGTAAAAAATGGGAGCCATGGGAGGAGGAACATTTTGGGGAAAGGGGCACACGGGAGGACGAAAGAGTCTGAGTTATGTATCTTGTTGGTCCTGTGCCTTCACTCAGGGGGTTGGGTGATCGATATTTCGACTGCCGGGGCAAAGGATACAGACGACCTCGAGGACTTGTCGTGGTAGCTGTGTACATTGTCTGAAGTGAAAGCGACTCTGCACGTTGGAAAACAAAGCGATTTGGGGAATAAAGCAAGTTCTGTAGACGGTCTACTAAGTACCTAGACTTATGTGTACTTCTAGCTCAGCCACTTAATTAGCAGTCAATCGAAATCCCATAAATCACTCGATGACTCTTTCTACACTCGAGAATTCCATTGCGTCGATATACGCTACTGACCCCTGTTGTAATGTAAGCATCATCAATGCCATCAATGAACAGTTTCTTGACCAGGTTTTCAATCCTCATACCTGTTTTTGAACGATACTGAAAATCTGCGGCCGATTATATGGATATCATTTCCAAGGCAATCCACTCGCACCACCCACTCTATCTTCTTGGTATCTTATACGAAGAAGGACAAACCCACCAAGCGACTACTACCATCATACATGTTTTCTCAATCTCAATGGTTTCCCTAGTCATCACAAATTGCTGCTGGGGAATGGGGATCATGCGCTAACTTATTTAGAACAGAAAAAATGATAGAGGATATTTGTAGGGAAGGGATAGACTTCTGCATAGCACAAATATTTGGACTGGATTTGATTTGGTTTGATTAGTCAATAAGAGGTGAAGTGACGATAGTGATTCTTTGGTGCGAGAATAATGTACCTTTTCTCTGCTCTCTTCGCTATTGGAGGTGGGTGTGTGATGTTTTAGAAATGATGAATACGGCTTAGAGGGAGCTGAGACGTGCGGACGTGGTGGTTGAGTATGAAGTCGTGGATTGAGAAGGTGTAGTTCGGATTTGTTCTCCAGGTCATCTGATCTCGTTCTTCGCGATTTCCTCTTCAAGTGCGAGAAAGAGAGACTACAGACATGAATTCCAATGGGAGATTGTGTTTCCGTGCTTGCCCATCTTCGTAGCTTTGCTGCGTACCGCGTACTGTCTCGCGAGTTTCATTTTCGATTGATTCTCGATGACTTTGCCCGCTTCCTCCCTCCTTTTGCTGCCTTTATCTCAGAGTTCAGTAATAATTTTGGGTATTATGCCCACTCTGAGCTATCTCGGAATGAAAAGCACACCGCTAAGGTTCTGTTCCGTTCATTGAGGTGCGTTGGAGTGGTGGGCCAAGTCACTGGACTCGGGGGTGTAGTCTTCGCATGTGAGAGGGTTGAGGAGCTATGGGCGGCCGATTTAATGGAATGGTGCTTTTCATTTTCTATAAGCTGATGCGGAAGTCTGAATGGCTGCGCGGGCCAGGGATGAGATTGATGTGGCCTTGGGGATACTACATGGCTGGTTAGAGGCGGTAGAGATTATAGGATGTTGCGAACCAAACAAAGGGAAATGGGAAGGTATCTATTGAGGGACCAACGGTGGAAGCACCGAGGAAAAGAAACCACAGGAATGTTGTTAACTGCCCAATCTGCAACACGATAACCCTGCTTGAATTTGCAACGCAAAGTTTTTTGCATGTTTCTTCCCTGCTCTTTCGGGTTTGCGAATTTTCTTGAAACGCACCGATTGGCAATCGCGCCAAACTGACAGATCCTATAGTTGCCCCTCGTGTTGCATCTTGGTGCCGAAGGTCAGATGAGTATGATCTCTCGCCACTGTCCATTCGTGAGTAATAGAGTTTCCTTGTCCAGGAAGATATCCGGATAAGGCGTGTTAGAATTAGGCGTGATAGGAAAAGGCTTTATAGAACCGTCTTCAGAATCGATCTTAAGAGTTAGCCTCCCAATTCTCCTATAGACAGAACGACCTTCTGCTTTTGCGAGGTCATCTGAATCAGCTTGTTCGAGGACAAGATATTCGATTTCGTAACGTTCCCGGGGGCAATTGCTTTTCTTTGCTGCATTGTCCATCATTCGGACTGAGTAGTAGGAATTCAGACCATCTATATTATCATCAAGGTCAATACCACTCGACCGAAAAAGACGATGACCTCGGAAGAATTCATTCAGGTTGGGGATGATTGCTTTGTTCATCTCTTGTACGAAACCATGCAGTACTACCTGGCAGGACGGCACAACAGCTCCAGGGCACATACTTTCCATTTCTTGTGTGTCGTCCTCGAACTTGAATCTAGCAGGCGCCAGAAGGGTGCTTTTCACTCTGAAGCTCTCAAAGGCATAGCTCCGTCGATCGACATGGGCCCAGCTCCAAGTCGAAACCTGAGTATTTTTCTTGACTGGTACAGTAGTAGGCAGCGTCTTTTGGGACGTCTGCCAAAGCAGAAGCACATCAAGTCTACTCTCCCATAATCCAGCAACATACCGACCAGTGTATGCACCGATCTTGCGCAGCCTCGCCGCCAGTCCTGAAATAGCATGAAGTCGGTCTGAGAAAACTGATAGATCTCGACGCATGAAGTCGCGGATGAGGCTTTCCCAAAGACATTGATAGTTGGTATTGACCGCAGTGTTATGGCAGTCCTTACCAGTATCAATCAAGCGCAACGAATGGCGAATAGAGCCGCCGGTCTCCGACATCGAATGATCCTCGTTGCACTCCCAGAAGACCTGGTCACACCCAAAGTGCAGTACCCCAGGAGCCAAAATCCTTTCCTGAAGAGGCCAGCCCCGCTCACTCAAACTTCCATATGTCAGCTCATCATCGAGCCCTTGAGGATTTTCACGAACAAAAAGCAGCAGCGGACGGTCTCCGTCATGGTGTTCTTCACCTTTCCCAGAGAACTCTATTGTCCCTATGGGAGCAATACGGCGTTCCCTTGGCACAAGGAAACCAATGTTCGCATTGGAGCTTGAGAGCGCCGATATAGTGAACACAGAGCCTCCATAAATGTCTGCCATCAATCCAGCCTCCTTTTCCCATTCTTGTTCATCGTCTTGACATATACAAAGTGAGTCGACCCACAGATACTCAAATTTCAGTCTTCGCGTGACTGTAATAGCGTCCCGAATGACAGCGGGAAGATCGGCTATAAAAATACCGTGTTGTTCTCGATGGTGGATGTTCTCCTTTAAGCTCCTCATATTGACAGTCCCGCCCCAGCAATAGCTCAGAGCCAGATACTGAATGTCATTGGTTTGGTCAATAAAGTCTCTCGTCTTGCTCAATCAGACCTTGTCGCTGGAAGAGTCCATGTCCGTTCCAGTCCGTAAAAGCCTGGTTGGCAATGTAGATCGCTCACGAAAACAACTCCGATGCTCGCGAATACATGTATTAAACCATTCTGTAATTTGGTCGAATAATTGCTCGGAGTCAGAATTCTTTGCCGGATAGCGGCCTTTTCCACCAGGCATCATAAGCGGCATCTCCGTACATGCTTTTTCATTTCTTGCAGCAACGAATTGGAAATCGGTATTGCGCCATATGCCTCGGTCCCCGGGTACCCTAAACGAAGAACACCATTCTGGTTCATAAATGTCCCACTGTAATAAACTCCTAGCTTGGAGTTTGAAGTCTCTTGGAGTAAGAATCAGACGGGAAAGAACACATTCACTCGAGTGATTCACAGGATCTGGGAAGTCGCGACTATACAGATCCACAGGGAGAGAATAGGAATGTCCATCCGTTCGAGACAACAAGTTCCTGATGAAAGTCAAACATTCATCGCAAGTCGATCCCCAAATGCAGCATTCTGCAGCAGGCCCGAAGGTGTCCAATCCGACGATTCTATATGCATCAGGAACGAATCGGTGGGGCACAGCGCTGGCAACCGCCATCGTCCCACTTGTCAGGTATTTTATGCAGGCTGAATTTCCTGGATCGGTCAGGTCGGCTACGGAGTAGAAGTGCTTACCCCAGATTAAATAAACCTGGTCAGTGAAAAAAAAGACTGTCAAACCCCACCAACCGTCGACTAAAAGTTTTAAAGTTTTTTTATTCCTTAAATAACTCAACAACCAGAAGCTGAATTCGTTTTAAAATTTCGATTTTATTAATAAAGGTATCTAGTTAGTATCTAACTTTTTTCTATCTATCTTTTATCGTTTTTATTATTTTAGAAGACTGATTTCTAGATTTTTAAAGAATTCTGTCGGTCGTAAAAAGGACCTCAGTAGTTCGGTAAATACTTTTTAGACTAAAATAAGAAAATCCTATATAAGGTAACGAGAAGAAGTCCTATTAATATAAAATTCTCCTAGTCGCTAGAATATATATAGCAGACTTTTTAAGAGAAGATTTAGTAATTTCTAGCTTCTGGTTATTAAGTTATTTAAGAAATAAAAAAACTTTAAAACTTTTAGTCGACGGTTGGTAGGGCTTGACAGTCTTTTTTTCACTGACCAGGTTTATTTAATCTGGGGTAGAAACACACAGCGCTAGCGAAGTCTGCAGCAGCAAGATACCTGATTAGATGATTGCAGACAGACCAATCATCGACGGCGGTGGAGAATATAATCTCCTCTGCGCAGATCGCTCAGCCAATGATTTTTTGAATACGGATGATTACCCGGCCACACCCCGAATGGCATGAACAGGTGAAGGGAAACAGTAAACAGGTGGACTGGTGCCAACCCGGCTCGCGGTGAACAGAATTGTTCGGACACTCTCAGCGGCTATCCCTTCGACTTGGCGGAGTGGGCATCCGATACCTTGCCTCAGTTTTCAGATCTCCTACGGAGGAGTATTGTAGTGGTGGTGATAAAAAAATATACTAAAAGGCTAGCGTTGCTACTAGTACTCCTCCGTAGGAGATCTGAGGTTAATTTAATTAGTCTAATCTAGCTTTATATTCGTCGAGATAACGAAAAGTTATTCTTCGTCGTCGCTTCGACGAGAGGTTTATCTCGAGATATCTCCTCTGAAAATTATTATCGAAGCTAGATTTCTTAAAAATCTCGCCCCGACGGCTGGTTTTAGAAGAGAATCCTCGAAATAAACCTTTTATCTCGAGGACGACGAAAAACAGCTTTTAAAGGATTTACGATCTATAGATTTTACGAAAGTTATATTTCGTCGTTACTTCGACGAAGGGTTTATCTCGAGGATTCTCTTCTAAAACCAGCCGTCGGGGCGAGATCTTTAAGAAATCTAGCCCCGACGATAGTTTTCGGAGGAGATATCTCGAGATAAACCTCTCGTCGAAGCGACGACGAAATACGATTTTCGTAAAATTACGAGTATAAAGCTAGTTAGTTTTTAGGATATTAAACTCAGACCTGCGACCGCCAGAATTTTATACCTTAAGAATATAGAGCTAGCGGGACCTACTAGCTTCGGTGAAGTATAGCCTTTCTCCAAATTCTGGCGCGTGCAGGTCTGAGAGCTGAGGCAACCGATACCTCGATTGCCAGCCCAACCAGGATACCAATGCATGAGATGATAGGCTTACAACAGTCGTGTCCGGGCTTTTCTGCTCACCACGAGCTTGGGTTCGACTTGCGAAGGCTCTAGCTTCACGGTTGACATGGTCGTCTTCGACTTTGAAATTCAGCTCATAAATAGCTTAGACCGAATGCCAAAAACAACGTACTGCTGGAAAAACATAATACCTTTCGCCAGCCACCGCCATTACTCCGAACTGCCCTTCGGAGACTTCAAAGGCGGATGCATCTCCCTCCAAACATGCCCGGACCCCAGATGCCTCTCGCGTTTGAAATCCGGCCAGCCCAAAATTTCAAAACTACACACCTCAGTCCCATACACGTCCGCCCAAAGGCGCAGTAGCTCAAACGCCGCATACAGGTTTCCCATCGTCATGTAGGGGAATCTCGGTTCGATGTATAAGGCGACATCATCCACCGGAAGCGTCCATTTGGCGGCCCCCCCCCCTCCTCCCCCGCCGGCCGGCCGTCAAAGGTAGGTACTCGAGAGACGGGTCCCGCTCCAGGGCGGCATTTATGGCGGTGAGAGCTTGCTGGAGGACGCGATTGACGCTACTCTTGGGTACGCGTTCGCGGTTCTGGTAACCTTCGAAGATGAAGCCGAAGGGGCTGTGCTTCATATGGAAGGACATATGGGGATTGTCACCGGGGCGATACCCCGCCGGGAAGGGCATGGGGACGGTGTTCGGCAAAGATGCATTGTAGGCCGGTTTTTCTAGCGATAGCGGCTTTCCGGGGTCAGAGAGAGGTATAGGGATGCTTGCGGCCAAGCTGAGAGTGGAGATTAGGAGAGTAATTGGTGTCACAAAGGTGGTCGCAGAGCGACATCTCAGCCATTGCAATACCATGTTCGACTCCAGTCTCCGGTTTGCAATCTTCCTGGAGAGAGAGCTGTAAATCAACAGAAAAGGAGTCGTCATTGTTGTATCTATTGTAAGCTGATTTTCAAGCGACTTACGACTCCATGGGCGCGTCGATTCGAAGTCGCGAAGATCTCTCGGCGTTGTTGCTAACGGTAGGTATCCGATATTCGAAGTCATACAGCCTGATGCCGACCTCTTACATTTATAGCACAACCGCGAGTTCTGGCCCTTCACTTGGTATGAGATGGCGGTGAACGAAAGCAGAGGACGAAGCAGAAGGAATACACCTATTCGGCGAATAGGAATCTTACAAATTATTACCAAGGTATCAACAACCTGCCCATCAACTTCGCGTCGTGGGGCGCAAAAAAAGCAACGACCCCGTCATCTCTTTGATGTTTTCTTTAAAAAAAGAACTTGACCCTATCCACAACAGGTAATTGGAATCAAAGCTCGTCCTAGTTGTCTGTAAGCGATGTGTTCTTACCGGAGATGAAGCGGCGAATTCCCCCAAGTGGCTTCGTTAATTAAAGACAGTAAAGACTTCGAAGATTTGGCTTTAGTGACCTCCAGGCTGCTTCCCCTATTTCAAATATTTGCAAGCTGCGAGGTCCCTATTTTACTACTGGAGGGTTCTGGAGCCTCTAATACTGAAGCGATATCCATGCAGACCGAGCGGACCAAATGATTCGAGCGTTCCAAGTATAACCTACGTATGTACATTTTAACGGAACAAGCTAGACCTACAGATGAAGTATACTGCTGCTCCTAGCCGAGAAGCATCCGCCTCGGGTCCTCGATATACTCCTTGACCTAGAAACACGTGAATACAAATCACGCGCTCGTATGTGAGATGACGCTTACCTTGACCAAGAAAATCACCGCTTCCCGACCGTCAAGAAGCCTGTGATCGTATGTGAGAGCTAGGTACATCATCTGACAGCAAGCCGGGTTAGCATGTCGACCAATAGGTACAATCAATATACGAACAGGACGAATCTCAACCTTGCCGTCGATGGCAACAGGCTTCTCCTTGATGGCATGCAAGCCCAGCACAGCTAGATCGTTCATCAGTCGAGTTTTTCATTAGAGAAGAAAGTAGACATACCAGTTTGCGGGAGATTTATGATTGGCGTTCCCATCAAGGACCCAAAGACGCCACCCTGTTCGTCTCGGTCAGTTCGATCATCAGAAATATCGCGACTATAGACTCACGTTGCTTATTGTGAACGATCCACCAGCCATGTCCTCAATCGTCAACTTGTTGTCGCGTGCCTATGGCATGTCAGTGTAAAGGGTTTCACCCAAGTCGGACGGGGTGTTTATGCACCTTTTTACCCAGGTCGGCGATCGCTTTTTCGATGCCAACCAAATCCATCGTTTCCGCATTGCGAACCACCGGTGTCACTAGGCCTTTCTCTGTCGAGACCGCAACGCTGATGTCAACATAGTCGCGGTAGACAATGCTGTCGCCGCCATTTGGCCCTTCAATAGACGCGTTGACAGCAGGGACATCTTTCATGGCCAAGACGCAAGCTCTGGAGAAGGCGCTCATGAAGCCGAGTTTCACACCAGTCTTCTTGAGCACCTCATCCTTGTAGAGCTTCCTGAATTGCATGATGGAGGACATGTCCACCTCATTGAACGTCGTTAATGAAGCCGCAGTATTCTGTGATTGCTTCAACCGTTCTGCGATGCGCAACCTCATTCGGTTCATTTTGACCTTTTCCGTAGTATCAGCATGTATCTCCTCCCAGTACGAAGACCTTGGCTTACTCTGTGCTCTCCTCTTCCACCTTGCGCAGCTGAGCTTCCCTCGGTCTTAGTTTCACTTGGTTTTGGAGTCGGTTTTTTCGAATCTGGAGGTTTGGGAGCTTCCTTAGGTTGCTTCGGCGGCTCCTTCTCTGACGGGCTGGTGTCACTTTTCGGAGGAGGCTTTTGCTGTTGCTTTTGTTCTTGCTTTTGGGGTTGTGAGGACGGTTGCGACTCTGATTTTTGTTCGGGCTGGCTTGATTCCTTGGCAGGTTCTGGATCGGAAGAGGTTGGTTGCTCATCTGGAGCAGCGGCTTTGGGCTCTTGAGAGGCTTTCTGTTCCCCGCCTCCTTGCGACCCTGCACCCAGCTCCAGTTTCAGCAGGTCCTGTCCTACTTGGACCGTGTCTTCTTCTTGTACCAGGAACTCTTTGATTGTGCCGGCCTGAGGTGCATTGACTGATACGTCGATCTGCAAGAAGTGTGCCGTGAGCATATTTGGTGGACGTTGGGTCGATTGTTTTGCGGTTTACCTTGTCTGTTTCTATGGTCGCGATCTCCTCGTCCTGTTCAACATGGTCCCCAATCTCTGCTCAGCATTTTAGCGTGAAGGGCGGGCAGAGGCAGCGCCAATTTTTACGTTTTGACCATGATTTCAAGGTGCCCTCCGTAATCGATTCTGCCATTTCCGGTACCTTGACGGTCTGGTCGGCTGAGCAGCATCAGCCATACGCTATTTGGCCCTGCAGGAGGGAACAGACCATAGAGCCGACAACCTGTGGAAAAGCCCAAGCTGTGACTTCTGGGTCCATTGGGAACACTGGTAGTCAATCAGCAAGAGACGTCTAGCACGAGTACCTGGCAAATGACCTTCTTTGCAAAACTGCAGAGGATAATGCTTGTGCAGTCGTCGGCGTAAGGACATGGTAGCACGCGGTCAGCTTAGGTCGTATTCGTGGTGTTCGCGAGGATAGTGGTGTTATCGGACAGTGTGGAGTTCCACATGTCCTTGACCATCTAAGACAATATCGACTTGCCATGCTTACGCTGCCGAGGATTTGAACCGGGTCGAAGCTCACGAGGTCATAGTACGCAGGTTGAATGCGAGGTAAATATCAGAAAGCGATAGCTTGCAGGAGACGTTGGAGTACTGCGGAGAATTGACCAATCGGATACATGGCGTTGACGTTACCTAAGCGCTCTACTGTGACCTCCTCTAAACCACCCTCACTGAAGGGCTTTGCTTGCGAAGATCATTCGAAAATTCTGGGACCGTCTCTTTTCTGAGCAGCTGTGGACACATGCGCATGAATCTGTGACAACAAAAATCAGCCACGACGGTCCAATGGCGAGTACGCCAGCTGTAGCGTGAGCGCAAAGGCCTATTAATCCCCGATCATCGCTGACAGAAGCCTGTAGTTCGCTTTACCGTCGGTGCCTCAAGCTCTCCCTCGACTGGGCAGTCCATCGGTACATCTGGAGGGGACAGGCTGTATACATACGATCCCTTTTCGATGCGAACAAGCACATCCGGGAACCACGGCAGCAGCGAGTAAATCCCACCAGGAGTTCTACATTACATTTGGCGCTTTGTCAATAACAATATGTCAGGCTTTGTTCCAGGAGGCCGAGCAGTTGCTTGAGACGTGGAAGCACCCAGATCCTTACAAGCCTCCAACGGCCCCTGGAGGTATGCGCTTGTTGGCATGCTTTATCAATGTCAATAGCTAATGGATGCTGTAGGGTCGAAATTCGAGAGAAACATTCCAGCACCGATATTAGACCGTATGTCTTGCGACTGACGCTCGACTGGGCAATGACAGCTAATAGATTTCCAGCTCCGCCGCACATGACACTGTGACACTTTCATCAAAAATCTGTCCTGCAGTGCTCCTAGAAATGATCACTCCCCAATAGGTCACATAATGGGCGATCTGTACATAGCGTTTGGCGTTTGGTCTGTGTGGTTTCCTTCGTCGGGAGTCTTCGAAATCAATTCCTTTAGCTCTCTTGCATAGGGCCAAGACCTTCAGATGTGGTGTGTCGAATGAAAAGTTTGTCATACCGCAAGATCTTACGTTTGAAGATAATGAAGCCGATCGAGAAGTGCAAGCAGCGACGGAGCCAGCCAGCACAGTAGAATTGATGTAAACTCGCACTTTCGAAGCCATTCCGCAACAAAAAATCAGAGTAGGAGGCGAAAATCTGATGTTCGTCAAACGTTTTCCATAGCAAACTTCACACGATCACGTTCCTTCGAGAAGAAAAGACATGGAGGTGATTATCAGATGTTAATTTGAATCATGTCATTGCTGCGACATAATGTACATGCCGACCTTGTCGAAAGCCATAAGGCTTGATACCCCGAAACCCCTTGTCATGTAAGACCAGCAAAAAAACCATAGCCCCAGTGCACGCCGAAAGAAGAAAAACAAGCTCTAAAGCTCTTGGCTAGCACCCTTGCCACCCTTGCCTGTGGTCTTCTTGGGCAGGAGGTTCTGGTGAATGTTGGGGAGGACACCGCCCTGGGCGATGGTTACGTGCCCCAGAAGCTTGTTCAACTCCTCGTCGTTGCGGATGGCCAACTGGAGATGACGGGGGATGATACGCGTCTTCTTGTTGTCACGGGCAGCGTTGCCGGCCAATTCGAGGATTTCAGCAGCGAGGTATTCCAACACAGCGGCGAGATAGACGGGAGCACCTAATAATGTCAGCATGCGAAACACATCAATGGAACCTGGCGGACATACCAGCACCAACACGTTGAGCGTAGTTGCCTTTTCGTAACAGACGGTGAACACGGCCGACTGGGAATGCGAGACCGGCTTTGGATGAGCGACTGTAAACCATCTTAGCAAAGCTCTCGATGATCCGTCAAAGTTTCAAAACAACGCGACAATCCACCAATAAAAATCGCATGAAGAGAACGCGCAAAAAGACTGAAGTTCTGAACATGCAGACGGGATTACTCACGATTGGGCGGACTTGCTGCCGCTGGCCTTGCCTCCTGATTTGCCTCCAGTCATTTTGATGGGATTTGGATGGATTTGGAGATTGGAGTGAGAATTGGGCTGGAGATGACGTTGGATGCGATGGATTGAGTTGCGTGCGAGGTGTGAGTGATGCTGGATGGATGAATGGTAAAAGAAGAGGGTGCTGGGGCGGATGGGATTTAAGTAGTCAGGGCGCGCCAGCGATGATCTGAACGGTCAACTCGCTTAGTCAAATGACGGAAATCCAAACAAAGCGCGTAATTAATTTGAAATAATCGGTCATTTTGCGCCCGAGTTCCCCTCACCACTAGCGTCCACAGCCCCTCGCGTACTGTAATTTACGTCCAACGCGCCAAGCATCGAAGGCGCTAAACAATCACGGCCTTGCGCCAACGAGTATAAGTCCACTTGCCCGCCCATCTTTCTTTCCCGACCTGCTTCTTCCATCCATCTATCCACCAACAAAGATCCATACTCACTTGCGCATCCATTCCAGCTTTTCAACCTCACAACCACATCCACTTTTCAAATCTCTCTAATGCCTCCCAAAGCTGCTGAGAAGAAGCCCACCACCGGTGGCAAGGCCCCAGCCGGTGGAAAGGCGCCTGCTGAGAAGAAGGAAGCTGGAAAGAAGGCCCCCGCTCCCGCTGGCGAGAAGAAGAAGCGCAACAAGACGCGAAAGGAGACTTACTCTTCATACATCTACAAAGGTTGGTTGCTTGATCTGATCTGAGGTTTCGCGCTTTTTCTCGAAGCATGCTGACGTGTCACTTCTAGTCCTCAAGCAAGTTCACCCCGATACCGGTATCTCCAACCGTGCCATGTCCATCCTGAACTCATTCGTCAACGGTATGTTTTCCATTTTGGACGCGTCTCAATTGCCATTTGGCCTGACTGACTATTGTTCATAGACATTTTCGAACGCGTTGCGACCGAAGCTTCTAAATTGGCTGCCTACAACAAGAAGTCAACCATCTCTTCCCGAGAGATCCAGACCTCGTACGTCATCCACATCCTATCGCATTCGGAATACTAACGCTCCACAGTGTCCGACTCATCCTACCTGGTGAACTTGCCAAGCATGCCGTGTCAGAAGGCACGAAGGCCGTCACAAAATACTCCTCGTCCACCAAATAAGCTCTTCCTTCCATCGGCATTGGGTGCCTGTCCTCCGTGGGGTATGAGATATCAAAGGGGTTGAGCGAGAAGGCGTGGATTTCTTCGGTGTTTGAGGGTTTCTAATGCGTTATGGGCCGGCTTGCTTTGAGCCTGAGGGTTTGCATCCGGGGCGAACTTGGCTGTACAATACCAACAATCAGCAAGCAAGCAAATGATGAATATTTACCACGAGCTTTACCTCTATTTTCCAGATCTGCTTTCATCGTCAATGATCTTCTCTGCGCACTTTGCAGGTCTTGCTCAAAATGTGATTTTGAATAATGCCTTGAATTCGCCATGGCAAATCAACGAATCCCATGCAAGTCACGCGTTTGAAAGTGCAAGTATTACAAGCTCCAATCCTCAAGTGACTGCGCTTCTCTAAGCCTGTTCCTGTATCAACGAAATCTGTTTCGCGGGGCATATCATGACGTTGGCCGTTCAATCAACTCCCCATCGCCTTCGTCCTCATCATCATCAAGCGTCTCAACCTCGTCCACAGCGCCCGGACGTTCTGCAACTTGACCAATCATCATGGGTTCTTTATCCGCGACATGAACCACAGGTTTACCCGGAACATCCGTCACTCTCCTCCGCCAGTCGTCCCAATCGCTTCTATCACGGATCAAAAATCCAATCAGCATGCTGGGATCCATTTCTTGTATCGGGATGCGGCGTAATCTACGGGTATGGCAGGAGTCGATATCTTCTTTGCTGTATTCATCGACGTTGCTGTATCGGGGTAATGCTTGTCGTGGTTGGTGTGGGTCGAGGAAGAAAAAGCTGTCGCCTTGATGGCCGACGAAGTAATGGGAAGAGGATGGTCGACCGCTGTATCATCGCGTCAGAGAAAGGGCTGTCTCTTGAATAGAGTGTGGGAGCTACTACTTACCCTGCGATGCCCACAGATTGCGGAAGTTGTAGTGATGCCTTGAGTGCCTCCCAATATGCCGGGGTTACACGGTCGATGCCCAGTCGAATCCCGACAAGGACGAGGGTCGGAGTGAATTTTCCCTCGCTCGAAGTCGCTAATGAGAGGAGTCTATCCTCGTAGACGTCCGCACCGTCACCGTTTATGTAGACTTTGAGATCCCTCGCTGATGGTTGGGAAAGGGCTCTATCCCACACTCAGTCTCCAGTGATCATTCCTCAAAAAGGAACTCACTGTATGCATCTTGCGGTCGCAGAGGGCCCAAACCATTCTCCGGGGTGCTTGCCGCAAGCTGAAGCCCCATGTTCAACGAATTTGTGTATCGAGAAAGGAGCACCCGGGTCGTCGGCGAATAGACTGAGCACTTCCCTTTCCTCACGCCGTTGCATGCCTCGTCTCCAATCTGCGCTGCGGTCAGAAACTCGTCCAGTAGAGAAAAGAGGGATATGTCGCGCCTCTCCCCAGCCGTAATGTTACCAGTGCGTTTGCCAACAAACTTTGCCCCGACCGAATCATACATCCCCAGCCGGTGTCCGAAGTGAACCCTCCTTGATCCACCAGCTGGCTGCGTAAGCGTACTGCGAATGTCATCGAGGCTGATGCGTTTGGAGCGTCAGATCGGCGGATGTTGGGGAAGTTGGAGCGGTAGGTCATCCATATTCGAGACTCGAAGTCGTCTAGGAACTCTGAAGGCCATTCTCGGTCTTCCGTGCGTGATGCGATCGGCGGTGTGGGTGCCTTGGTCTCCCCATCGGCTGGTTTGTGCTCTGGGGTGTTTGACTGGGGCGCATTTTCTGGTGTAGTCGCGGCATGGCCACTCTCCTCCGACCCTTGGTTTGTTCTTGATGTATCTATATCTTTTCTGGGTTGTGCATCGTAACATCGGCCCAGACACCAGATGGGAGAGTCTGAAGGGTCGTCATTTTTGGGTTCGGGATCCCAGAAGTACTGCACTATTCGCTTGTAGCCCCCGAAATCCTTGCCCGACATATCCTACAGAAATCAACAAGGTTGTGGAAGAAGCAGAGGATCCAGGGTCGGAACAATCTATTGATGGCGATCACTTTAGGCAGCCTCGAGCCTCTTGCTACAAACGTTGGCACTCTTCTTGAGCCAGTAAGACGAACAGTACCAAGGATGATCGCGGTTCCAGGTCAAGAGACTGCTAGAGATGCCGATGAGAAGGTATCAGAGGAGACGACGGCTCATAGGGCCTGTCTGGTCATCATAGACTGTTGCTAATCATGAGCTCTTGTTGTAAGCTCCGTTGCAAAGTACGGTGATATGAGTTACGACTTGCACGACAGAGCTATCAAATGCTAGGTAGCTAACAGCTTAGAACAAGGACAGGAGGGGATCGGAGTTGCAATTTCAGCAAAAGGAGCTCCCTGCCCTTGCTGTCACCAAACACGCTCAAACACCACATGACGGCGCCTTCACCAGGCTTTAAGCGGAGATAATCTCCAGTCTTGGCATCAATACCTACGTACTCTATTCTTGACCGCAATCTCTGAATTCTCAGCATACTGCCATTTTTCGTACTGTCTTTCATAACGTGGAGCAGCTCGAAGGGACACGCTGAGTCCGAGGGTTAGCGAAGTCACCATCGCACTAGGCAAGATCATATTCGACATCTGGCTGGGAACGCAGTATCTCCAATCGTTGTCAAAAAGTTTCCACTTGCCACATTCTTTCAACGTACGCACCAGCAAGAGCAAGTCATACTTGTATCAGCCCTCGTATCTGACAAGAGCATTTCAAGAGCAGTCTATTTGTGATTTTGTGTTTCCACAACCTGCTGCCATACTAGAGCCCTCTTCTTCTTTACGTTTCTTTCGACGTACTCTCGATGGCCGCTTTCGGCTCATAGTAAAGAGCAACAGCCGAAAGCCAAAAGCTTTCAACACCCAAATGGTCAGGGGAAACCAAAGAGGCCGGGGTCGGTCTTCGGGTAACCGCCAGGCCAGCAATAGAGGCCACGGCGCGAAGCAGCACTTTGTTGCCCAAACCAACGACGGGTTTAACAGACACGGAGCCAGTCAGTACCGATGACGTCCCGGATTCGGCTGTTCAGGGGAAGCTAACAAGACATATCAGCCGCTGAACCAGCCTCTTTCTCGCTTCGAGATGAAGTGCGCAATACTGAAAGAAGCCACTTGTGGAACTCTACTAGCAAATTGCGACATTCACAGGTCAATTTCGTCAGCGCAGGGAACTCAGTGCCAGATAAGTTACTCAATCCCACTGCCAGCCCATCAGCACCACCGCGCGAGACTCCTCACTCTTCGCTACCTCAAGCGTCATTAGCAAGTATGACGATTGAAGATCATATTCAGGAAGGCGCAGACGGTCATATCGATGTCCAGAAGCTTGGCGAAGGTGCTTCAACTAATCTCGAAACTCGAGATGTGCACGTATCCGAACGTAATGGGTGCCAGTCAAAGCATGATTTGTTCTTCATGGATGGCACTGGTTCGCAGGTGAAGTGCAAAGCCAAGCTGGACTCTCCCAAGCTGCCACGCTCCTTATCGCCAACGCCTTCAAATTCAAGTGAGGAGGTAATTGTTTTCACAGGACGAAGAGCAGTGCAGCGAAGCGTACCAGAGCAAAATCAAAACCAGTCTGGAAATCAGTCTCAAGGGATTGACCATTCTAGGCCTGAGAATAAAGGTAAAGTCTGTGGCGATGGCAGCTCAGCGGGTCAAACCCCCTTTGCGGCAGCAAATACAAGCGATGGACTTCAACTACAAGCCCAACGCGGCGAAACCCGTGTCCGCAGCCTAGGGTCGCCGATAAGTCAATTCCAAGAGGATTCCACGATTTTCGCCGCATCATCTCGTCGCAAGCCGCAGGAAAGACATAGATCGGCGAAAAGTTCTCGTTCCCAGGCAGTAGACGACGAAATCCTTGCGGATTATATCGCCAATATGGCTGGCGAGGACGGTCTCGATGAAACCCCCAATGGCCTCGATCTCAATAAGCCCCTTGCTGCAAAACCTCGGATGATGCCTACATCACCGTCAGCGATAGACACCGATGCTGCGGAAGAGACCATCAATTCCTTACTGAATCAGAGTCCTAATTGGGATTCCAACGACATACGAGATTTTGACGACTTGAGTACCTCAACTGAAGGTTATTCGGTCTTAGATAAGGTCCTCGCGTCACGACAAAGACCTACAGGGCAGCAATACTTGGTGGTAGGACAGAATCAGTCAATCGATGACGCTCGCTGGATCTCACTCTCATCTCTGAACTCTGAGAACGCTCGTGAATGCATACGGATCTTCGAGCTTACCCGGGCAGATTTCCAAATAGGCGCATTTAGCAGCGAAGACTCTGACGACAGCATTGACGACGCACAGCTTAGTGCAGATCTTCGGGAGGACTTGGAGAGCATGGAGGATGAGCGTGATCTAGTGGAAAGAAGACAAGCAAGGATGACCGATGAACAAATTGCCCGGTTGCTATCTAAACAAGAAGAGCTGGGGCTGGGATCAAGCGAATTGCTTCTCTTTGACGGCGCCGACAAGGACGACGAGGATGAAGGAGAGATTCCGCCAGCAGCCTACATACCGCTAAAGAAGGCCAGAGCGAAGAAAGCCCGTCAGCCGCATGGTGATTTTGATCCAGCCAGTTTATTCGCTGATGAGCTGGAGTCGGATCCGTACGGCGACTTCGATGTTATGGATCACGATCGACTCAGCCTGCGTAAAAAACCCAAGGGTCGGCGTGGGGCCCCCACAATTGATCTGTCTGATATCGAACTTGAAGTGTCCCTCCAGTCGGCGTGGGAGAAAGACCGATCGAAGAAGAAGATCCGCAAGAAGGAACGTGAAGAGCTTCGTGCGCAAGGTCTGCTCGGCAAATCTGGCCATACCGATCTCAACACCAAGTATAAAGAAGGCATTACTCTTCACCAGGTTCGAGAGGAAATAATTACTTACATGACTTCTGACAGGCAAAGGTACTTATTTCCTCTCAAACATCTCCGGGTCCCCTCCCCATGCTGATTATCTAGTTTGGCACTCCCATCAATGGCGCATAAGGACCGCAAGCTCGTCCACGAGATGGCGAACGTCCTTCGACTCAAGTCGAAATCCAGTGGCGAGGGCAAGTCCCGCTATCCCGTCCTCTACAAAACGGCCCGCACAAGCGAGTTCAACGAGAACGCCATGTCCAGTATCATGCAGCTCCTGAACTCCAAACGCTTCCTGCCTCGTATGAATCCAAAAGGCACAGGAAAAGCCGCCGCCATCAAGCGAAGCAGCGGCAATGCGGGAAAGACTGCAGGCGTTTCGTACCAGGATGGAGAGGTGGTTGGGGCCGCGGCGCCGGAGATCGGATTGGAGAATAGGGGGAGAGCAATGTTGGAGAAGATGGGCTGGAGTAAGGGGACGGCGCTTGGAGCGTTGAATAATAAGGGGATGCTTCAGCCCGTGACGCATATTGTCAAGACTACGAAGGCTGGGTTGGGATGAGAATTTCTTTCTGGTTCTGTCGCATGCTCTGGTAGAGCATCCCATTATTGCATTGCCAAGGTGGTGTTGGATGTCCGGCTTGCTAGCCCAGACTAAGGTGTTCTTTTGCCCGCCTGGATCAGTGAATGCAAGAGGGTGGGTGCATTGCGTGGGAGAATACTTCAGCTGATTAGGCCAATGAGAAAAACGGGGCGAGATGGATGGATGATAGAATAGTGTATTCATATCAGCACAATGAAATGCCAATTTTTCCGCTTGAGTAGTGCTTACAATAATATTGTATTCGATCAATATTTTGCTTTGCATAGATGAAAATTATTTCCCAAGCCAGACAGACGACTAGTTGATATATAAACGTGAAACTGGCGGTTTTTTTGTTTCCTCGGTAACTTCAATGAGTTCTTCAATCCTCATCTTTCAATCAGTAACTTATGGAGATATTAGACAACATCCACGAACGAACAACAGAAACTCAAACCACTAAATCACCCACCAAAATACCCCTTTTCATTTCCCCTCCTCCTCCTCTCTAATTACCATCCCCTACACCCAAACCGCTGTACAACCATCTCAAATTTCCTCAGTCAAGCTTCCCCATGATCCGGTTGGTGATTTCTCGCAATCGTAAAATTGAACTTAATAGGATTTTTGGTTTTTTTGGTTTGGATTGTGGATGTGGTGGATAGGGGACATGGTTTTTTGGCTAAAGGGGAGGTAATTTGTGAGGGTGGCCAATTTGGTGATGGTTTGGGTGCGTATTGACATGTCAGGGTAGGGCATTGGGGTTTTTGAGGGAAGGGAATGGTTAGAGGATACGGTGAAGGAGAAGTAGAGGAGATAGAATGACTATTGTTATTGGGGTTGGGGGAGGATGTAATTTTGAGATTGGAAAACCGTTTTCTTAGCGGTCCTGGGAAGGAGGGGAGGGAAGGGGGAGTAAAATATAATGCAGATGATGTTGGAAATGTAGAGTTTTGAAGAGTTGAAGAGATAAATCAGGATATCTCTGTCGTTCTCATTGTAGCCGTTCAAAACCAGTCCAGCTTCCCGTATCCCTTCTCCTCGCGGGTTAAGCATCCCATACCTCGACTGCCTGCCCAATCGATTGTCCCATGCCCTACCGGTCGGTACATGAGATATACATCTCCGTATGAAGGAGGTCAATTCCGATCCACGATCATCCCTCCTTCAACCCCTTTACTCGATCCTCATCGAAAAAACTCGCCAACCCCACCGTCACTCCATCAACTTTAATCGACATACTCGACTCCCTGTAAACGGCTCTCGCAACCATATACTCCATCACCTGCGGCAGCGCTTGAATCAGATGCCTCCATTCGTAGATCGGCGGGGTTCTCCGCGGCGGCATCACGGGCCGCGTGACGAAATAGCACGCGAGGCTTTCGAAATGAGAGATAAAGGGGTCTTGGAGGCGGTCGGTGGAGGGGTGGACGGCGGCTTCGGAGAGGGCGCTGATGATGGCCATGAAGAAGTTGCTTGAGGGGAAGGGAGAGCCGAAGGGGTTGATTTCTACGGTTACCCGGTTTGCCGCGAGTGGGTTGATGGTGATGTTATTGGGGTTGGATGAATTCTTGATGGTACTGTTTGATGGCTCTGAGGTTGGGAGGATTTTTCGTGTTACTGTGGTATCCCCTTTCCTTGCGGGAAGACGGAGCAGACTGGTTACACTTTCCGGGGCGCCAAAGTAAATCCCACCGACTTCTTCGTATCTGTAAAGAAGCAAGACTAGTGAAGTTCTGAAATCGGAAGTGAAAAGCATATTCCAGATCGACATCACCAATCCCCACACGAGATATCTGCGCGGTAGACCCGCACCCATTCCGTAGAATAGGACAGCAGGTTCTGGGAAACGTCCTGATGAGAAGCTTTGAATGGGCATGATCGCGTTGTAGTCACCGAGTGCTGCTTCTTGTAGGGCGATGATGCTATTGTAGAAGAAGCCTTCTCGCGGTGGACCTAGTGAGGAGGATCTTGGATATATCATAAATTCTTTGGGGATTTCGACCTGGGACAAATTCGTACGGGGTAGCATCGAAATTGACGGACTAACCCCTCGAGAGTTTGGAAGCGCTCGTTCATTTGCGCTTACAGGAACTGAAATAGCTGGTCGTGCCCAAGCAAAGAACAAAGTGAGAAGCAAGATGGACATGGGGCAGGCCTAGAAGCAACAAAGGGAGGCTGCCTAGTACAATGGATGTCTGCTACATGAAATGATCAGAACATATACTATTGCAAAACCCCGTCTGGAGGGCTCAGGAGAGAAATTCGTGGAAGGCTACACTTGCCTGATCTAATGAGCTGGTGGATCGCAGTCATCTCGCCAAAGGATTATAGCCGCCTCTGTTGCGGTGTATTCCTGCATCCTCTTACGGTCTTACCGAGCTGGTCTATTAAATCTCCGCTTGCATGACCACTTGCGAGCTTAGTGGATCCGAATGTTATGTGGTGCATCCTGGCCACAACCGCTTTCAGCGTCTGGGGAGCGCTTCTAGGGTATGGTGCCACAATTTTGGCTCGCATATACCCTGCTACCGCTCCCGTTTGTGACGTGGAATAAACGTTCTTCATCCTTCTCCCCTTGGTTGGTATCCAATGGATGCAAGGCATGGTGAAGGTGAAAGAAAATCCCAGCCCAGCACAACATCTGCTATTGACACTTTCAACAGCCGAAGCTAGTCTGCCACTATATAGGGCATCATCTGTGGATAATTTTTCGGAAGCGCAGGATCGAATATCATCGTGCTTCAGCTTTGTTTGCTTCCCAAGACTGTTGTATTCTTCCTCAGGGCTGACCAAGCCCAGATCTTCTCGATGGAACAAGGATTTCTTCTCCTCGCAGATTGTCTCTAAGGCTCCTGTGAACACTTCTGTATGCAGGGGTCAAGTCATGAGGTCCGTAACTTCGTGCATATCCCCTAGTCCATCGCTAGTTGATCAATTGACCCCAAATGGCCGCTTCGACTGAAATGTATGCTCCGGATGCTGTGACACCCTCGACTCATCGAAGCCCCTTGTTTCACCTACGTCGTCCGAAAAAGGAAGCTGTTGTGCGACATGGCCTTTGACGAGATCGGCCTGTGAAAACGAGACGAAGCATATTTCACTGATGTAATTATTGCTCATATCATGCTTTCTGTGCGCAATCGGGGATCGGGGATCCTCGTCCAAGCCTTCAAAGATGGTAGAAAAGTACCTTCATCCAGAAGAGATCGTCTGGATCTTGCTTGAGGGACCCTGTGGTGACCGGCGGAAGTTGCTGTGTATTGTACTGCTTTGCAGACTGACTGACTTCTTGGATCCTACCATGACGAGTGATTGAAGGGTCGGGTGCGAGTCTAGCAATGTGGGCCAGCAATAGATGCAGTATCACTCTGCGTTGATGTAGCGTCGTAGTATCTGTCCATGCGGCAAATTCCTTCAATAATCTGATACTTATAATCAGTTGACAACGTCCGAGACTTCCAAAAAGTCGGCTGGCAAGGGGTCGCCAAGAAATAGACCTGAAGCAGCCTAGAGTGTATCGCCGGAGCCGATTGGCCCCTGGAGTTGCTATCGTCTCTTCCCCAAAGATAGAATACGATTCTCATACTGGGTGGTTTTCGAATCAAGCCATCTCAAATCGTACGAAAACACGACAGAGGCACATCATCTGAAAGGTTGAATATCTTGTGAATATCGCTTTGAACTAGTCCGATGTGAGCATGTAGGCAGCAGCATGTAGGTGGTTGATTGTAGCTATCGAGAAGAGTTCTATAGAGAAAGATGGTGAAGGAAAAGTAGGATTCGCCAAGACCACGCTAAACCTATTCGGGCAAGATCAGGGGCTTTCCGTGAAGAGTAATCCAATCCTATTGGTCAATGTGTATCTGCCAAATTACATCTCTACTATGATAACCCCTATGCAGGCTCTCATCCGATTATTTCAAACCGACGCCTGCAATGATGCTTTCATCCCCATCCCAAACTGCTAAGCATCGCACAAAAGATCCGAAATCTACCACTCACAGTACACTATGGGGATGAAATCGTCAGCCTGGATGGAGTGGCTTGAAGTACAGCTTGTCGCTTGCGCAGCTGGCACAATACACTGTATCGGGCTGCCAGGCACATCCCCGGTCAATGTTCCTACATTGTAATTGCCCCCCGAATACTTCAATCCATCAATGCCATGAGCCTTGAAAGGGCCAAAATTGACTGGATAGTCGGAATATCGTTGGCTGAACTCTGAGTATAAGAGTCCCCGAAGATGTCGTCGTCTTTCCAGGGGTTCAGCGGTTGTCCGGGTGTGATTTGTATACATGCCCCATGCTACTGCAATCTAAATCTCCACCTGTTTTTGGTCAGAAATGCCGATGCAAAGATGAGGAGGAAGCTGAAGACTCGACGATACTTACAAGAACCTTCTCGGTAGATAATGATGGCTTGGCTAGGCTTCGGTTTTGGCGTCTCTTTTGGCGGTAGCGTGCTGGGAGCGATTGCAGGGTGTGGGTCTCCAGCACAGATGGAATAGAGTACGCCGTCTTTTGTTTCGGTGCTGATACCAATCATGATGGATCTGCATGTACAGTATATTTGGGAACCAGGAGCAATTGTACCGGTGATAGTTGTCCTGTTGAGCGTATCGTGTCAGCCAAGAGATCGAGAAAGCGAACGAGAATATCGGGCAAGAGAGAGAGAGAGAGAGGGCTTACTGGACAAGACTACAATCGGTCAAAGGACCGACTGTCGTCGGCTTGACTGGACCTGGAGAAATAGTCGTGGCAGGTGGCGCGGTATATCCGCATAGATCGTCACCAGACATGGCTAGATACTGGTTGTTGGGATTCTTGCAGGCACACCAAGTAGCAGGCGTCCATGTAGCAAGTCCTATGTTGCTCACAGCCCCACAGGAGAAAGTCGTCACACTGCTGGGCGTAGGGCAGTATGCTGCATTCTGTCTTACGCCATCATTGGGACAGTCTGCGGGATTGATGGTTCGGCTTGGTTGGGCATCAATACTCTATCTCTCTGGAGTTGCAGAGGGTTTAGAAGGCAGTTCTGTGGAAGAAGGGAATGGTGCCTTGATGGTTGATATCTTTGTGGACTTGGGAGCTGAACCTTTCTTTGTGGTGGTCCCGGAAACACTAGATGTTCCTCCTAGATAGTATTTGGCTATCCAGCTATTCCGTTGCTTCAATTCATCAAAGCCGACTGACTCAATATCCAGGATGTAGTTCTGATTTGCTGTAGAGTATGATCCCGTGGAGGATGGTGATGACGAAGACTGAACCGATGATGTTGGCTTCGATGTTGTCTCTGCCGTTGTGGACTGAGAGTCATCCGTTGTTGAATCGTCGTCATCTTCGCTGCTAGTTGGCCCATCGTCAGGCTCTTCTGTAGCGGTAGGTTTCAAGTCTTCGTCAATTGTTATGGTGGGCCACTTGATATTCGGGAAAGGCGAAGGGGTTGGAGGAGGGTATATCTGTATGAGCATTTTAGACAATTGATCGAACATTTATAGAAGTGGATCGGGTGTGTCTAGAAACGACAATGCGCAAGGTGAGCCGGGATTATTCACCCCTGGTTTGTCCACCCCCCACAGTATGATTCCACCGTTGTCAATACCCGGTGGACAAATGATGAAACATTTGGGGCCCCCTTTCCAGAACCTGCAGTCAATCTTGAAGTCAGCATGCCTGTAATACATTTGTCTCGGAGCACAAATGAGGTTGACGATGGTATATCTTGTCCCATAGCTTAGCAGGGTATCCGATTGACGTATTAATCGATGTCTCGAATACCCAGCTTGCCAGCGATAGCTGCAAATTCAAGCCGGATTGGGGTAAAGGAGCTCCGAAAACTACTTACGGTAAAAACACCAACGCCATGATGATCATCGCTGGTGCGAATTGCGGTGTTTCCAGCAATCCCAGGCCCAATGGACGATACTATGGAGGCTTCAGGGTCGTAGGAGGTAGTGATGATGGGTAGGGCACTAGTCATCGTTGGATTGTTGCCCTCTTTGGTAGTAGAACTGCCATCATAATCGTTTATAGTGAAATTGTCTCCTCTAGTCGTCCTAGGAAGAGCGGTCTGTGATGGGCCTCCTGCCGTAATCGATGCTCGCGACGAAGGCGCCCCCCTACTGCTAGTAGAACCAGACGAACTACTCTGGGTACCACTATTTGAACAGGTCCAGTAGGTTGAGTAGGAGCATTAAGGTCAGTAGGCCAAATCGTAGGAGGGGATAGTTCTGGATTGGTACGCGAAGCCTGGTTGAGTGGTACCCATGCAACGCCTCCAGGGCCTATCACCAGAGGAACAGAACTGGACTCGCTATATGTCGTTGAGGTCGTAAGAGTGCTTGAAAGAATGGCGAATTTCGACAAGGTAGTCCGAATGAACGTCTCGCTGTAGACTCGGGAGTTGATGGTTGTATAGAGTACCGTACCACCCGCGGGCAAAGGAACGCTTGAAGCCTGCGAGTTTGCTTCAGAAGTCGAGGACCCACTGATGCCAGTCGTCGTCTCAGAGGGTTCCCTGCCGGTTTCAACACCAGTTTGTCCCTCAGTCTGTTCTCCCGTGTTCGATGTCGTTGTTTCTGTTGATTGATCGCTGTCTTTCTTGGTCGTCGTTCCTTTCCCAAGAGTGGTCGTTTTCGGCAATTGGGGACCGGTACCTCGGGAGTCCGGAGGTTCGATAATAATCGATGCTCCTTCGATGATTGTTTCTCATTGAGAGCTAGGAACGTCATTTGAACGTCCAGGTAAACCTGTGTTGTCTGCATCTGTTGACCACCCTTGAACCCCCGGAGAAGCACCAATACTGGACGACGGACTTGTGGTGGTCGTCGGTGCTTGATTTCGCGTGTGTGAACTGCCAGCGTCGTTGGTAGTGATATTGGGAAACTGGGTTCCGGGATCATTGCCGAGAGACCCAATAGATGAAGACCAATTTCCCTCGTGGGGTAATGGATTGGCAGGGTAAACGTAATTGGTGATTGAAGAATGAGTGTCAGCCACCTAGACTTCCGAAAAGCAAGGGCTGGAGATGAGGATATAGTTCCAATGTCGGGACGCTCTAGGAGATAGCGAAGTACATCCATTATCTTGCCCCGACGTGGCAATTTCCAGGTATCGAGTGCTCCGTATACTGAGCCAAGCGAAAAGTGTAGGAAACGAGAAGTGGCGACTTGCTTGACCTATTGGTGCCTCCAGTCATAACCCAACCTCCCCAGAAATTCTGATCGCTGACACAAGTGCTGAAGATGTCATTGAAGGTCTTCGGGCAGAGCTTGGAGACACGGTTGGCCCGCTAATAAAATTGGCCACGTGCGACGAATTGAAGAAGTCATTCTTATGACCATAATAGATGACGGATAGAGGCAATCATCCGTTATCCAAAGTTGTAGTCCCCTGGCTGGCTATATCGCAAGGTTTAGTGATGGAATCATCCTTTACGATCGCTGCACTGATATCTGACGCTGAAGGGTCGTCCGGTGATCGAGTCTGAACGCATGTTGGCCCCGTAGCATGGGGTCACCAACTATGACCTTTGCTGAAGTTGAAGAGGTAGCGCTTGTTGCAGCGGTGGGCAGGGCATCAACTCGAAAGATGAGGAACGGAAATGCTAGGAGGTTGAAATAAGAAGTCATGACAGCTGAGGGAGAACGTCGAAAATCAATGTAAAGCAGTACTAAATCTACCACGACTTGAAATTTTACAATTGAAGAAGCATATCGGTTCCCTACCTATGAAACTTGAGGTGATACTGAAGTCTGCATCGTTGATGACAACCATAGGATATCATGGACATCGAACGTCAGGCTCGGTCTATTTGGTTACAACAACGTCGACGTCTTATCTAGCCATGGGACCTGTGGCCGATCGCTCAAGCGCCATGCGACTTGAAAAGCGGTACATCGAAGTCAGGTACAAGTTGTTCGACAGATCGTTTCTTAATGAAGCTTTGCAAAGGGGAGCCGTTCTCGGAATATCCTCCAAGTCGGTCGGTGCATCTACTGTCAACATAAGCCCTTTTCAAGTGTCTGGTAGATCGTTAAAAGGATTCCCTATCCGGCATCTTGGTGGTGGGACTACCCTCCCTCTTATATCCCCCCTCTTCCTCCCTTCTCTTCTTACCTCCTTTCTACCTCCTGCTCTTCTCACAATTTATCTGCGCTTTTTCCCATCTTGCATAACTTGTGACATACATCCCATCTTCGAGGACATGTTCTGGTGTGCTTGCTCAGCTTCTCGTGTATGTTGAACAGGACGATTAGATCCACAGTTGAATGATCGCTTTTTTGATGGCCGCGAAGTCCTACGCAAAGCAGAATCATGCTGTGGTAGTGAGTGCAAGAAGTTGTAGCAGAGTTTCCAGACCATTGAAGGCCAACGCGGGAGCTATCCAGTCGGCGACGACGGCGAGAAACTTGTTCGTGAGTTACCGTGGTTATCTTCGACGTCGCTTCCATACCAACACGCGTCCTGCGGCGTAGGACCAAGTCTTCTTCTCCATCGCAATCCCCAAAGGACACCCGCCATACTAAGCAACAATCATACACTCGGCCGTGAACGCTATTTACAGTGGCAGCCAGGCAAATCAGAATACTGATGTCGAAATATGCATTTGCATTTGGGAGCACCCGTGTGAACCCAATAAGTATGACTGAAACTCAGTAGCGTTATTGAGCAATTGGTCTGGTGGAGTGGTAACAGAGGCATTGATTGTGAAGTGATCACTAAGTCTCGCTACGTAGAAAGCGTATCAACGCCGAATTGACAATAATTGATGTTGTATATCAGTAGACCCCTCGGACGGGGGAGATTTGAGCAAGGGGGGATGTTTATGTACGGAGTTAGAAGGACTTAAGCGGTCACCCCTCGCCTTTGCCTCGACCCCGACCTCGACCTCACGACTAGGCTGCCGGGAGATGCGCGTTGGACATACCGATACCTACATTACACCAAGTACCGCAACTGTGGTAGCTCGCTCTTTCGAATCAACATGTTACTTCGTTTCTGGATACGAAACCTGCAGAGCCCATTGGGACTACAATCCACCTTACTTACTGAACCGAGTGCGACCCCGGGCGTCCTGATCAGCATTGACACGAACGTATATGACGAGCTCATCACCAAGTGTCCACCTGCAGCATTGAGATATGTTGACGATGAAAATGAGGTAATCCGTGTTGGCTCGGCACTGGAACTAGCCCAACGACTGGAGGACCCTGCTCGGAATGATCATTCATTCTTGTCTCATTACCACACTTTCGACATCGACCACCGCACCGACATCCTTGCAATGTGGACTCGGTATGGGGAACGAATTACCGATGGCGGTACCAGCCAGCGAGACCGTTACTTCCAGGCTACAAATCCGCCTGTGACCAAGTCGTCGGATCAGAGACCGCCCCTGCCAAAGCTCTGTTCTACTCACGCTGGTAACGGCACGGAAACTTCTACTTCTTCCCCACAGTCCAATCTCACCGGAGAGGGCAAAAGACAGGTACGTCGAACCCTCTGACCACTCATCTTTGCTTCGTAGAACTTTCAATAACCAGCACACTAGGCTCAAGCGGCAGGTGACCTACTCCGGTCTAGGTATTTGCATCACCATCAACCCTGTGCTTCTACGACAGAACCCCACCCTGCGACATACCAAAATCGCTGGGCTTCGTACAGTAAAGATGCTGCAACTTTCGTTCCTTCAATACCCAAGCAGAACACCGAAGTCGGTATCAATACCTCCACAGAAGAGATTCCAGACGTAAATTCTGGTCCTATCAATCTGCAGCTCCGCGGACCATCGAAGCCTTATCACGACCAGGCTGTGGGCGACAGAACGCGCGATGGAACAAACTTGGTCAGACGGAAGAAAACACGTTCCGATGTTCTCGATAACAACCATCGGATATCATTTACTCCAGGTCAGCCACTTAAGCTTGAAGATCGAGTCGTCAATTCGCATTCAACCGAGGGCCCCAGGATCAAGCCAGTGCATCATGATACACAATCGAGCCTGATCGATGTCTTCAACAATGAACTTAAGAGATTGGCAACGAAAGATTCAACCAAGATGGACCACCAGCGAGAAGGAGAAGAAACAGTGCCACCACTAGCCAAGCGAATGCAGAATTTATGCTCGAAGCTTCAAACGCTGGGTCAGAGATCTGATGGAGGGGTCGCATCGGTCCAAAGCGTTCAGCACGGGATTTGTGCTGCTTTGCAAGGCTTCTGTACCGCCATCCAAGACGTTGCAGACTCTGTTCAGGATGAGTCGAATCCTGAATCGCTAAGGGTCTTGGACCAGGACAAGACTGATAGGACTCTACTCGACAACGCAATTGAAGGTCTTAGTGAATTAGCGAGTGCTACGACTCTTCTACAAACCCAGATATTGCCAAACCTGCGGAATTTCGTGGAAAATGCGACACGTCAAGAGTCCCTAGAGCCTGTGACTTCCATGCTATCCGGCGAACGCAAAGACCGGTCCCCCTTCAAGCACCCGGGTGGTCGATTTGAGGTATCCGGCCAACATTTAAACGTACTCCAGAATCCGAACACCCCATTCATAATGAAGAACGTCCTGGTTGATCCAATGGCTGATCCTTCGACCACGTTCCAAGCTTCAGGACCAATAGATTCTTCATCCCATCCCAAACCGTCGAATACCTATTGCCACAATGTGGTCCATTCAGTAGTGGACTCACACCCAGGGCCGCCGCAAGCGAGCAGAGTCGATGAAGCCTTCTCTTCGACCTTCCTCCAGAATGTGGGGCGGTTTTGGGCGGACGACAGGGCATCGCACTCGGCAGAACGCCGCTTCCCAACGTTAAAGCGTTTCGAGCAAGAGAGCTCCATAACCTCTCCAGCCTTTCGACAGAATCCGAACAAGCTGCCTCAGATGCCGGAATCTAGCCGCGAGAAGTTCCCCAGCACCCAGGCGTGTACAGACGAGACGATCGGTGTTACTACCAAGAGAGCGACTAGAGAGCCCCGACTGTACACTTTCAGACCTATGAGTAGAGGTGGTAGTCATTCGCCATCAAATCACGAAGAACCTCTTCCACCACCAAAAGTCGGAAGTGGGCACGAGATCGGATTTTCGCCATTGACGAGTCAAAGTCCTACGAATGGGCCTCCACGTTCCCAGCCTCCTGGCTTTGATACACCTAGAAACGGCAACATAACCAACCAACAAGTATATGCTGACAGCTATACACAATCTCAGAGGCCACATTCATGTGACACGACCACGGGAGTACGAGTTCTGCAAGCTGCTGATATCACTGATCATGACGATCCTGCTACTGTGGCTAAAACACAGGCGTGCGTCGAGGAACTGGAAAAACTGGGCTTTGTAAACACCGTCGAAGGAGGATTAAATCGATTGGTGGTATATGCACAAGCCAGTGGAGGAGACTTGGTCGAAGCTATTGACTTAATCGCCGAAGAGTCTCAAATTTATGGAGATGTATCCCACCGTGGTAACTCCCGTCAGGGACAACGTTTCCTAGCATGAAACAGATAATTCGAGTGTGGTAAAACACTCAACATGTAAAATTAGTCAAGATGTATCAAGAGAGCCTTAGCTACCTTAAGTTGTGGCTATTTCGGACATCAAAACCGAGTATTTGGGTTGATCAATGTTAGTTTCTTGCCTCACGTCAAGAGAAAATAGGAATGCCAAGCTCATTATAGATTTCACAAGGTCTGAGGAAATCAAGCAGCTGGGTCAAGTGGTCTTTGACTATAGATAGGCTGGCTAAGTTTGTTTGAAAGCCTGTGTGTAATGTCCTACAAATCTTCCGCTGTTCCCTGCCCTGCATTGATCCATCCCCTATTACAAGAAATCGATCGCCGTCTCGATTCAATGAAAATAGCATACAGATCTCGCTTCCCCCTATTCGTGAAGGCCTTGAACAATGTCCGCAGTGCTCCGACGCCGATGGTTAGCTTCGAGCACTTGATCAGGCAGGCCGATTCCCACTACCACAGCGCACGACTCGCTTCTTGGACACAGAACGAACAATGTCAAGCGAGAATCACCAGCGGGACAGATACACCGCCACTGAAGAGCAACTGCAACGAGCGAGTGAGCTTGGCGCGCGTTACGAGAGTGCAACGCAAGATATAGGAAACCTGGCTGTGCGGAGATCTTCTTTGGTATGCTGACATCAGTCGAAGGCACTGTCGAGGGACGTCAATGGGATCAAGGCGGCGAACTTCAGGTAGAAGGCCACCGTGTTGCATCGCCTAGCCCGCCTGCGGAAGGCTTTTACATAACCAGGATAAAAGAAAATCCATCGCGTCGATCACCGTTCACAAAACACTATGGGGATGAAGTCGTCTGCATTTACAACTCGTTGCTTTGGCAGCTGGGAAATGTAAGGTTACACGCACGCTTATGACAATCTAACCAGATGATTGATGTCATAAAAGACTCACTGGCTCAATGGTAGCTACGTCGATGGCCACGACTTACATGGTCTGAACGATCAATATCATATCCTGTCCTCGTTGTGCAAACAGTCAGTCGCAATGAGAGGCATACAACAGTCGGTTCCTCGATATCGAATTTCGATATAACAACTGCCTAGCGTGTACTCACTACGGAGTAGAGCCAGTGACGAGGCAGTTACTCTATTCTTAGACTTGTGGGGTGATCGTATTATGGCCCTCATTGTGATTGATTTTTTACACGAGCTGTTGTATCGAGAGGAGACGCCATGCCAAGCTCGCTGCAGTTTCAACGCCCCGTAGGGCTAGCCTTTTCCTAGGGCATGTGATCGCAGTACGTACTCCCAAACAGCTTTTGAAACACATACCATTGGGGAGCTCCTGGCAACCGGCCTTTCCCATCAATCTCCAAGCCATGGTTCAACAGCGACCTCCACGCACATTAATTGTCGCAAATCTACAACAGGTGCCACTCTACTCCGGTGAGCCTGACTCTTATGACCTTTCTTCAGAAAGGTGAACAAGCAATTCGAAATTTGAGGTCTCTCCATTGAGCACAAGCAAGCCACCCTCTGAACGTGTAGCCTATCCACATACAAGGCTCTTTGACATCTGGTCCATCATGACGACCCCAACCTTAATCAACTTACCACCCCCACCCTCAGACCCCGTTACGCCGTCGGAGCTTGGACCGTGAGTCTTCTTGTTGCGAGATTGAAGCTCAACATTGACACTTCTTGCTAGGGGCACACCGAACTCGACTCTGTCCGCTTTGTCCACAACCGCCATCAAAGACGGGCACCAAGGCCATCTTTCTCACCACGCCCACGGGCATGCACACAACACCTCGTCTGGGTCAGATTCGTCGACCAACACGCTTGACGCCGAGCGAGCCGACCGGATCTCTCGCCTGGCCGGCCTTGAGCCTGTTGCAACTGGTCGCGGCGCCTCTTCAAGCCACCTCGCTCCACAGGGACCCGTCCCGACCCATGCAGCGCAGAATGCAGGCTACTTCGATCCGGCTGGCCTACCGCACGGCAAAGAACGAAGCACGGTCGGAAGTGCATCGGCCACGGGCAGCGTGGGAGGTCGGGCTACCTGGGCAAGCAGTAGCGAGGTGCATGAAGGGGACAAGATCAGTGAACAATCGGAAGATGGCAGTAGCATGGCCGGCCTCAGTGACGAAGGAAATGCCAGTCTCGTAGGATTTGGAGAGGGCGCGAGCAGCACCGTCAGTGGGCCCGTCTCTACTTCAACTCGGATCGCTCAGGGAGCGAGGGCGGTGGGAAGGGTGGGAAGCCCACTCGCAGGCAGGCAACATAGCACGCGGGACTCTGGTAGTCCGATGCAAGGCGTTGAGACTCAAGATGCGAAGATGCTAGATGGTATGACTTATGACCAGGATGTCCTTGACACGACCCCACGGAACGCAGGCCGAGCACCTCGGGATAACTCCACGGCACTTGCAGAAAGGGAGCAAGCCGAACACATGATGCGGGAGAGCTTTCACAGTGGAGGGCAGGAAGAAACACAGCCTCTCAGCAATACTGGAGAAGGGAAAGGGTTGGGCAAGTTCCCGTTTGAGGATTGAGCTAGGACGGCTGGGTGCTGTGGGTTTATTGGTCTTGCAGCTAGAGGGCCCTTGATGTCCGTAATGATCACAACATGGGAGCTGTCATATGGCGATAATAATGCATACTGGCTGACATCTGCTGTTGTATCATCTGGACTGGTCATGGCACTTTTCTCCACGAGCTTATCAGTTGTCGTCTTTCATCTTGCCAAGAATTATTGTTTCACCAAGACCGTGTTGCAGATTTCTCGTAATGGAGTACGAATAAGGTACAAGTAGGGTTGGAGCTCGACGGGTAGGGCCGATCCAGTCGCTTGTCCTGATTGGCTGTCTTTCCGACGCATTGACCAGTGGCCGAATTCACTACAATAACTCTTTCGGGTACTGTATCCTTTGTCAACGGCCTACCTCATTCCTATTTTTCCTATTCCTTGCCCAGCCTCGAAGCACCTCGCCTTCCCATATTCTCCTGGTGACCTTCCACTGCAAATTGTTGTTTGCTGATAGACGATTTCCTCGTCGATTCCAAGCTTGAGTATCTGCGTCTGTCACGAGCCCCGACGAGCTGACAAGGTCTGGCTTACCGTCAACTACCTCTTCAGCAACTCCGATCGACAGTAGTTACTGCTGTGTCTTTAAGTAGTCATGGCAGCCCCCACTCAATTTGCCTGTTAGTGCAGCTTCTCGAATGAATTATATTGCTGAGAGACGGAGAGACTGATTGCTCGAATGCCGTATAGATCGAACGTCGAGAAATATCGGAGCTGTCGATGCTGCCCCAGTCTACCAGCCATTGCCCGGTTTCACCCGGTACAATGCCCCACCATATCTGCAGGGATTGCAGCATCGTGCTGTCTAGACGCTGACAGCCTACGTATCCAGGCCAGAAGGAAATCTGCGGTGTTGTGTCTACTCACCATGCGGCCGGTACTTTGCATGGGCCTCTCCGGAGAGGTAAGAAAATCTAGAGTCCACCTCAGACAACCCCGATTGACTCGAGCCCAGGGTAACCGTAGCAGACGCTTCAATCGGTCATGTTATTACCACACTTCCCGCCGAGAATGTCTTTGAGCTGGGCTTTTCTCCTCTGGGATCCTTCATCATCACCTGGCAGCGGCCATCGAAGGACGACAACGGAGACGCCATTAAGAATCTCAAAGTATGGACTGTCCTCAAGGGCGAAACACCTGGCACTGAAGCGGACGAACATACCGTCGTCGGCCGGTTTGTTCAGAAGTCGCAGACTGGCTGGAATCTACAGTACACATTCGACGAACGTTACTGTGCACGTGTGGTCACCAACGAGATCCAATTCTACGAAAGCCAAGACCTGGGCACTGTATGGAATAAGCTACGGGTGGAAGGGGTCACCGATTTTGCTGTTTCGCCGGGCAAGAATCACTCCATCGCTGTTTTTGTGCCCGAACGAAAGGTACGCGAGCGAGAAATGCATGTCCAGGAACTGATGGCTAAAGGGTTTCGTAGGGGCAACCGGCTGCTGTCAAAGTATACAATGTACCACAGTTCGACGGTCCGGTTTCCCAGAAGAATTTCTTCAAGGGAGACAAAGTACAGTTAAAGTGGAATAACGAAGGTACCACGCTTATTGTATTGGCTCAAACGGAAGTCGACAAGTCAGGAAAGAGTTACTACGGCGAGACCACACTCTACTTGCTGAGTGCGAATGGAGGATTTGATTCGCGGATCGAACTAGGTATGTGTTCTGGTGTCCCAGGAACTTTTACTAGCTGCTAACCGACGCATTGTGCAGACAAGGATGGCCCGATCCACGATGTGACCTGGTCACCGAACTCCAAGGAATTTGGGGTAGTATATGGATACATGCCTGCAAAGACCACGATCTTCGATACTCGAGCCAAGGCCACCCACAGCTTCGCTCTTGGGCCACGAAATACGATCATTTTCTCTCCGCACGGTCGCTTCGTACTCGTTGCTGGATTTGGAAATCTTGCTGGCCAGATGGATATCTACGATCTGGAGAAGAACTATCGGAAAATATGCACCATCGAAGCGAGTAACGCTAGCGTTTGTGAATGGAGTCCAGACGGGAAACATATCTTAACGGCGACAACAAGCCCAAGGTTACGCGTTGACAATGGTGTACGAATCTGGCATGTTGGCGGGGGCCTTATGTACAACGAGAATCTCCAGGAGCTTTACCATGTGACATGGCGGCCGCAGAGTCCGACGACGCATACTATCGAAGATCCCCTCCACCCCGTTCCAACTCCACATGCGTCCGCATTAGAGTATCTGGGCACGGTGAAGACTCCGTCGAAGCCTGCAGGAGCCTACAGGCCGCCAGGCGCTCGTGGACAGGTCACGCCTCTGGCATTCAAGCGAGAGGACGAAGGTGGTGCAGCATATGTGAGCAACGGCAGCTTATCACTAGGCATCGGCGTCAACGGATTCGGAAAGTCTCGGAAGCGAGAGGTTCCCGGGGCCGAGCTTGCGCCTGAAGAGGGCGACGGAACTACGAACACGGCCGTCGATGGGGACGAGCAATTATCGAAAGCAGCGCTGAAGAACAAGAAAAAGCGGGAAGCGAAAAAAGCTAAAGACGCCGCCGAGAAGGCCGCAGGACTAACGCCCGCGCCGGAGAAGTCCCTACCCGGCGCCTTCCCGAGTCCAAGCCGGAGTCCTGAACGGAGAGACCGTAAAGGTCATGAGAGAAATCGATCTCGAGGCCACGTTGAACCTCGGCCCCACTCGAGACCCGATCGACGAGATGCAAAGCGTGGTCAAGACCAACAACAGCAAGCGCACCTCAAAACACCACCTGCACCCATAACCGCATCCAAGACTAACGGTGTACCTCCTCCACCAAAGGCCACTCCTAAAGAATCGCCTCCCCAACCCGATGTAACGGTGACATCACCAGGAAGCGCCGGCACCCCGTCGCAAGATAAGAAGACGAGAGCTCTACTGAAGAAATTGAGAGCTATCGACGATCTGAAGATGCGACGGGCTGGAGGGGAGAAGTTGGAGGGGACGCAGATCAAGAAAATGGATACGGAGGATGAGGTCAGGAAGGAATTGGAGGCTTTGGGATGGATGGAATGATGTGATTCATGTGTGTGTGTCTGTGCGCGGAAACGGGAACGTTCAATCGTGTCATCAGGAAAAGGTATACGCCACAGGTTTACCAGGAGAAAAACTGCAGTGCCAGCGCACGCACATGCATTGGGAAATGCGGCTATTGGATGGCATCGGCATGGGAACCGTTCATCATAATATAGACTCCTGCTTTGATAAAAACCTACCGTAAAGAACCGAATAGTCCCATTCGGGGGGGAAAAAAGGGCATACCAAACCAAATAGAACAATTAGACAATTTTTTCTTCCTCAAAAGATAATTTGATTTTCGTGAGCTACTACCACTCACTCGTTCTCTACTTGTACGCACGGCTGTAGCATCCCATCTTTCCTTCCTCCACAGCACTGCGAGCTGCAGAAGATCTAACTCTCCAAAAAAAACCGCCATCCTCACATCACATCCATCACCCATAGAAAGGGTCGTGATCTGCTCCGGCGGAAGACGGATAGATGCTCGCCGAAACTCGACTGTACGGTTCCGATACGGACGTGGTGGCCGTTGCGAACGGTACGGTGAGTTTGCGGAGTTGTTGATGTATCGCAGGTTATACTGAGCAGAAGGAATGGTAGTCTCTCCAGCGCTCCACCTTGGACCTGCGGGAATGATAAGAGAGAGGGTAGAGGGGGAAGGGAAGGGGAGGAGGGAAGGGGGAAGAGGGAAGGGAGGTGATTTAAATAAGGGAGGGAGGGAAGGAGGGAGAGAGGTTTGAAGGAGAGATTGGTAATAGATTTTTACGTAAAATGACTGGGGGTATCTTGATTTCTACTAGGCTCTAAACGCAGCATTCGAACAAACCTGGTGATTATACATCATTCACATACCCAGGAAATTGACTTTTCTTTTCGACGACACTCCATTTGTAGAATTTGTAGAAGAGAGCTTGTTTGGTGCGTTTCTGTCGTCCATACTGGCGAGGACCCGGTCCATACCCTCCAGGGTGAGATCACCTCGTTCGAGCAATCTCTGATCCAAGGGTGGTTGTGATGGATATCTGGAAGTCGCCTGGGGCTCGGAGAGTGGAGCTGTGACCACGACGAATCGAGTCTCCCCCAATACCAGGACACTTTCCGTGCCGGAAGATCGTTCAGGCTTGAATTGAGGACCCGCAGGGAGGAGCACGACATCACTCCGTCGCTCCCCTCGCAGTGAAACGTTGCTGATGGTTCTGGCTTCGCCCTTGGCTCCATTACCGAAAAGGTTGCCCGTGCCTTTGACTTTGTTCGCCCAGTGGGTTCGAAGGCTGGGAATCACGGTGATGTTGTCTTTGTGCCAGAGTAATATTGCGTCATCGGTTGCTTTGGCATCTTGACTAGATGTGATACAGATCCCACCGCGAGCAGGGCCTTCAACCTGCTGGACTGGACCAGAGAACAAGTTTTCTTGTCTGATCCGACGGGTACCTGGTGTCATCGGTGCGAGCCTGCCTGCTTTCCCTCCGTCCCTGGTCTTGAGGTCTTGGCTATCGCCATTTGAAAGGCGTGGACTGGCGTTGATTAATCCATTGATGGCAAAAGTGGAGAAGGATCCCAGTCGGTTGGCCTGATATGCGTGGGGCCCTGACAGAGCCTTGGGTTGGGCATCGAACAGATCCCATATACCCCATTCCTCGTCGGCAAGGAGTACAATGACTGCTCTGCCATTGTGCACCCACTGGGCGTCGAGTACATGTTTCCTCAACGCCCGTCCGCGCGCCGTAGATTGGAAACCAGGTAGTAAAGTGACGAGCCAAGTGCATTGGCCGGCAGTCTCTGTAGCAAGGCAGTCGAGGATTCTGACCGGGCCTTTTGTTTCGGCTATCAGAAGCATTGAATTTCTTTTCTCTTGAGGAAGAGAAGGGTTGAATCGTATCGACGCTGCCGGCGAAGGGAGACGTTGTATGCTCCAGGGAACAGTGTGTCTCGTTGTGAGGTCCAAATGGGTACCATCTCCAGTCAAAGGGATTCGATGTATAAGGAGTAAGCCTGACAAGTCAGATGAAGATGATGCGACCAGAATATCCCATCCCTGGCCTCCCCGAAGAGACCTAGATCGACTTCTTGTCTGTGATCTCTGTCGGCGCCGTTCCTTTGAGGCGCTCCTTGTGGGCCGCATCCCATCTTCTTCCATCTCAAAATCGGAGTCTTCTTCAATGAATGTGCTGGGCGCCAGAGTCAAAGACACACATTTCGGGACTGCTTGGTGATCATTCCCACGCGTGACTGTTGTAATCTCCTCTCCACAAGGCCCGACTGGCCCATCTGTCACACATGGCTTGTTCTTTGCCGCTGCTTTTCGCTTGCGAAGTGGAGAGGGAGGAGCGACAGGCAAAGTCACGAGCCTTACAGACGCGTCAGAGCAGGTTATGGCCGCCACGAGTTTCTCTGAGAACAGAGCTGGTAGGGCAGCATGTCTTCGCTGTAGTGGTTCTGTGGGGTAAGGTGGAAAAGCTATGTGGAGCACGCCCACACCAAAAGGCAAATCGAGCGACTGAACAATACGTTCGAAGGGTTTGGAGGGATCGTAATCTTCTTGGTCGCTTCCAAGGTATATGTCTTCATCATCTGCCTCATCGTCGCTGTCTAATGCAGTGTTTTGGTCGGGATTTCCGTCGCCATTTTGCTGATGTCCTTCGGGCTGGGCTTTGAGAGCGCGACCACCATACCATAGGATGCGAAGTCCGTTCTCATGCCCTAGGAATAGTATCGTCGAGCCGTTGGGGGCTGGTACAGGATATGGCTCAATGGTATGGACGCGGCCTGGAAGATTGTAGCTGAGCGGTCAAGGTCAGCACACGAGTATTTCCTAGGTTTGGGATATATGTAATACGTAAGATGGAGCTGCAAGTTGACCGCTTGTACTTCGGGTATCATGATGGGAAGTAGATTTCGAGATTCAGTAGTATCGAGAGTTCAGCGAAAAACCTTGAGTCACCGGTGACTCGTTCCTCTGGGTCATTGAGCCATGCTTGAAAGAAAGCGGTTCGATGGTGTAAGGAACTCCATATCCCAATACAATAACACAGACAAAATGGGAGGCTCGGAGCCGTGTATGAATGGCGACGGCTCAGTGACTAGAGTCAACCGTTCAAGAAAGTTGCCTGCATATGCGCGCTCTTGTCGCCGCGTCTGACACGCCCAAGCGCCTAGAAGCCAGCCGTAGCAAGAGCCATACGGAGTGCCTAAATCAGCAACAGCGCAATGTCTTGCTGAGGGATTTGTAGTACTAGTACCGCGAGTGCACTCTTTTGAATTGGTCTAATAAATCCTGCCCATCCTATAGTGCCGACTTCTACCGCTGCTTGCGTGGACGTTTCCCCTCCAAATCCCCCCGTCTTCCCAAGAATCGCCTCAATCCGCTGATATGCCCAGGTCAGAGGACGGCGTAGAAACGGTAGCAGATCGCAGCGATTGGAGTCTGGGCTGTACGACTCTGCATATGGTGAAGGAGTCAAAGTCTCCTGCTTATGACGGTTCACTCCAAACATATCCCACAAGAATCTTGTCTCTTCGTAGACCTCACGAGGCGTCATAGATATCGCCACATCGGAACGGGCCAAGCTTGTTGATTTCACGCAGGCGTCCAAACATGGACAATTCCTCGTTAGTACAGCCCATGTCGGCTTCATCGCTCTGTACATATGATGCTCTGATTGGTTCCAGCTCCTAGATTCAAAGTCAGTATGCCTGCAATAGGACTGTCTCGGGAGTGTACAAGATTGGCCCAGTATGTCTCATCCCTGGCTTGCCAGGGTATCTGAGACCTCGACTGACACTCGACTGATACTAGTCGAGGTCTCGAGTGCCCAGCTTGCCAGGGATAGCTCCAGTATCAAGCGGAATTGGGGGGAAGTAGCTCCGAGAACTACTTACTGCTCTCGGAGTGGCTGTCAAGAAGCTTGCCAGGACTTCAAGATGCCGAGTTATTTTGGCATGCTTGATGAATCCACGCAAGTCTAAGTAGAGAGTTTTGAAGTGAGCATTGCCTTTTCGAGTAATTGCTAGGAACTGTGACATGTGTTACGACTCGCGGGACAAATGGGTCTGGGGGGAAAAGAGCTCCGAAGCTGATTAACCCTTCTTTGAGACCGAACCGGTCGGATTGAGATCGGCACTACTGTTATCATACTGTTCACAAGCGTTAGCAAATCACACTGAATTCTGGATCAACAGGATGGGCTGTATACTTTGGTGTAGTACCCACTGAGGAAATGGCGACGTTAGCCTATTGTCATTGGAATTGGGATTGAACTGAGTCAGATCCGAAAATTCTGAGACCAGAACGCTCCGTAGAAGATTGTTGGGACAAGTACTGACCGAAGCGCCTCATCTACATTCGCTGATCCCAAAACTAGTAAATTGCCAGTACGTCCACGCGTCTCGGTCAAGGTTGCCGCATACTCGTAAGCAATAACCATGCGGGATCGAGACTATAGGTAGTTTTGGAGGGCCAGACTTTCTTGGTTGCTACCTCCGTCGCTTTGGAATCTAAGCCGCCGAACAGGAAATGTACTGGAGTATTGATCAGTGAAGGCTTTGAAAGGGTATCAATTTCAACCTCCAGGTGATAGCTTCCAATAGCCTTTGAGAGAGCTTGCGCTCGTTCACGTGTATCAAGCCTGATGGTGTGCATCGGAGGCTCTGATACCGCTTGTAGTCGTCTCGCTGGCTGGAAGTGCCCAAGCCATGTCTCTTCGAGATTGACGGTAGCTGTTCTAACTTCTATATCGTTCTGTGCAGAGTAGCAGACAACACATAATTAGCAACATAGCTAACGTGATTTCCTCCAAGTCTCCGCATTCAAGCAAGAAAGCAAATTCAGTACGACTTCTTACCATTGAAAACTGGCTGGCTTGCCCAACAACCTTTCCGTTCAGTACCTGTAGATATTGGAGTCAGCATGACCATCTAGTTCAAATACAGCGTGGAGACATGCTGCGGGACCCCCGAGAAAGGGCGCTTTAGAATATAATTTTTCGGAGAGTGAATCATAATGAGCGAGCAGCCGTCGTGATTATTGTCTTGAAGCACCGTCTGTTCCTTGTTGATTGCTGTCCAGATAGCAAGAACCGCTGCGCTTGCTACTTTCGCGGATCATCTCCAATCCTCGATCAAGCTTCCGGAGTCTTAGTAGAATTCAAAATCAGCATATCTTCATCAAGTAAGGGGATCGAGTAAGGCAAGTCCCGAAACTCCCATAACAAGCCTTTCTAAGGTAAGAATGCTCGAAAATTCACTTACGACCAGTGGGATGCTGACGACTTGCAGATTATGTCGACCCCTGAGAGACCATATGAGATAGACGGGCTCCGTGGCGTGGTGAGCTCTTAGCGCATCTCACACACCTACTGGACTCCGTCGCGTGATTCTATTATGAATTACTAATCGGCACGCTGTCCTGACCGGTCAAAGTTCTGGGTATGCGTCGGAAGTAGTTAACTCTCGACTGGTTTGTCAATAGGCCAGGGTGAGAAGAACCGAGCTTCCCTGAATAGCCCGTCCATCGCTAGACTCGTCTTGGGGTGGATACCCAAGACGGTTGTATTCCAGAATGTGAATTCCTATGTTATACAAGATGGAATGGTGGACCACTGGCTGTGAATGTTGGTGTTAGAATACCCCTACCGAGTCGAAAAACAGAAATAAACTGATTGGCGGATACCCTCATGCAATAGAGTAGAAACACCAGATTAGAAACAAGTTTTTCGCGTACGTATATTCTCTAACAGGGCTTATGCGCGATAGTATAGCAATGGAACATGTAGCGAGCCTTGTACATCTTGTAGTAAACAGACCCTTCGTGACTATCTATCCAAGGGTCTAAACGATACACAAAAAACCGGAGTCGCACTTGAAATATCAAGGTCAAGCTCATCATAAGAACTCCGAAGGATAGTGAGGTTGCATCTACTGCTCGATAATATTCGTTATGAATCAAACATGAGTGCATAGACTATATGTAACATCATGAATTGAGCAGCCGCATAACTACGTTGAATCTTGTTCTGATTCGGAAGCCCGTCGATGAATGTGAGCCGGTTACGGTAGGCTTTTAGGCGCGGAAAGCGCACAGTACTCCGTACCCGGCAGCCGCTTACCCTCAAAGACGCATTCACATGCGCCAGCAGCTTCGCGTTTGGCGCTGGAGCAACGCGAATCAACACTTCGTTGCTCTTCAGAGAATATGTCACAACACACTGTACAGCCGGAATTCTCTCCCGCAGTGGGCGACGGAGGAGAGAAAGCCTGCAAGTGCTCATGGCGGCGGTCACATCCCTTGGTGTTCATAAGCCCTCAGCGCTTCCCTACCTGATTGCCGAAGGCATCCTGACGGAGGAGGCTGGAGAAGATTCGTACAAATGGCAGAGCGTCAACTCTGGAGGACTAAGTGGAGAGAACATCGAGGACGAATTGCTTTCTACTGATGACTGTGTCGTTTGGTCCCGTGGTGGTACAGTGCAGCGTATCTTCCGCTTTGATACGGAAAAGGAAGAAGTTACTCAAGCTATATTTGCCAGATTCCCTTCGCAAATTACTTCTGCTTCGAAGGGGGCTGGCTATCTGCATGTGGACAAACAATCGAGTTCAGAAAAGACCGTCCAAGAGCTTCAGAGGACCACCCCAGCCCGAGAGCTCCCCCAAGGTCATGGCGCCGACAACAAATCCCAACAACCGCCGGTAAAACGTACGACAGCGGTACCATCTACGGGCTTGCAACCAGACAAACACCGAGCTCTTATTGTGGTTCTAAGAACACAAGCGCACGTCTTTTTTCTTTCTGGGACGAGTCACATTGTGCATCTTCCGTTTGAAGTTGAAGCAGTGTTCCCCTTGACCCAGGGAATCTTGCTTCAAAGAAGAGCTCCGCCCGATGAAGAGCAACGCGAACAGTCTCCCAACTCTCAGCGGGCCCCTGTGGCACCTCCCAACTCTTTTGCCTTCTCCCAGCACTCTGTTGGCGGATTGTCTGGCTCTCAGGCTTTCGCGACCGCTCCAGACCTTCGGCAGTATGACAATTCCAACGCGCCGTTTTCGTCCATTTTGGAAAAGATGTATCAAGGAGCAAGTAATGACAGGCGCAGAAAGCTACCTCGCCTTTATTCTCTCAGTGAACCCCTGAGTCAGTTTGGTACTGTTGGTGCCAGGCGGGCGAAACACGGTAATGCGTCGACTCAGCCGCGGCCAAGAACGTTCGAAAGTCTCGATGCTGAGGAAGAGTTGCTCTACGTATCTTCCAACGACGAATTGGCAAGACCGCAATCAGTGATGCTATCCACAGAGCCCTTCTTACTTGCTGTGACCTTGAACCGACGCACCAACGCCGTGACTATCTGGAGTTTGACTAAGGCCGTCCAGGTCCACAAAGGATCCAATGGTCCCCGGATTGGACCCATCGCAAGCGGCACATTATCTCGTCGGCGCAGTTCACGCGGGCCAGGTGCGGCAACGGGTGCTAACACCCCAGTACCACGAGGGACCAACATGCGAGACAGCTTTGGAATGACAGGGGCTCGAGTGCTTACCGCAGAAGAACAGCATCCCCACAACGTAGATGACATGTCCTCTCAGCTCGACACAGTCTTCGACAATCCCATTAACCCAGCCAAATCCTCAAGAAGGGTCAGCTCTCTGCTTGCGCGTGCGGAACTTTCCATGTCACAGGACAACGCTACATTCTCCGAACTTGCTGGAGGACATCGTGCCAGTCTTCATGCCCGCCGTGGTCCTTCATTCGGAGCAGACGGTACGCGATTGAGCTTGACTACAGATGTTGGAATGGGGGGTCCCCGGGTTCGTCCCCGAAAGGGAATCAGAGCCAGCTTCGAATCTCAAAGCTTTGTTGAATCCGAAGGTGACGATGAGAATGATGCTCTTGATGACCTGGATGATCTGAACGGTTTCGATGCATTGGACATTGGTGACGCAACTTCCGGTCTGCGTCAGGAATATGGGCTGACTGAAATATACACCGTGTCACTCACACCCAAAGTCGATGTTCCTAAGCCAGGAGCAGGCCACAACGAGGCACCTACCGTATATACGTTACGGCCGCCAAGCTCGAGTTTGCACGACGACGACAAAGAGCAACCAGTCTACCTATGCCTCACTGACCGGCGTACTCATATTTTCCTGTCTTTTCGCATTCAAGTGAGGGTTTCACAGCGTTCTGGAACCCACTCATACCATCGCAGATCGAGTACAGTCAACGCTTACAGTGGTTTGAATTACACTGCTCAGGTCACGAACACAGCCCGACTGAATGGCGTGTTGAGCACGTGCAAGATAAAAGAACACGACACTGCGCGCATCTTAGTACTGGGAGAGGGCCAGAACGGGACACAGAAGCTGACGATGCATGCGCCTTGGAGTGTCCCATTCGATTTAGTACTTCCAGAGAGATTCAATGTCTACAATCCCACCAAGATTACGACCGGCGTATCATCACGGCAAAAGCGAGAAGGAGGTTTTAGGCGAAAAATCAGTCAAGGCCCTCAGAGGTTGTCCCTTCTACAACACGCTAATAGCCAAGGAGAAGTAGATGTGGTGGATTCCGAAGGAGCAAGACATCGGTTGTACGTGCAGCTACAGCCCCGTAATCCTCTCGCTAAGAAGGCCATCGAGACGTGTGATGCTGTCATGCCTTTATTTGGGGATCGGCGAGAGGTTATATTGGGTGCTTGGTGGACTGTTGTCACCTGGTTACGATCTCGTCAGGACGTAGAGCCCGACATCGAATGGACAGCTCTGGTGGTCGTGTTATTCTCTATGTCGATCGGTTCCATTCCAAATTGGCATGCAGATACTCCATCCCGGCAGAAGAGGCGCAAGGTAGGATTGCTGAGATCCAGTAGTGGTGCCAATACGGATCTCGAGAGCTGGGAAGCTATGATGAGCCAAGAAGCTGGCAATCTAGGCTCGTCGCCACTATGGATGCAGGATACAGCATGGGAATGGGTCGCAGAACGGGAACCTTCGTCTAAGGTACCACAAGCTTCTGTCAGATCTTCTTTACCTATGCGGCCTCTGGCGTCCTCGACCGCTGCGGCCCTTCCGCCGCCGAAGAAGGTCGCCTATATCCTTCATTGCGCTGTCCTTGCTCGAGAAGCTATCAAATCAAGTTTGGGAAGTACTGGTGTCGTCCACGAACCGCCAATACTGCCATTCATAGCCTCTCAAGACTCTGAAACGTGTGGTATGATTACAGCAAATCTGCTAGTCGGTCTCCATCTGCTGAGGGAAGAACTGAAACTAGACATCCTTGCTACAAGCAAGGTGCACTTGATGGCGCCAATTCTTGCGCAATTAGGAGGATGGCTTGGATGGAAGTCTTGGGGCTTCAAAGAGCCAGCTTACTATGCCTTCGAAAGCTCCGATATGGAGAATTGGATGTTCAATGAGTCGACTATGACTGGCAGAGGGATCGCCTCAAATCAGCCCTTCGAACCTCCGTCGATATTCCAGCATCTCGAGAAAAGATACAAGTGCTCAAAAATCCAGCCATTCATCACTCTACTTGATCTTGTCGATTCGTCCGCGGGGTCAAATCGACGGTCAGCATCATCAGATGCTTTGAGGGCGCGCCTACGAAGACTGACTCCAAGAACTGTAGCAGTACTAAAGCCGTTCACGACTGGTCACCAGGATATGCAGTTCTCCTTGGACGACATGATTTCCTCAGAGATCGACTCTTTGCTTCTCGAAACGCTTCCAGAGAGCATTGCTGCGCCTTTCCGCTCCTCCATGTCGGACTCCCAATTACTGCCCTCTTCAAATTGGGGAGACAGGATCTTAAGCATGATTGGGCGAGACGACCTGAGCAGGCTAGGCCAAATTGAAGTGAGCGACAAACTCTCTGTGAAGTCGCTTGGCACAAGTACAATCTCATCGACGCGGGATGTTCATGCCGTCTGCACGTCCGCGGCCGAGATAGAATCTGTTGGGGCATACGATGGTTCTGAGGAAGCGGACAGACAGTCCATCACGCGGATGATATTCAAGGACGATCAGCGCTTTGCCGAAGCCGCGAGGCTGGTTCACCCCCTTACAGCACCGACCGCTCGGTGCGAGCCTGAGCCAGCTTGGTCCGATACAGAATTGTTAGAAGCTCAGCAGGAGCTGGTGAAAATCATCGCTACCCGAACACTCTCCGTTTCCCTCGGTCGTAGCCTCCTTTTTTACAGCGCTCGATTCCCACTCATCACCGAAAAGTTTCCAATTCACGGATTCACTTTAAGCTGTGTCATGAAACCCAGCAATACCACGGTCACGGCCGACAGGACCGCATACACCGAAGAGAAAGTGTCTTGGGCCTTTTTCCACGCCGGTGTTGAAGCTGGATTGAGTATCTCCAAGAAGGCCAAGGGTATCGATACATCATGGATACTTTTCAACAAACCCCACGAGCTCAAAAATCGCCATGCTGGATTCTTGCTGGCCTTGGGCTTGAATGGGCACATGAGGAACCTCGCTAAATGGGTGTGCTATAGCTACTTGACACCTAAGCATCCCATGACCTCTATTGGATTCCTGCTCGGCATATCGGCGTCCTACCTGGGGACCATGGATGGCAACGTTACCAGATTACTGTCTGTCCATGTCACTCGAATGCTGCCCCCTGGTGCGGCTGAGCTAAACCTCTCACCTCTAACGCAGACGAGTGGGATCATGGGCATCGGCCTCTTGTATTGCAACACGCAACACCGGAGGATGAGTGAGATCATGCTTTCCGAAATTGAAAACACGACTCAGGAAGAGAATGCGAATCCTCTGGAGGACTTCCGAGACGAAGGGTACAGACTAGCAGCTGGCTTCGCTCTTGGTTATATCAACTTAGGGCACGGCAGAGATCTCAGAGGACTTCACGACATGCAGATTGTGGAGCGATTGCTCGTTCTCGCCATTGGGACTAAGAAGGCCGATCTGGTTCATATACTGGACAAGGCCACGGCTGCTGCGACGGTAGCTATCGCTCTTATTTTCATGAAGACTAACGATATCACTCTGGCTCGCAAGATTGACGTCCCGGATACGATCCATCAATTCGACTACGTCCGCCCTGATATTTTGTTGCTGCGGACAGTGGCTCGCCACCTCATCATGTGGGATCACATCCGCCCGGACGCCGCATGGATGCACAAAAGTATGCCATTGGCCTTCCAATCTAGACGCCAGCTGGATGCTCGTTCTATCGGCAGCCAGGATTTGCCCTACCTGAACATTCTCGCCGGTTTGAGTCTGAGCCTCGGCCTTCGCTACGCAGGCACTGGCCTTCTAGATGTCCGAAACCTCCTGTGCGGTCAACTCGATCAGTTCATGTGTATCTGCCGTATGCCGAGCACCAACTACGACAAAAGACTGACGCAGATCACAGCTCGAAATTGTCAGGATACTGTTGCTCTTGCGGCAGCTTGTGTTATGGCTGGCACCGGTGATCTCCAAGTTTTCCGCCGCCTGCGCGCTCTCCACGGCCGAACCGATGCAGAGACCCCGTTTGGAAGCCATCTTGCAGCTCACATGGCGATCGGTCTTCTCTTCCTTGGTGGCGGAACGCATAGCCTTAGTACCTCGAACATCGCCGTCGCCTCTCTCCTGTGTGCATTTTACCCTCTGTTCCCAACGACAGTACTCGACAATAAGTCACACCTCCAAGCCTTCCGTCACTTCTGGGTTCTTGCCGCAGAACCACGATGCCTCGTCATTCGCGATATCGATACCAACCGACCGCTACCGCTACCGGTGATAGTCAAACTCCGGAGTGGTGTTACCTTGCCACTGACCGCGCCCTGCCTACTCCCAGACTTTGAGACAATTGCGACAATTGTGTCTAACGATCCGGAATTTTGGCCTGTGACTCTGGATATCGCCGGGAACCCTCTTCATTTCTCGGCCTTGAAACATCATCAGACGATTCTTGTGCGGCGGCGCGCTCCAGGCGATGCCCATGCTTGCGTCTTCAGTGCAACGATGCTTGCTCTGAATGACGCACAGTCTGCAGGTCAATTGAGTCGACAAGCTTTCGATTGGATTTTCACCCTGCCGGCGTTTCGAGAATTGGATCGAGCGAGCCAAGCGCTTGTTCTGCCGGTCGATCTGGCAAACGTAATGGGCCAGGCCTCGCGAGGTTCTGCGGTCGACGATTCACTTGTCCTGAGTACGGGGTGCATCCAAAGTGGGCGAAGCGAAAGATTGTGGAATCTGCGCCTGTTGTTTGCGTGGGCCGATGCGCTGAGTGCGAGGAATAGGCGATGGGCTGGGTTGAAAGAGGAGTTTGTGACTAAGTTGCGGGCGGAACTGTGTTTGAAGCTTACTGCTGAGCATGGGGGATGAATTGAGGAGCTTTGATGTGGCTGTAGCGGCATTCACCTCGTTCGATTAAGCGTAGCATGATACCCAGCAGCTCATATAATCTTATCTACCTCTCGGCAGAGCACCTTCGTCGGCATGAACATCGTCGACCAAGCTGCCTCTGTGAATGAGATCTCCAAGATTTGGTCTGAGTGGCCAGTCAAACCACGCTTTGGTAAGCCCATACGCCATTTCTGGAGTCAAACGATGAATGGTCAAATCAAGTATATCACGTTCGCCACCTCGTGTGGGGTCTGTAAGGGAAGGTACTTTCGGAGTCACAGCGGCAAAGGCGCCTGGAGCGATCCGGTCCAGCACTGTGAGGTTGTCCCCTCGGTTGTGCCATAAAGCTGTCGTGAGCATGCGGAGAAATAAAAGCTGGGCGCCTGTCAATCGGTACGGGAGTGGATGTCTGGGTTGGATGTCCAACAGGCGGAGGTTTCTTTCTGGGTAGAATTCTTCTTTGTAGGCTTTCAGGGGTTCTGCAGTACGGTGATCCCACATTAGTAGAGGCGGGTTGGATGAGTATGCTTTCCGATCATGCTTGAAGAATTCGAATTCGTCACGGGTGGCGTGCCCCTTTGTATTGTCCAGGCGTTCCTGAAGTTTTTTCTTTTTCTGCTGGAGTTTTTCTAAAGCGGCTGTTCGTTGAGGGTCTGTTAAGTCAGGAGCATGGGCTTCAAGATCAAGTGCATCGATCTCAGCTTGTTCTTGCAGCAATCCCTCAATCAATGCCGTCTGTTTCTGTACGTGCTTGAAATTCCTTTCCAGTTCCAAAAAGCGGGCGAACTTAGGGTCTTCGACGATCTTTTTGGGTACTTTCTGAAGACTGTGTCTGCCTTTGCTACCTTTGGGCACATCTTTGAACTTCTCCCTTAGATCCTCGAGCTCTTCGTGCCAGCCGCGAGCTCGTGTCGATGTGGCTTCCGCTTCCCCTCCGGCGCCTTTACTTTTCGATCGGCCAACTGCTTCTCTGATTTGCTTCTGAAGGTCTGTCTCACGCCCAGGTGGAATTGAAACCCCTGACTCTTCCATGAGCTTGGCGACGCGCTTGCCGCTGTCAAGTTCAACGACTTGATTTCGCTTTGTTTGCTTCGCTAAGACCGACTCATCGGAACCAACTATCTCCTCGATTTGACATGTCATTTCCATCAGGAGTGATAATTTGGTGCGATATCGGATGGTGCGTGGTAAGATGGAGGTGGAATCTTTCTCAGGACACCACAAGAGCATTCGAACAGGTCCACCCGCGTGGAAGGTAGCACCATTTGCAATGTCGCTGGCCCAGTAGAGAAGTTTAACATGAGTCCTAGGTATCGCACTTCCAGAATATCGATGAGCTGAAAAGGCAGTATTGGCAAGGAATAGGATGGACCGCTTTGGTCCTGTGGAGTCCTGCGCGTTGAACGCGGGCAAAAGTCCTTCGGCCACATAGCGGTCGGGATCCCAGGCCTCAAGTTGAGGCCAATCCAGCAGCTTGTATCGAGAAGATGGTTCCTTAACGAGTGGCTCCAAGTGACGGAGAAAGGGACTGGAGGGAGGCTCGGCAAGAAGATGTTGACGGGGTTTGACTATGTCATGTATTTTGGAAGACCAGAGTCCGATTCCTGGGTTGATGTCGATGATTGTACATCCCTTGTATTTCTGAAGAGAGGGAGCGAGCCGAGCAAGTGCATCGTCTAAGTCTGGTTATTTTTCGAGATCTGAGACATAATGAGATCTGGTCGACGTACCACATAGCTGAGGACTTACAACGTCTGTCCGAGATTTAACATTGGGCAAGTTAGACCTCAAGCTTTTGGCAAGTCTGACAAAAGGATTTGATGCGGCTTGGAAAGCCTTTGCCATCAATATTGTATGATTGGAGTGACGAGCAAAAGACTTCCTATCGTGAACGAGGTGACATGAGTTTCCCGGCGGCGATCTTCATGGAACCCCCCCCCCCCCCCCCCCCCCCCCCCCCCCCCCCCCCCCCCCCCCCCCCCCCCCCCCCCCATCTC